>JAUMHQ010000040.1:756555-771634 GCA_032361165.1 Enteromius paludinosus | reverse complement strand
ATGTCTTAACTCATCATTAGTTTACAGTCAAGTAATTGTTAATTAATGTATTAGTACATGATAATTCATGTACTGTTGTTGTAAAGTGTTACCCAGTTTCCTTTTATTCTCCTGTTGGCATCTTCTTTCCTCCAGTTCACAAGCTGAATCAGGGATTAAAGTTTAAGGCACATGCATCTCTTTAATATTCTGCCTGCTCCCTCTGTCTTAGAGATCGTTTTGCTCTTACAACCTCAGATACAATCAGAGATAAAAATAAATAAGAGGACTCAATCTGAAGCACACAGTGAGTCTGTTACCATGTAAATCGGTGATGTCAAACTGACCTTGTAGCTTGTTTCTTACTCTTTTGACTTAAACACGAGATTCTTTTAAGTCAAAAGAGTGAGTTTCCATTTCCTTTTAAGTCCAGTGATTTCTGCCTAATTTCCCACCCATCTCCAGTTCATTTAAGTTTAGTTAAGTTCATTGTAAGCATATAGTTCAATTTAGTTTACTGAAGTTCGGTTAGATTAGTTCATTTCTTTTCAAATTAGTTCAGCATAATTTAACTTACATTTCAGTGTAATTCAATTCAGTATAATGTATAATGTAGTTAATTCAATTAAATAAAAAAATTACATTTAAGTCTGGTCAGTTCATTATGTTGGATGTAATGGAATCATTTGAGTTGAATAGTTAATACAGTAGTAGTACTGAGACTTTTTATTTCAGTACCATTTATTTCAACTTGATTCATTTCTGTTCAGGTCGGTACAGATCAGGTCATAGATAAATTAAGTTCACTACAGTTAAGTTGACTGTAATTCCATGCATTTAAATTCATTTATATTCAGCTGAGTTGTACAGTTCAATTCATTCAAACTACTGAGGTGTTCAGTTCAATAAAATATAATTTAGTTAACGCAGTGTGCGGCCAAAGAAACAACATCAACAGTAAAAAACGTCATTCTAAATGTCACAAATTCATGAATCTAAAAGTTTAAATTCTTTTCACTTTACGTGGGTTTCTATACATCTCTTGTGTGAGATGCGAGTGCACCAGTCCCTGATAGCACACATACATCTAAGAGTCGTCTATTTCATGTCTGCATTTACATCTGCAAGATGTATTATTTAGGTTGTTTGCTCATCTGAAATACGTCTACTGGATGTCTTCTTTCAGATGTCAAATAGACGTCTATTAGACGTCTTTAAGATGTTTAGGATTTAGAATAACTGATATCTGAAAGACATCTTGCAGACGTACGTGTGCAGTCTGGGACTGTATCTTGTGCACCACAGATGACGCACTCCTAACATTTGATTGTACTATGTGCATTCAGACACACATGTTCTAAACTCAACTAATATTCCTTCTTTTTATGAACAATTAATTCAGCATCTGTTCGTGTTTGTGTGTGCTGTCTGTGTCACTCATATAATGTGCCTATATCGTGTGCCATATCAAACATATGTTTTATTGATATCGAAAGAGGTGTATCGTTGATAAATATTGATATTGTTTTATCGCCTATGCCTACACTCTCGCCTTTTGTTCTCCTTACTCTCTAAATCCTTTCAATCAATCAGTTCTGCTCTTCAACACAAGCATAATCTTTCATACAGCGAATAGGTACAACACCCCCATCTCCATTCCCGCTTGTCTCTCCATCTTTTTTTTCTTCTGCAGACAACCTTCAGTCCCACAATCCTTTGCGCCAGAACAGCTTACATGCCTAAGAACTCAATGATCTCTTACAGCCTGGTGACAACTGACTGATATGAGACTTCAGACGCCTGTCTGCATTCATTATGAGGTTCCCACAACATCTGTTCAGACACGGAGGGCAAAAAAAGCAACTCAGAATCATCTTTTTCATTTTCACTGGAATCCGACCATTTATCCGAGATTAACTGAGAACTGTATGCTGATGTTAAAAAGATTGAGCCATTCAACCTAATTAAGATAGGCTGGCTAAGTTTGCTGAATTTTGATAATCCGTGTGCTTTTCGAAATTGTTTTGTGCCGCTGATGGGGTCAGTAACCTTCGCAGTAATGAGGAAACTAAACAAATCTGGAGGCCAATCTCCTCTGGCTGTCAACCTCAGGTAGCCTCATCACAGCTCTGCTTTAATGGACTAAACCCACTGCATGCTAAACAACATTTGTATGGCACTGTTCCCGTGAAGGAATCAGACAGTTTACTTGTTTTCCTTTTTCCATTAACCCCGTATTTAGTCTGTCTTCCTCTTTCTCTTGTCCCTTTCATCAGTAATATTATGCGCATATAAGACTTTACGCTGACAGAAAATCAACTGTGCTGCAAAGTCAGGAATTAAAGTAAAGTAAAAGAAGCCAGAAGTCATTCATTTTCAATGAAAGATGGCAATATCTGGCAGTTTCTGAGGTGCTGTTGATCACCAGCAATGCTGCAAAGTCTTATTTTGTTTTACTTTATTAGTAAAAGCATTCTTGTGAGATGTTGATTCATGCAATGATAGCCATTCACCTCGTGCTTTATGCATTATGTGCTTCTACAATTTATATTAAAACGCGTTTGCAATCCACAATGTACTTTAAGCTGGAAGTCCTTGCTAAAAATATCTTATTTTACCATTAATATATTCCATTTGCAATCACATTTTCAGAAGCTGTGGCCAGTGGTGCAGACAGAAATGTCAGGCCAGCAGCAGGAACACCTACTGAAACCAAATATACAGCCACCTGGTGATGTGTGAACACCCCATAAAGATTTAACTGCCCTCACTGAAGCCATCATTAATGTATGTGCATTGTTTGAGTAGTTTTAGCACCACGTCACTGCTGCTGAAACTACATTTGCATTACATTTACATTTATGCATTTATCCAAAGCAACTTACAAATAGACTTACAAAGAGGCAAGAAAATATATTAAGTGCTCACAATTCAAAGTTGCAGGTTAGTAATCTGTGCAAATTGATGAAATTGCCTTGTTTATTTTTTCAACTTTGAATTAGAATTAACTTCTGTTGTCGATTTGTAGGAATCTCTGTGAAGTTTGGAAATTACATTCAGCTGATAAATTTATTATTATAAATGGCAAAGTCTCTATTAGACAAGCCGTTCGGCGGCCATATTTGAAAAAAGTAGTTTCAGATGATGTGTGAAGTTTTATGTGCATTTGGACTAGTGCTGAAAAGCGCATTTTTTTATTAATACAAAATGTCGCAAAAAAATTAAAAAAGTGAAACCATTGAATCTTTGGGAAAAAACACATTTGATTATAGGCCTTTATGGTCTTTAACTATCTCTCTGTGCCCGCTGAGAACCTTGACCGCGACGGCACCACAGCGACACTTCGTTTAAAGAACGACAGGCCAAAAGATGGAAAAGTTGGCATTTGCTGCGCGATTCAGCGCCCTTGTGCTTCAGGACCTTCTGTTCTGTTCTGCATCGGCGCGGGATAACTTTGGCCCGTGGATCTTCCGGACACCACGAGGCTGAGCTGGGAAGTGGAATTATACACCTGCCTGGGTTGGGTTCGGCCCCTGATACGCCGTCCCGCCATCTGTATGCCACTCGATTCACTCGCCACTCTTTAATTTGTTACTTTGTTTATATTGTGCCATGTGCTCCGTGCCTTGTGTTTACCTGCTGTATCCTCGTGTTCTCCCTTGTTTGCGACTCTGCCCCGCTCCTTAGTGTTCACTCCCTGCCAGCCGCATTTGTCCAGGTGTTCCCCATCATCCCTTGATTGTGTCTTGTATTTATACCATGCTTTGCTCTATGCCATTTGTCTGTCGTTGAAGTTACATGTCCGCTCGTGTCTTTGCCTGCATAGGTCTGGCATATTTGTCAGCTTTCCGTGTGTCCTTGTAAATCATTAAATGTTCATTTAAGAGAATTCCTGTCTCCGTATCTCTCTTACACTTACGGTGTCTGACCTCCAGACAGTTTTAGTGCTGAAAAAAAATATATTAAGAAGAAAAATCTCACAAACACAGTAGGATTCCAGCAATACTGCTCCTAATATACAGTACATATACAGTACAGTACTTTTCCCAAAATCCTCACTCTTCATCCAACAAGACAACTTATTTGACTAATATTTGACACTTTAATGAAATGCAAAATGAAAAAACAAGAACATCTTGTGGGTAATTAAATAAACCGCTTGTGAAACCATTCTCGTACGTAGTTCATTAGTCATGGTCATGGTCATCCTAATTATTTCTATCCTTGACAATCTTGCCAACAGCAATTTGACACTTTTGCTCACCTTGAAATAGCAAAAGTTTATCCCTAATCATTCCCAGCCCCGTCTCCAGCCAAATGCAGTAAATTAATGTTATCTTTAACACAAATCCCATCGGCAAAACTCATTTTCATGCCAGGACTGGCCCCATGAGATAAGCCTTGTTAGAATAAGCCACAACATAACATTTTGCAAAGGACGTCATTTTGTCAGACTAACTGGACTCTACCCACAACCTCTGCCAAGTGCAATCATGTGTAATGGAAGTTTAATCTGAGAATATGATCTGGTAATGATGGATTCATGACCACCAAGTTATTTCTACAGTTGAATTGTGATTTCATTGGAGACTGGGCTTGTGGGAATGCCAATTAAACAACAGGACCAGATGCTGAGAGGCTCGCTTGACTTCTGCTATACAATTACACAACATTCATAATACCAGGTTTTGTCTCACGTGGCCCTAGGTGAAATGATATAATACTACATGCATATACACATTCAGAAATTGAGAAACATCACAGAGGGAATATTTTGACAAAAATCTAATCTGAAATCTAAAAATCTAATCTAAATCTAAAAAGACTAATTGTACTAATTGTCTTCAAATGAAGCTGTAATTGCATATAGGAAGTAGGGGATTTTATGACTCTAATGACATATTATGTTTGGATTTTATATAGTTTCTACTGTATGTCTGTGACTAAAAAATGAAGTGTGAATATTTTTAAGTGTTAATATGTTTTATTAGAACCCACCAGCCCTTTATCATTATTAGCGCAGGTACTTTAAGTACAAGATACTATAATGTTATTAGACTCTACCATCTATCAGTGTGGATTAGAATGAATGTTTCTGAGTTTAGTGTAAATCACACAAATGCTATAGAGTTTTAGAGTGGTCTATTCAATAATTCACTTATCTGTAGAGCAATAATTGCAATGCTTGCACTCATTTTTCAGGAGACACTGTGTGTCGTTGTGAGAGTGAATCTACTTTCTTTGTGGTTCCTATAAAGAGGACAATTAGTGGTTAAGTTGTATTCACAACACTATTATTTATTGTTTTGGTGTCATAGTGTCAGGATGCGACATCATGTTATGGTAAGGGGCGTAACATTTCCGTCACACACATTGGATAGCTGGCCAATCAGAGCACACCTTCTCAGAACAATTTGTACAAATCGACCCTTTTCAGGAAGGCGGGGCTTAGAGTATACAGTATGTGGAAAATAATCTATTTAAAAAAAGATATTTTTAGCAACATCATATGACCCCTTTAATGCCATTTAAGCAAAATAAACAACTTTTATGAGACAGTTGTTGTAAGCTTTCATTTGGTGATTTCAAATAAGAAATTTAGTTTTGGAGTTTCAAAGATGGCCGCCGAGTGACATGACTTGCCTAAAGGGACTTTGGTGGAGCTAGCAAAACATTGCAATTTGTTTATTACCCCCAGCAACAATGGCTCAACCAATGGGGTTAGTTCGGGGGTAGGGCTACATGGTTTTCTGAGCAATGGTGGAAAGAATCGTTCAGGAAAACTATTTGCATATGAGATGATAACGACATAGGGAATGAAACACAACAAAATCGTAACAAAACTAGCATTTGTTAACCATTCTGAAGAGACTGAATCTGAAAGAAGTTAAGAAAGCGTTAAGAACCCGGTTTAAAGTTTGCTCTTTATTCAACTTGCCATAACCTTGAATTTCAACAGTTGGCTATGAGTGTGTGTGTGTTTGAACACACGCCAGTGACCTTCTCCCATTCACACACACACACACACACACACACACATCCAGCAGCTCTCATGCAATACTGAGCTCATCTGAGCCAATCCTGAAACCAGGAGAAAGGCATAAAATCTGTTCTATTTAAAGTGATGCTCACAACACCAGAGCAGCTCCATTTACATATGCATCTCCTCACAGTTCACTGTCAAGTAGAACAAAGATGTTTAACATATAAAAATAAATAAATCACACGCTACTGTCAGCCACTCAACTGAGCCTTTGTTTTGAGGTGACACATTACAAAGGGATATTTTTTTCAATTCACACCATTCAAATCAATAATTCAGAACAAAACAGATCAAGCGTAAAGAACATGCTAATCAAATCTGGTAGTTAAAACCAGGGTTAAAATACTTCATTATGAAATAATTATGGCCCTCAAGGTTGATGCATACAAAGAGGGAATAATTAATTTCATGTACGCCTCTCTTTTGCGTCTTTTAACAGAAAAAAAAAAAAACCTGCGACTTCAGCTCGAGTTTAACCTGATTCTTGGGTAATGGCTCATATAATGGGATGCCATAATATCCAGACATCAGACATGCTTTTTCCTCATCACGATGATGAGCCTGTTAATGCTGGTTTGAGTGCACAGTGATAAAGGGTAGCTAGCGAGCACTAGCACTGACAAATAGCTTAGAGGAGAAGTTTACCATGTGCTGCTGAACACATGAAATACAGTATCACTGTAAACAAGCAAACCTCTTCCTGACCTTCAGAGCTGGGAAGGAAGGGCATAAATATTTTATGATGGATGAAAAAGAAATCCTGTATAATATTAAACGCACATGTGAATATGAAAGTCAAGGTCTGTTCACACCAGTCCAACTACAAACATATTTTTGCACAGCCACTATACAGCTCTTACACAACCATTCACAGGCAAATATTAGTCGTTCTCTCAATACTTGTCATTTTAGTTATATAAATACTGTTAGTTTAACATTGTATTGTACGATAGCAATGTAAAAAGTCCTCTGGTAAATATTACTTATTTTTTAGTTGTCTGTGCAGTTACCAAATAATAATAATAATAATGAATACTAACTGAACTGACAACCTCTCAGAGGACTGTCTCCCCGCCTTCAAATTAGCCAGCCACTGCCAGCATTTTTGATGATTTATTATTACTCACATACATACAGTGGCGGTTCTACATTGAATTACTCCCTGGGCAAGACCCCCTCTTACCGCGTTTTCTCCCTTTTATAATGTCAAATAACATCAGGAAAAGCATTTATTTTGAATAAAAATGAAAGAAATAATCAAAAAGTTGAAAATCAAGTATTTGGTAGGGTTAGGGAGGACTTTATTTTCCCAATAAAAAGACGTCGACCATGGCATCTATTTAATGATTTACACTCAAAAAGTTGCATTCTGTTTTCTAATGCACTTCAATACTGAGGTGTAGATAATTGTCACTTGCAATAAGTGTTATAATTATCAGAAAATGCTATGTGCACTTGGCATCAATAGCCGCTGCCAAAAAAATAATGATCCCAAAACGTATTATCCATATGAAATTGTCAGATATGAAATTTATGTAGTAATATAATTAATTAATGTTTGATGCGGTGAAGGCGGATAGTGTATGCTGTAATGTTTTTTTTTTTTTAAAGATTGACTTAAATGTGAGATATGAAAAAATAATATAAAAAATGGATTTATAGTATTCTAAACTGATTAAATTATTGAAATGACTAGATCATTTATTGTTTCATGTTTTAAACCAGATTTTTATATTCTACTGCAAATATGTATTGGTGTTGTATTGTTGTTTAGAACGGATTAACTATTAATAAATAAAAAAAACACCCACACACACAAATTGAAAATGACCAATCACAAGAGCAGAGAGATCTGACGCTTGATCCCCGCCTCCAAAGTCACAAAAGTGTACTTGAGGAGCGAGCAGGGGTTGAGCAGCTGAGAGAGCGCAGAGGGTTGAGCGAGCGCTACTTAGTGTCTGTGCTCTCGCGGTGCTGAAATGCTCCCTCACATCTTGTTTTTAAGTGTGCTAGATTTGAAACTAGGCTATTTAAACGCCATAGTCACAGGTAGGCTATGATAGATAATAAAAAGACACTTAGGGGTGCAGAAGATTTTTTTACCCCCATTTAGTGCTTGTGCCTCCACCCACGTGTCATGAAAAAATGCTGCCCCGTTCGCCCATGCCTAAAACTGCCACTGCACACATAAATACATATTCCTGTCGCCGGGTTATTGATGTATCCACGACATAACTAGAGATGTTTTGTGTCTGTAAAGGCATCTCTGTCACTGACTAGCCTACTTCAAGATCAGATTCGAAACACAATCTACATGCATGATCTACATATATGATATATATTATTATCTATATTGTTTCTGATCCTTCCGTTTATGATTATTGTCATTTTTTTGAGCTGGTAGACCAAGGAAGTCCAGTAACTCATTCAGGACATGCGCAAGGGCTTGCCTTACGGTAAAACACCTAGAACACTAAAACTCGTCTTTAATAATAATAATAATAATAATAATAATAATAATAATTTGTCAAAGAAATAGAAAAATTAAAAAGCATACAGTAACAGTGTAGACATACTATTAAACATGTTACATAGTAGAGTGACCCGATTTGTGTTTTCTCCCCCATGGGTAGCGTGGCTGTGATTGTGTACCTGTATTCCTTCTGTCCCGGGCTGCTGCAGCAGTTTGACGGTCCTCCTCGTCACCCTCTGACCGTGTCCTTCATGCCAGGTCAGGTTGCCGCCGGCCTTGCGTGGCAGCTGATAGTTGAGCTCCTCTGCTGAGACTGTGTGCTCCAGCGCAGCCCGACAGAAGCTGAAGCTGGACGCAGCTGTGGAGGACAGACGGAGGCAGACGATGAAGGCTGTTATAGTGTCCACATCACCACATATTACACAGAAGCACTGTCAAAGCCCCATGAATGCTGAACCCTCAAGTCACAGGTGCCATGCATTTCTAGCCCTTAACACAAAATCAAGTCGATAGTTGTTGTTTTTTTAAGCCTGTTTTGATTATTTGATTGAATTGTTAGATTTTTTTGACATGACCCCTAATGAGAAATTAAGGGGATCCAACAACTCAACAAGTCTACTCTTGTGCTTGTAATCAAGTGGCCATAGAGGGCAGTCTTTAACCCCAGCAGACAGGTAAGATGTGTCAGGTCATGGACCCACTGAGCAGTCCAGAAGCCCTTTGAGTGTGTGCGCATGAAAATGTAAATGAAAATCAGTATGTCAGTGTCTATGTGCGATGCCACAACATGATTACCATACACAGGCTCTTCAATGAATGTAAAGTATCTGTAGAAGACAAAATACCTACTGTGTACAAATACCTACAATTTTTATAAACAATGTAGCAAAGTGGTATGCACTATCCAGTGTGACACAAACATTTCAACATTTCATGTTTCAATGCTGTCATGCAAATTTCATTTAAAAAACAGCATCTTTGAAATAAAACTCTTTTTTTTAAATGCTTGATAACAATGTACTGCTTATTATGGCAGGCAGAAAGTAGCAATGTAAATATGCTCAAAAATTTTAATGTTAGCCTGTTTTAGACTCTTTCTTCTTCACAATTTCTTCTTTAATTTATGTTTAACTCTATATTTCTTTGTAATGGTATGTGAAATTCACTAGCTATTTCTGATTTTTTTAAAAATATGTAAAGACAATACTACACCCAGTTATTTTTTATTTAATTTTATTTTATTTCTAGGCTAATCTGGTCACTTTAATGTCATGTAAAATGTAAAAACTCATTATGGTAATTAAAATTAGGTGTAAAATGTTAATTTGTCATCAAAATAATAATGACAACAACAATGCAAAAAAAATTTTTTAATTAATTAAATTAAACAGAAGTAACGACCACTAACAAGTATTTTTTTCTATGTTGTGACATGCATCCATTTTGATTAAAAATTAATAAAACAAATTAACACATACACAGTACATAAATCTTTCACAATAAGCTTTGTCCTGCAGAAATAGTACAAAAGCAGCTATCATGCTATTTCAACCATAGTCGGAATCTCTCACTTTTCCCTTTCCACCGTTCACAATCCTGACCTGCTTTATCCAAACACCCAACTGCAAATAAAAACTAGCAATGTGCTTATAAAGGTCACCGGTCTTTATTTTCCGTTCTCTGACCTTCTTCTACCCCCAGTTATCTCTCTCTTTCTGTGTATCTACCTCTCCCAGTTGGCTTTCTTATGTAAGCCCTTTTTCCAGCATAGCTAATGTGATTAGTGCTACGGCAAGCACTTGGCAAGTACAAAATATTTAATGAAGGGTAAAAGATGATACCAGCGCATATCGGCACGTAAGAGATTAAAAAACAAGAGCACAAGTCAGTGAAAAAGGGAGAAAGAGATCAAAAGTGGGGAAAGACTGTAAATAATACATTAATGGCCATTCATAGAGAAAAAAAAACGGACAAAGGACTGAGGTAGCCCTACACAGCTTAGAAAAAGTTTTGTTTGTCTGGTTAAGCTGGTCTCAGAGCTCTTTGCATAGAGTCTCATTGCGTGAAGAGCTTGAGTCCATTGTGTTTCAAACAGCGCTGCAGTCGCCGCAAGCTCAGTGTTAACTGAAGTACTATAAAAGCGACTGTGGGAAAATGGAAACTCTGGGAAAACCGGCCTGGAGATGATGACAGCTAAAACAAAAGTGTTTCCACCTATCAAAACCATCCCAACGGCCAGGTCAAGTTCATAGTGTAATCATGGGGTGATGGGAAAGAAGGGTTGTGGAGCAGTTTGTCAGGGTTCAGTGATGCGTTTCCTGTGTCTGCTTTCCTCACTGTTCTTTCTCTCCTGGGCGGACAGGAAACTAAAGCTGCAGGCTTATTACTGCCAATCAAATTCACGGGAGGCCAAAATTTAAGCTCTCGACACACACTGAGATGGATAAGAAACACATCCCATCACTCAAAGAAAGGGGCGTGGTTAAAGACCGTACAGCATCTGTCAGTTATCCACAGGGGGCTGCGCACAGTTAAGAATGATACTTTCTCTGGATAGCAACACTTCTGCCCAAATTTCTGTCTCAGCATTTCGGTTGGCTTCAAAGAATACAAATTTTCACTTGACATTCAGGAAGATGACACTGGTTGCGTCGGAATATGCCTATTTCCTTTCTAGTAGGCAAAAAATTTTAGTGGGCAATATTCTGTGACACATATAAGAGCACTTGATCCCAAAAGAGTTCGATGTTATCTTAGCAACATGCTAACAATGTGATACTGATAAGTGCAACAAACATAATCAGCATACTGGATTACATTTAACTCTTTACATCAATATTTTTGCTACTACATAAAACAGCTCACTAGGTTGAGGTTACGTCATTTTACACAATTAAGAGTGTTGCTCATGTTGACTATGAAAACAACAGGCCGGTTTCAAATACCTTCAAAAACCAGCATAATGCTTGGTTAGGTAGGTTTTGAAGCTGGGATACTGGTTTATGTTGGTCCTTTGCTGGTTTAAGCTGGTCCTTTGCTGGTTTAAATTAGTCCTTTTGCTGGTTTAAGCTGGTCCTTTGCTGGTTTAAATTAGTCCTTTTGCTGGTTTATGCTGGTCCTTTGCTGGTTTAAATTAGTCCTTTTGCTGGTTTCAAAACCTACCTAACAAGCTGTTTTTTTTTCAGCAGGGTATATATATTTTTCCTATGATTCAATAAATTATATTGACTAACCTAGATTTTGTAGACACAATATTTAGAGCTATTTTGCCTATTTCTAATCCACCAATGAATATATCTGAACAAATCCACAGCAGAATAAACCACTGTGCATCTCCAAGCAACACAGTGATGTTAAGGAACAAATTCAATGACTCATTCTTGAAAACTTGGTGTATCTAAAATCATCCTCCATCAAAGAATGATCCATCCATCAACATTTATCCTCATTCATTATTCCTTAAATCATGTGCACATACATGCAAAGAAGATATTGTTGATTTTGGAAAATGTTGTGGTCAAAAAATATATGTCAGAAGAGGCACTTTCTGAGCAGCTGTTGACTTTAAAACCATGACACTGTGTCTCTTTATATTTAAGACGATAGTGTTGATAATGACATGCTGGTGGAGACAGTAAGCTGTAATAGTGTGATGATTTCTGACCTTCACTCAGACTTCTCTTCGGACTTCAGAATGTGACCTTGGCCAAAATTGATCTTCAGTTAAGTGTTCAAGTCCCTCAGTGTGAAGACAAAGAGGTCTTGACACCACCATCAGGAGAGAGGGTAGGATACAGACAGCAGAGGTCAAAAGTGGACAAAAGTCTGAATATTTCCATTAAATATTCTGGGAGAGGGATGTACAAAGCTCTTTGAGTGCTGATGCAAGGCACTAAACCGCTTAGATACATGTAATAGAAGACAAAGACAGAGAGAGAGAGATGGAAATGGGACAAGGACAGCTAAGTTAATGCAAAGAGAGAGAGAGAGATCCAATGGCAAATGCTTTCAACCCTGAAGAAAGAGGCACTCTCCTGCCTGATGTGATTGATGGAATGGCTTAGATCTTCTCCTGCCACCGAAGAAAAAGATTAATCATGAAAGTTTCCAAACTTGGTTTGACATTTCCTTGCCTTTTTTTAACAGTCATTAGCAAGCAATTACCCTGCGGTTTGGTGTGGCTTGTGGGAAGGTCATACAGAGTCAAAGCCCATGGCAGATTACCACAGCACTTTTGAAAAAACTTATTCCTTCCTAAAGAAAGTACTACACTACTAAACTTTCCCAGAGGCTCCAAGACTCCTTCACCTGTCAACCAATTTGGAATCTAAAGCACTTGCTGATACACTCCCTGTTGAAAATGGCATTTCCTTTCTGAAGTACCAGAAAACTAAAATGAATACAACGTTTAAGAAAACAATATGAACAAATTATGGTTCATTTATTGGTATTTTGGCCCATTCCTCCATGCAGATCTCCTCTAGAGCAGTAAAGTTTTGGGGCTGTCGCTGGGAAACATAGACTTTTAACTCCCTCCAAAGGTTTTCTATGGGGTTGAGATCTGGAGACTGGCTAGGCCACTCCAGGACCTTGAAATGATTATTAGCCACTCCCTTGTTGCCCGGGCGGTGTGTTTGAGATCAATGTCACGTACCTAGCCATGTTTCATCTTCAATGCCCGTGCGGATGGAAGGATGTTTTCACTCAAAATCTCACGATACATGGCCCCATTTCATTCTTTCGTTTACACGGATCAGTCGTCCTGGTCCCTTTGCAGAAAAACAGCCCCAAAGCATGATGTTTCCACCCCCATGCTTATTTTTCTTTCGATGCAACTCAGCATTCTTTCTCCTCCAAACACGAGTTCAGTGCCAAAAATTTATATTTTGGTTTCATCTGACAATATGACAGGAGCCTCAGAAGAGCCTCTTAAAGAAGAAGTTACAGCTCTGTGAGAGATCTTGCTTGTTTGTAGGTGACCAAATACTTATTTTTTATATATTTACAAATTAAATCATTACAAATCCTACAATGTGAACATTGGGTCGCTATTACTGTGCTAATTCATAAGGGCTGTACCTACCATTGAGGAACTCTGTATTTTTCCAGAAACAGAAATTGTAAAATAGTTATTAATTTCTACTTTGGTGCTGCAAGGACAAAGCCAAGACAACAGATCTTCTCATCTGAGATGCCTCAGCGGTAGGGATGTGCGATGTATAGTCTGCAATCAAGAATTTTGCAAAAACCATTCAAAACACTCCTACAGAGCACAGGCATACATTACATGAAGTCTAGACTAGTTCACATGCAGATTTACAGTGTGTTCTTAGCTTTTTATTATGTTTTGAACCGCTCAAAAACAAAAATTTTATTAAGAGAAAAAAAAATCAATCCAAAAAGCCACTGTTTTGCGTCTCTGAGCAACATGATGGTGTTTCGTTTCTGAATGAATCAACCATTTGAATGACTAGTTTAATTGCAATAATTCACTCATTAAGAGTGATTTGCTGTCATCTATTGTCAGTTTTAATTTCACATTTAGATTTTTTTGACTTTTTTAAAATAATTTCAAATATTAGTATTTAAAGGCACAATATGAAAGTTTACGCCACATTTTCAAAAACAATAACAGAGGCGGAGTTCAATGACGGAGAGTTGAACACTGGGAGATGCCATTATCACAAATCATGTTCACATCAGTAAACATCAGTTTAAGCATATTGAAACAGGCGATTCGGATGTTATCAGGCGATTTGAATGGGCCCATTCAATCGAGTGATAACATCCGAAGCGGGTGACTAAAAAATATAAACTTCTCTCAGTGTGAATTAAAAATGCAAATTAACTTGAGTTTATTAAATTAATAAACAAACAAATTATACTTCAAACTATCAATGCAAAATTGTATCTAATTTTCATGTTTAAGAATCTGTTATCCTGGAAAATAATGTATGCTACTACTGCCTGCTGACTTGGTTTTAAACCTATATTATTATCCAGTTTAGGAGCTTAAAACATCTTAAGATGCACACATTTCTGTCAGGAAAATCTAAATTTCTTTGTGGAGTATGTCCCCAAACCCCCTTAATACGCAATATTTTGGGACTTCTGTATTTATAAAAACATGTGGGTTAGTCCAACTACATTTGGACAAAGATTTGGGCTAAGCCCCAAATGTTAATAATGTCTGGCTCTGCCCCTGCTCCTTTACCTTTCAGGCATTTATACATTTTGTTAATGTTTGTGACAGACATCACTTTTGACCAGCAAGGCTGCATTTACTTAATCAAAAATATATTAAATAGCAATCCAAATAAACATTTTTACAATTTAAAATATCAGTGTGCTATTTGAATTTATAAAAAAATAAAATAGAATTATTCAAAATAATAAAAACATCTTTAAAGGTACCATGGAATGCATCGAGAGAATATTTTAAATATTGTTCTCTGATATGTACATAGAAGGTATGTAGCTTAGGTAAGGGAAAAAAAATGCCCAGACACGGTTTTACAGGTCCATTTACAACCCTAGAATTTGACCCTAGAATGAAACAGTCTGTCTTTGCCTTATTTGGAAGG
>JAUMHQ010000040.1:684439-698731 GCA_032361165.1 Enteromius paludinosus | reverse complement strand
AAAAAACGTACTTCTCACTGTTCTCAGGTCAAATATTTATATGCGATTAAAATGCGATTAATTTCGATTAATTAATTGCACAGCCTCTAATTAATTAGATTTATAATAATACATTTTTAATAGAGTCCCGGCCCTAGTAATTACTGTAATAATAGTAATAAATTATGCATAATTTACTCACAAGTAACCCTAAGCCAAACCTTAATCTAATCTTTTCATTCAAATTATTTATTACATATGACTGAATTTTCAAAACATAAATATCACATAAATAAGTTTCTAGGAAGTTGCACAACATGACATTGTACAACCTGCCTACACCTTGCCTTGTCATAAATGTTCTATTACCTGATTATAAGAAATCTATTGACCTTGACACAGCCTTGACGGTCTATAGGGATCCTCTCTGTGACATTTTATGTAT
The DNA here is from genome assembly GCA_032361165.1 of Enteromius paludinosus. Classification (NCBI taxonomy): domain Eukaryota; kingdom Metazoa; phylum Chordata; class Actinopteri; order Cypriniformes; family Cyprinidae; genus Enteromius; species Enteromius paludinosus. Next base: position 698,307 of record JAUMHQ010000040.1, on the reverse strand, counting down.
ACCTTTCTTATTTATATGTCAAATAAAAATTAATTAACTAAACATTTAATTATTTTTCCTAAAGCAATCATAGCTTGTTGGTAATTGGTAAGCTTATTTAATAAAAAAACAAAAACAAAAACAATAATAATAATTTATCTTCATTCTAGCATCACCCTGACCTCTTGACCCTCTTGTGTCTGAATGAGAGCAAATCCCTCCATCCATGTTCCAACATCTAGTGAAAGTGTTGTTCACGTCTCTACTTTTGACCTTTTATATTATTTGTTGCCACAGCCCAAAGAAGGCTGTATTGTCCCATTATTCAAATAATGTGTTCTCATCCCATCAAGTCACTGGAAATGGTGTTAGTACTTAAAGGTTCCATGTGATTCCGGTAAAGACCGTAAAACCCATCTGCACACTTTATAGCTGCATGCTAGGCTCCTCAAGGAAAGGTTTTCGCGTACAACAGCTGTGTTCACTGCTGCGTTTTTCATGTCACACCGCCTATGTGCATGTACTGGTGAGTGTGCGCACAAGTGCACGAGCGTTAGAAAGTACACCTGCTCTGGAATGGAAAAGTCCCTTGTCTGCAATTTACATGCAAATCAAAACACATCCACTTTCAAGCACAGAAATGCATTCTGGGATTGTCGGTTTCCTCCGGCCCGTACAGGTCAAGCAGAAGTTATTGTGCGTGTTTGTCACATTAAAACACATTAAATTCCCCTTGTTTCTTTCTCCTCCCAGCAAGCCCCAAAGAGTTTTTACTCTTCGGTTCACACTGTGGAGAGAAAATGGCCAATTCTCCTATTTAACCTCCATTGCCATATTTATATAGCTATTTAACTCGCGCAGGCCCACGGTTATGATTTGATGGTGTTTGCTCGACCCCAGGCTCTAAATTATGGAATATCATTGAAGAGTCAAGTTGTTTTTCATCTTTGTTGTAAGACGCTATTTGTTCCCCCTACAGTTCCACATCGCTGCCTCTGATTGAACAGAAGGGAAGAAACCTGTCAAACTATCATGGATCTCTCTCTCCCGCCCTTCATTTTTTTTCTTTTACTCTCTCGCGCTTTAATATAGTATCTCTCTCATCCGCACACCCTCTCATTCTGCTTCTTGTCGATTTCCCCAGTGTGCTCTTAAACTGCTAGTGTAATTTAAATACGGAGCTCCGCTTTAGCAGGAGGCACTTTGCCTCTATGATGGGGGAGAGGATAGCAGAACAATAAGGCGAATGAGATGGGGAGGGCGGAATGGGAATTGGCTTACATTATCACACAGCATCTAAAACCAGAGTGCAGAGGGCTTCAAACACAATGCGCACTAACAGCCCTGCCCTTGAATGCTAAGCAGACCTATATAAAGCAGCACAAAGAGAGCAATTTGTGTCGTGTTTTGTTTCGTTTGGGCGTTTTTCTTGCATTTTCACTCCTACGCAGAACTTTATTGTGGAACGAAAAGAGAGTCGACATCAAAATGCACAGAACATCAACGGGGCCGCTCAGAGCAAGGATTGGCTGAGATTAGAAACGTACGGCTCCCTCGGCCCACAGTGGCACCTGCGTGTGTCTTGCACGAGGGCCAAAACCTTTCCGCAAAGTGCTGCACTGGAAAGATAACTGGAGTGTTGTGCCTGAGGGTCTCGCTGTGATGGAGCTTTTCCTTCGCCTCTGTCCCCAGCTGAGCGTTTTTGGACATTTCAGGAGGAAATGAGTGCTGGTTCTTATCGTTGAAACAAAGCAAGTCTGTTTCACAGCATGAAAAAGTGCCACTTGTTCTGTGATCCGTGCTCCACTTCAACTGTGTGGTCCATCTTTTCCCTCATGTTTTCTTCCGTTCGGTTTTTCTGTCTTCCGCCCCTCCCCCTGTTCCTCTGTGGCTTGTTTCGGCATTATGACTAAGAGTCACTTTGAGTCACTGACCTGCTCTTTATTGATCGGGGTCGATCTGACTGTATCTCCTTCCCAGTTTCACTCAACTGGACCTCATCAATAAACAGATCCTCAAAATGATGAAGACCAGGGTAGTCAGAGAAGCATTATTCTCATCTATTTAGTCGCACAATGACTGGTCACTATTGTTTTGTGTCTCTTTAGACAGCTTTCTTTGATTTCAGTCCTACTTCTCATGGCCCTCATAATTATTGATTTGGGAAATGTATTCGCTTTCTCTCGCGCTTCCTGCTTTTTTCGTTGTTCTGGAGCGCCGTGCAAGTCTATATGTGCCTTCTGTTTTAGTGACACTAATACTTCCTCTAAACGATCCAGAAGCTTAGATTTACAAATATACTGTTACCGAACACTGGTTCACTTTACTCAAAAGCAAATAACCTCTGTGCACTCTGTAACCCTTCTGTTATGTCTGCTATAATATTGAAGAGGATGTTATTTGTGGGATTACTACAAAATGTAGCCTACAATATAGCTAATGAGAAACTTGGAATGGATATGATAAAAGGTTTGATGGTGTAATGCATGAGTTGAGCCTTTCTAGTTGGGGTTTGAAGGTCTTATGTCCTGTTCCTCAATTTGTTTTCTTTCCACTCAATTACTGAAGTTGTAAAAGGGAAAAATAAGTTATTTAACAATTCACAAGTCATACTTTTACAAAAGAAATTCAGGAGTCTACAAGTCCATCTGTTTTTCACCGGTAGAGGGTATAAATTGACACTCTCTGAAGAGTTTATTTGCATTTGATCTCTGAACAGGATGTGGACTCATGCAGATAAGGTCACTTCCCACACTCTCAATCTGTGCATGATTACATTTCTCAGTATATGATATATAAGGGATATGATCTCACTCACTGACTCACCATATGGTGGGGAAGTAATCTTTCTCTCCCTGCTGATTGGACAAGAGAGTGACTTCTGTCATTAGATCAGATTAGGAGAAGGATGAGGTTGATCCTTTGATTTTTATTGACTAATAAGACTAATTAACTAAATAATACTTCAAAGAACAAATGATCAATTATTCAAGTACTGTTCATCAGGGGTGTGATGAGAAACCTATCCCACGAGACGAGACGAGATTTTTAGACTTTTTAAAATAAATATATTGGGAAAATATTTATTTTATTCAGCAAAATCATTCCAAAAAAAAATCTAGGTGCATTTTGTAATCAACTTTTTGAAATGAAACTATTTTATAGAATTCAATGCAGTAAAAACAACATGTGGACACTGCAAAATATTTTGCCACAAAACGACGGGTTAACAATAAATATCAAAAAATGCAAAATAGTAGAAATAAATGCAAATAACACAAAAATTATTTTTCACGAATTCACGCTTCCTCATTAGTGAATGAATAAGTAAAGCAAATTTGGCGTGCTGTCCGGGGAGCTTGAACCCTAGGCGGGGTTTAGAGGTTCGGTGTCCGGCTCGATCTCCGTCTGCTCCCCTGGAGGAAGTCGTGGAGCTAAGGAGGAGATGGGGAGGAGGAGGGGTGCACAAAAGCGAGATGCGGATGTGAGGGAAACATGCTTATTAATAGTGGGAAGGAAAGATTTGATTGGCGATCGTGAACGGGGAGATTGATTAGATGATGCGGTGCCAGTCGTGCTTAATTCGTATAGCGATCCTCCCTAAACTTTGTTATTATCAAAACAGCTTACGCTGGCCTCTACCCTCCTTTCAATCTGTATAACGTCATTTTCGTCATCAGGATGGCTTCGTGGACGGCCGCGCACCCTGTCAGCATGCAAGACTGTCCGCGTACAATAGTGTATGCGCGAGAAGAGTGCAAGTCAATAGGTGGCATTGCGCATGTATCGAGTTTGTCCGTCCACACTAATCCGTGATTCAGTATACTTTGAAAGGTGTGTGGACGCAGCCTACACTGGACGCGAAAAAGAATTTTCAGCACGTCATAAATAGAACGCAGCAGCAGTTTCCTGTCTTAGATTTGTTGACTTGCAGTGTTACATATTTTACATTAAAATAGAATATGGTTCATTAATTTAACTGGTAAGTTAATGTGAAGTTTCTATTAACATTAATGTTCATAGCAAAAGCTAACATGGAATAAAACAATATTTTAAAGCATTTATTAATCTAGTTCATTTTTACATATACTAATACATTTTTAACATCTGAAGTTGTATAAATTAACATTATTTAATGTATTATGAATGAACATGAATTAACAATGAACAATAATACATTTATAATGTAACATTATCCTAGATTGAAAGAGGCCATAGAAATTGATGTTTGTTGTTAGTGCATGATGCCTAACAAATTAACCAATGGTAAATAATTGAACCTGTCTGCAACTTGTTCAATCACAAGTTTCTCAAATTAATAATGCACACATTTATTCATGAGTTACCTATATTCATATTTTCTCCATTGATTTGGTGAATAACAAGACTGCACTTTGTAGGGATCCTATAATTTTTCTTTTACTAGTGTAATAATATAAAGTCTAACAATGAATGTAATGTGATGACTATTTATGAGATTAATGAAAATGTGCATTTCTCAATTTACTTCCTTAAATTCCTTTTTCTCTCTCTCTCTCTCTCTCTCTCTCTCTCTCTCTCTCTCTCCCTGAAGCATATGTCAGGGGAACAGCAGAGCTAATTAGTGACTTGTATTGTATTAGTCTTACACTGCTGTTCGGCTTGACTGTGGGTTCTGTTGTCTGCAGCAGGAGGTCTTTCATTGCTCTTAATGGGGTTTACCCCTCTATCTCACTCTATTGCATTCAGCATATATTCAGTACTACTACTGTAGATATGCCAATTTACACCTCTGGCAGGGCTCACATCCATCCGCTGTATCCTAAGGTTTTTATTTTAGTGACCAGTTCATTTAAATTCAAGAATGAATCCCTTTAAACTATTGTTCTGGCCTGTACTGAATAAAGCTGGGACTTGAATGGTTTGGATTCAACAAGAGTTACCCAGACCAAAATTCAGAATTGAGGAATTTTTTCCCTTGTTTTCATGTGTTGAAATTTGAATTGGAATGATAGAAAGAGTAGTGTACTTAAATTGAAATATTTTAACTAAAAGAATTTAAACACATATAATGCATTCTAGAAAAAAAAGGCTTTTGAAACTTTTTTTTTTTTTTTGTTAAAAGTCACAACTACTGTATATGACCTACTTCAAAGTTTAAATTGTTGACTGTGTACATCAATTTCAGTATTAATAAATAAACAGTACTAACCACTAAATTCAGAATAGTTCTGAATAGGTAACACATAGTCACTACTTACTAAGAGTTTAAGTAATGTATATCTATTAATAGTTAAGTTCATGTATAGGGTCAGGGATCTAGAATATTCAGAATAGGACAGGAATATATGCTTCATAAATAAAAAACACCTAGTAAATTGATTTATAATAAGTAGCTTGTTTGTGTTCCTAATAATAATAGTGTTCCTAAAGTGTTAGCACCCTCATATTACTAAATTAATTTTAAAAAATGTCAATTTTAAATTATTTTGGTTGTAGACTGCATTAAGCAAACACCGAACATGATTGTTAATTTTTATGCAATACCGGCCCACTCCTCAGATTTGACTCAGAGGAAGATGAGAATAGAGAAGCAGCAGTTGTCTTGTCGGCAGTCTGTCCTCATCCTGTCCCCTCTGGATTCAAACTCCGAGCACTGGGGGAAGATATGTGAGCGCACATGTCAAGAGTCACTGCACCCGAGGGGCCGCACTTCTCCAAGCCAAGCTGTGTCTCTCTCCTCTGACAAAGGCAGCGGCGATTGTCCTTTCAAAGCAACATTAATTGCATTCGAGCTTCACGCCACGCTCCTCCTAAAAAGACAAAAGCATGAAGTTTGTATCTTTGTCTGAATCCGTGGAGTCTGTTCTGGCTCCATATCATTTCTTCACATTTCTATTCCCCTCCAGTCTGGCGTGTTTAATACAGGTCTGGTCACCACAGCAACTGAACTATGACCTGCCTTCACATCCCATCCTTCGTTTCGCATATCCATAACCTCACAAAATGCGAACCGTCTAATTTTCTCCTCTTCCTGCAGTCCTGATACCGTGGAGCATTGTGGTCTTGTAAGTGTGTTTTATTTGCTATATGGCAAGCAGACCATCTGAAGGCTGAACGTGTATTAATATTGATTTAGTTGTTGAAGACTTATCTAACTCCGTCCTCATCACAGATGAAACGTAATAAGTCCAGGCCACGCTTTTTAATGCGGGCCGCCTAATATAGTATTCAACTTTAATCTTTATGAATTATGAATTTCGCTCTGTGGTCGAAAACGCGAAATTTACATAACCCCGCTGACCAGCTCATGTATTTTTAAAAAAGACCAGGCTTTATTTTCCTCTTCTCTTTCTCTTCCACTTTGACAATCAAAACCGTCGTTATAATATTAAACAAGGTCATTTACATTTGGCTGCTGAATTTAATGGTGCTGTATTGATCTGCGGGTGTCACACTATCCTCATTAAATCACTGAAGGGGACGAGGCGCTCGCATACACGCGCTCTCCTCGGCTCCTCTGATCTGTGCTCTATTTATGATGCGCTTGTAAAGGTATTTACAGATTCCTGGAAAGACGTTTTTTAAAATTGAAATGAGACACTCTGAAGGCGAGTGAAAGAGAATGAAAAGCACTGATGCCGTACTCCCATGCGCACCTATCATGTCAACCTTTTCAAACGGCAACAGACTCTTTCCGCAGCCTGCTAGGCATGTTGTCATGTTGCTATGCTACCTGAATGTCAATATGCAGGCGGAACGGAAGAGTGATGGACATCTGCAGAGTGTGAGAATGTGAGAATTCCCCTTTGCATTCTTTATTTTTCAACCCTCTTTGTTCTTAAAGGAATAGCTAAGCTCACCCTCTGAAAACATATATATTTCATTATCATTTATATGTTGTTCAAACCATGTTTTATTTTTTATTTTTTTCTGGTTAAGATTTTAGGTGGCAAATTCTAGAAGCTATTTTGCAAATGGAAACTAGAAAGTGTTTGTTTTTTTTTTTATGCTGCCAAACTTCAAAAAAAAAAAAAAAGGCAGACAAGCAAACATTTTTTATAGGACAGAAGTACGAATAACAAAGATCATCAGTGAATAATGGCTTAAAGTACAAAAGTATTATTAAAAACAAGTTATACTGTTCAAACTTTTAGGGTTGGTAAGATTTTTTTAAGGAATATATGCTCGGAAAGTCTGCATTTTTTTCCTTAAAAAACTGTTAAATTGTGAAATATTATTCTAATAATAATAATAAAAATAATAAAAAGGTTTTAACTGAATATATTTATAATATAATTTATTCCTGTGATTCAAAGCTGAATTTTTAGTATCTTTTTTCAGGCTTCAATGTCACATGATCCTTCAGAAATCATTATAATATGCTGATTTGCTTATATTCCTTTAAGAATGAAAAGTTATTCAATTTAATAAATCCTTGCTGAATAAAAGTATAAATTTCCTTAAAGGGGGATATATGATGCTGCTTAAATGAACATTATTTGGTGTAATACAGTTACACTGCTTATTTTGTTTACGTTTAAAAGAAAAAACTAATTTTTACACATACTCTACATTATTGTTTCTCCTCTAAGCCCTATTTGTTCAAAGCTTATCGTTCTAAAAAAGTGAGGTGTGCTCTGATTGGCCTGTGGATTGGACTGTGTTGTGATTGGCCGAATACACGTTGGCGGTTATTATAAAATGATGCTGTATTTTAAATGGTAAAGACAACATGCTAAAACCACATTAATATGATAGAAAGACACATATCAAAAAAGAAAATCCCAATTAGTTTAATTATTTTGAGTGTAAGTGGGCTTCTAAGGGTTGGAAAAAAAACAAAAAATTAATGAAAGAATGAATTAATTTTTCCATTTTATGTTTATTTAAAGGAGTCATACAGAGCCAATTTTCCACAAGCTAATATGATTCTTTAGGGTCTTAGTGGAAAGTTTTTAATATAGTTTGTTTTAAAATTTCTCAAAGATAGTTTAAAAAATGCTCTGTCATAAACAGCTCTTTAGAAATCACTCTGTTCTGTGTACTTCCCCTTTAAATCTTCACGAGCTCAGCTGACCCCGCCCCTCTTTTCCGAGGTGCTCTCGGAGGATCTTTTTTTAGCCATATTCATCGTGAAACTTGCTAATTAGCACATTATTAGGAAAGGCGATTTGCAAAGATTCATTAAAAGACATTGCTTCTGTAGGTGAGGATGGATCATGAATGATTCGCGCGAACATAAATGCATTTCGTTTGATCAAACGCGCGTTTCCCTTCAGAACCAAACGTAATATTACTCCTCTGCGTCTTCAGTCACTCAGATGTCGGGGGTAAATGACTACTACTATGTTCATTAATACATTCAACAACAAAACACGTAAATTGCTTAGGAGTCTTGCTTGTTTCTTCGTCTCGGTCTGATAACGGCTCACTTGGGGCGGGTCTGAGGTAACACACCAGTTCAGTCTGTGTGACACGCTGCTGTCAATCAACCATTGTGGGAGTGGCACACCGACATGCATTTGAGAATGGATTGATTTCAGAAGGGGCAACTTATTGTTTTTAAATTAAAAGAGAACTACTGGGTGGATCTTTATCATTGTATAGTGGCTGTGTACACACACTCCCAACGCATATTTCAGTCCAAACAGCTTGTAAAAGTGCATGTGGCACCGGATGACCCCTTTAAGAGTACTGACAGAAACAAATGAGAAACCAGTGACATTGGTAGATGTTTATGCTGTAATAAATAAAGCGTTCTCACAGCTGCACTGTTAGAAAGCATAATTCCGTGGGTGTATTTGTTGTGGGTACTTCGATCAAGATGATGAAAGTGGTTGTGATCACGGTCATGATCTACCGGATGAGATTCTTGGTTAAGCACAGCCTAATGATGGACCATGTCATGTATGTGCACTTAACCAAGCCCTGTGTCACATCCACTTATTTGGATTAATTAAAAAATTACCATAAGCAGAGTGTCATTCAAGTCATTATAGCTTGATGGGATGTGAAAATGGAGCAGCACCATCAGAGGAGAGGAGAAGCATGACTTACTGGGAAAACAGAGGGTTAAGTTAACTGGAGACTAAGACGGACAAAGACTCAATTACTCACCAAAGACAAGATCAGATTTACACAGTAAGTAAGAGAAATGAGAGAAGCACACACACAACTACAACATGCAATTGTCTTTTATTAAATGTAAGCAAATAGGGGAAATGTGAAAGAGCATGATAAATATGGATCAGATAGTGTAGCTTTTTTTTTTTTCAAGTCAAAATTTCTTATTTAGTTAACTTGGTGTGCTAAAATGACTGAAACCAAAATAAAACGAATAAAAACTTGAACATTAAGTACTTTTTTTACTAAAACATTAACTAAAAATTAAAACGAGACTGAAAATTATATTAAACTTCTTTTTCTTTTTGTTTATTGTTTTGCCCTTTTCCCACACACTAAAATGTAAATTTACTAAAATATTAAAATCTATTTATTTATACTTGTTTTATAATGTAAAGTTGTTGTTTTTTTACTTTAATAAATGTAACATGTAATAGAATTTTCCATGTTTTCAGTGTAAAATGTATTAACAAAAATGTTTTTCAATATAAATGGAGACAATCGAGTCATAAATGTCTCAAATTCTTAACAAAAACAAAAAATGCTAATTTTTATTATTTGTATTTATAATTTCATCACTTGACATGAAAATACTATATGATAATTAGGATTATAAAGACAAAAGAGTCTTCCAAATATTTTCTTTCAAAATGTAGTTTCTTTGTCATTTAACCACAGAATATTATTAAAAATTACAGGTTATTGTTACTGCAGGAATTCAAGTGAAACATCAGTATTGTTATTAGCAATGCCAATAAAACGACGATTGTGAATATGACTGTAAAAGTTTTATTTATTTTATTTATTCATTGCCTCCTAAAATGTTTTCTACTTCACTTTTTAGTCGTCATGTTGCTTTCTGAGTTGGTTGTTTTGCATCATGGATTTCAATCTCATTTTATGCTCTAAATTATCACTTAATGAATTTATGGCTTGGTTTTTGAGAACATTGGCTCCCTAATAAGATTGTTAGTCTGTCGAAAAGCATGCCACACTCATTATGTTTTCCAATGGCGTGATTAAGTTGATTTGCAGAGCAAATCCATCAAAAGGGACAGGAGCATATACAAACCAATACACATAACACGCTATAACATGATTATATGATTTAATAAGTTATTAATGTAGTACACTGTGAAAGTAAAGTCATAAAGCCGAGCACAAGAAACACTAATACAGGAGAGCCGATTGCCAAGCAACCATGCAGAATGCATTTTATCATCTGGATACTTGCTTAATTCAATTCATAAGCTTTTCATACGTTAATATGAACAAAATAAGCAAATAATTGAAAAGTGAAATTGTTCAGTGGTGCTGCACCTAAACATAAACTTTCATAGCGTCTCCTGTGAACCATAGACTAGCGTTGTTGTTCTCATAATTATTTGCCTTATTTTTTTCGGCGTAATGTTTTTTTTTGGGATTCTATAAATAAAAAAGCAGCCCGTTTTATTTGGAAAAGTGCATGCGTAAAAGTTGCCTTATTTTTTACTCTTCAAAAGACAGTCGTATTATTCGTTCCTGGGTTTGTTTCAAAGTTTGTTTTGATGCGAAACCAATTATTCTGCTGAACTTATGGCCCTATGATTTTGTGTTTGGATTCTAACAATACAACCATGTAACGGAGCCAAACACTCAATCTATCTGTGCATAAATAATTCATGGCCATCGAGGAGGAGGAGGTTCGATGGATGGCATGTTGCTTTCTGTCACCCATCCAGAAGTTAACTAAAATGACAGCTTAAAAGAATGATGAAAAGAGATGTCATTTCAAGCCAAAATGCGCCTGTACTTCACTCTCTCTCCATTTCTGTCCCTCCCTTTCTCTCTTTTTCTTTCTCCCCCTCTCTCCTAGATATATGTCACGGGAAACAGCCCAAACAACGTCTTAATGGTGTCAGTGTTGCCGTTATTGACCGCTGCCACCTCCTCTTAGCGGCGAGTCTGTCACAAAAAATGTCACTGGCTTCTACTGTCACTTCCAGGCGTAAAAAATAAGAGAGAAAAAGGAAAATGCACATGTGTGGAGCAGCAGGGGATGGTTTATGTCACAGAGACTTATACTTTAATCCATAGCTGTGTGGTACTCACCAATAAATGGCTTTTGAGAGGACACTACAGTTCCTGACAGCAGTGTTTACTGAACAGCTGCTTGCCCTTACATTTCCACAAAACATTTTAGTGACCAAGGGTCAATGACAAATTTTAAAATCACTTACGGATCACCCTCGATTCAAGGGTTGAAGATTATTTGAATTTTGAAAATGGGAAAACATCATTCCTTGAGTGCTGGACATTGTGTTCCAGTATATGGTGTAGTGTAACCAGAGCTGGGTAGATTACTTACAAATGACTGATTGCTGCTACTTTTATATTATTTTTGGCCTAACTCATTTATAACATTGATTTAAATAGGATTATCTTGAGCTATACTGATACAAAGAGTAAGAAAATGTATCCTGTTCACTGGAATTGATAAAGTCCATTACATTATATACAGTACTGTCCAAAAGCCACTAGTATTTTCAGCAACCAAAAATGGTTTTAAGTTGGTTATTTCTATCTTTCGTGGTAGCGTGTCAGTTGGAAACATCACTTTACATTTCCAAACATTATTTTTGACATTGATTGTAATAATGCAGTGAGATTATCAAATTTAATTAACATGATAATTCTGATAATTGATAATTCTGTACTTTTTTCAAATGCAATCATTTAGGATAATTAAACCAATTAGGAGCATATTACATGTTGAGCCAATTATTCAATTGTAAAAGCAAAACACAACTTGACATTGATTTACTAAATAGTACTAAATAGTTGTTATGTCAAGAACTGCGGCATTTATTGCACTGATTTGTATTGTATAACTTGTTTTAGACCCATCGATATGTTCTGAAAACTTGTCATATGTACTAATAATTTTCATAATTTTAAGCATACAAATGTATAGTTGTTTTTTGTATAATTGATATGATAATTTATGAACTCCCTGTTAAATGGTTGTAAAAAAACGCTATTGTTAGAAATTCGAGTTAATAACCGTTTCAGTGGGGAGCTTTTAATTATATCTGTACTCTTCCACTTTAGTATTCGCTATTAAATGTGGAGGTCAAAAGAGTGTTTTGTAGAAGTAAAGTCTTTCTCCTCGCTCTCTACCTCCCTCAAACACACACACACACACAATAGCACACAAATGAAAGTTAAATCTGCGTGGTGCGTGGTAGCTTTTTTCACCTGTCATCTCCCATTAGAGTGTGCAGCGAGTGACCTTGGGCCGTCTCCCCTGCATTAGGCCGGAGGGGAGTGAACATTGTCTCAGTGTTGAGTTAACGTAATGATAACTCTGTGAAATCAGGCCCTCGCCCTGCACCGGCTCCTATTACGCCTCCCCAAATTAATTTGCAAGGTTGATTCTGCCTTTGCTAATGCATATGGCGCAAGCTAACCTGCCCACTCGCTGCTATAGAATGCTCCTGCATCCGCAAACACTCTCAGGGCTGGAGACATCCAAGGTTTAAAGCAAATTCATCAGTAGGCTCTATCTAAATGTGAACAATTCATGTCATACTTTAGGTACATATTAGATGTTATAAAACATGCTTTTAAAGAGCCATTAAGAAGTCTCTGAGCTAAAATCACCCAAAACTGACAACAAGAAAAGACTTATGTATCGAGGTAGGCCTAATAGTTTTTTTTTAATGAGCAGGCTTTTAGACATGGTTGTCATTCATTGATGGAGAGGTGGATGGATTTTTAAAACTAAAGTGATAACGGAAGAAGGGACAGAAGAATAGAGCCGGTGTGAGATTCGCGTCAGCACTAATGCAAGCTGACAGCTAGTAGCCTTTTCCTCTGTGCGCTTTCTTCTCTTTCATACTAATCCAAATAAGTCACCAATCAGCACGTATTAGACTTGTTTAGAGTTACGTGCCTCACTGACGGGCAGCCCGGTCAGCTTAATGATTGATTCGGTGGTTACGGGAGAAATGAGAATGAGAGAGAATACGTGTGGTTAAGGGGGGTGTGGAGGAGGGAAGGACGAAGGAAGGGAGGGAACGGTCATATTAAACTCTTATTTACTCTGTCTTTTTGACAAAGAGGCTGATGGGACGTGACATGGCGCTATGAGAGTGTAACGAGGGCGTCTGCATCTCGCGTGTGGACAGAATCTTTTAGTGTGCAGCTCTCACCACATTTCTGGGTTAGGGTGTTTGGTTTTTTGTCTTGACTTGAGAACGGCAAACTTTTAGATGAAAATCCTGGCGTACTTTTCTGGTCAAAAGTGGCCCACCCAACATTAAAGAGCTTGAGCAATTAAGAACATAACTGCAGCACACACTTATAGTGAACAATGTTATGGTACTGTACATTGGTGTGGATGCCAATGTAGTTATTGTTGAGTTATCATTAAACAGGTCTTTAGAATGCTAGGGGAATGGCTAATATGTAAAGTGATTAACTTTGGTGTGTTTCGACGTTTAGGGACAGACGAATCTGAAATTGCATCATAGTGTCGTACAAGATCAGATCAACTAAATGATTCTTCCAAGACAAGTGGATAGTCTATGGGTGCTTGATTTGAAGTCATAGAATATCACTTCATGGTGTATTTATTTGGAACATTTAGATCAGGGGTGTCAAACTCAATTCCTGAAGGGCCCGAGCCCTGCAGAGTTTAGTTGCAACCCTAATTAAACACACCTGATCCAACTAAGCTAGTCCTTCAAAACGACGTATTATGTGTGTTGGAGCAGGGTTGGAACTAAACTCTGCAGGGCTCT
>JAUMHQ010000040.1:665299-676900 GCA_032361165.1 Enteromius paludinosus | reverse complement strand
CGTGGCTGGGTCTTCCAACATGACAATGACCCAAAGCACAGCCAGGAAAACCAAGGAGTGGCTCTGTAAGAAGCATAGCAAGTTTCTTGAGTGGCCTATCCAGTCTCCAGACCTAAATCCAATTGAAAATTGAAACTGTTGCTCACTGACAGCCCCGAAACCTGACAGATCTAGATAGGATCAATGCACCTATGCTGAAAATTGTAGACCCCTCCATGATTTCTAATAAAAGGAACTTGCAAAATCACAGGGTGATCAAATACTTATTGACCTCTCATATATATATATATATATATATATATATATATATATGTGTGTGTGTGTGTATGTGTGTGTGTGTGTGTGAGCCTTATATATACAGTAAGTGTCAAATTCACTTTTTGGTCCAAAATGTTTTATCTATTTTACTGGTAGTACATCAGCATGAAGAATGTTTGGGTATAATATGTATTTTGTTATGCTCACTTACATAAATTAACAAAATAAAAGTTTATTTACATGATATGTGTAATGTATTTATTATGTATATAAATGCACACACATTTAGGTTTATATTTAAACATTTATGTTTACATTTAACACATACATTTAAATATTCATATTGTTATATTTTATATTATACATGAATACATTTAGTAAATAAACATAAAATATTTTCTTAAATATATACATAGGCCTACATGTGTTTGTATTGGTATATACATAAGAAATATGCATAGTATACACACATATATTATGCAAACAAAAACTTTTATTATGGATGCAATTAATCAAATCTTTTGACAGCAATTATATATAAGTGTGTGTGTGTGTTTTATGAATTGTGTTGCGTTCCACTTGTTTTATCAATTATTTATTTTTTTAATCACAATTAAGTAAGATACATATACAAAAAATATAAACAAACAACAGGTACCTATACTGAATTACCCTTTAAATGGTGAAATTATGCCTTGCTGTGGGGGCAAGTTGTCACAAAAGGTTGATGTACATGTTAAATGAACTTTATCTTTTTTATTTACATTAAATAGGCACAAACGAAATGGCACTAAATTCAGATAACATTTTGTAATTTTACCATTCAGCTGTCAAATTCAGCTAATGTTTTTCAATAATAATATCAAGTATATTTTCATAGCCATGTCTGGTCAATTGGTTCCTTTCCTCTTTTGACTATGTGCTGTAAGTTCATACATCTTACATAAAATAGCCATGTAACTAATGGAAGTCATCTTGACAACTAAAATTATCAAAAGTAAACTGACATATGACAAAGTTTAAAGCACACCAGACAGTGTTATTATAGGCTTTCATATGAACTTTTGTGCTCACTGTGAAAAGTATCACTTAATCAGCAACAAAGACTGAAACTGTTATTATTCTGATCATTCCTGATCTAGCACAGACTGTCCAGATATTGCCAAAAAATGTGCTTTGGACAAAAAGTTCAGGTGAAAAGTGAAAAAAGAAACAGTTTGCCAGCGTGTCAGTGAGTCAGTGCATGGAGTAACATGAGTTAATTTACAGATGTGTGATCTATTTGGCACGCTCATGTTTATGGGACTGCATGCTGTGGGTGTGTTGTGGGATGGACCTGTAAAGACTAACAAGGCAAGGCCCCACAAATTTTTCTCATGCAGACATTTCTGCTTTGCACAATGAGACCCCCCTAGAAACCCTTTGGCTGCAGCTAGATGATTCCTTCCATCATGTCTGTCATCTGCTTGAAAACCCATAAATGGACTCATTATTCTCAGTGAAAAGGAGAATCCTCAAAGACTCAGGAACAGGAGAAAAAAAGTCTCAGTCCATACATTAACCTCTGGTAGGGGGTTTGAGGTGGGTCGCTAAAACTGTAAAACCTAAGCAGAAAGGGGCATGCCATGAACATGAACAGGACAGGTATGGGTGCATCTGAACGTGCTGGAGCAACGTTTTGTGTAAAGAGGATCATCCTGGATGAACCTAAACTAGACGAAGTAGCCCAACGGCACACTGAAATCCAAAGATCCTCAATAAAGGAGAAGATCTGTGACTCTCTAAGGTAAGATGCACAGACAAAGCTCTGTTTAGATTTACTGCGAACAGTTGCAATATGGGTACATATTGACATGCACCTTGCAGATGTAATTATTTGCATTTATGAGATTCAAACCCATGCTCTTGGTACTTACATATAACAAATGATTAAGCTTTTTAATCAACGATATACACATTCATACAAGTTCAGATGACCAGTTGTTTTTGCTAGGGATGTTGTAATGTGAGCTTGCATAATGAGAGAAAGCAATATAACTGTTTATACAAACAAGTGCTTGAAAACTATGGAGATTTCATTTCATACACTGTAATGATGACGGATGGATATTGTTGCAAAATCAGCCAACAATGTCAAGGATGTTTTAAAACAAGCTCTGTATTCTTTGCTCGAGGTGCTCTGTGAGACAGTGGAAGATTTTACTTCTAAAGTGGATACCGCTTCTCTCCTGGATCCCGCAGTATTCTGTTAGGGAGAATGGACTTGGTGACATGGTTTCAGGTGTCAGTGTGGGAATCATGCATCTGCCTCAGGGTCAGTTTACAAGTGCAAGTTACAAAGGAAATACAATTTGTTTTTTAAATTACAAAATGTTTTTATTAAATTATAACAGCAGATGTGAATAGGCCAAGGGGATACATTATAAATTGTGTGTGTGTGTGTGTGTTAATACTTAGGTATGGCATACGCTCTCTTAGCGTCTGTCCCACCTTTATTTGGTCTTTACACCTCTTTCTATCCTGTACTGGTGTACTTCATCTTTGGCACTTCTAGACATGTCTCCATAGGTGAGGAAAAATAACGAAAGTAGATCTTGTAAAAACTACTTTATAGCCTACCAGTAAGAAATATTTTATACTTTTTTTAATACTGTGAAAACACCTGATTTGCACGCCTTCAACGTCTAGGAACCTTTGCCGTGATTAGCATAATGATCGGGAGCGTCTCAGAGCGATTGGCTCCTGATGATCAGTTTCTGACCAATGGGACAAACGGATCAGTCGTCATGGACACGGAGGCGCGGGATGTTCAGCGCGTGAAAGTGGCCGCGGCAACGACCTTACTCTGCGGCATATTTCAGGTGAGTCTTTCAAAACAGCACACCTCTTATACGAAGCTCTATAGTTTACATTTGTTTGTTTCTGTAGGTTATGTTGGGTCTGGTTCGGTTCGGGTTTGTAGTGACGTATCTCTCGGAGCCGTTAGTGCGGGGCTATACGACAGCCGCGGCCACTCACGTAATCACCTCTCAACTCAAATACCTGTTTGGAGTTTCACCCAGACGATTCAGTGGACCCCTGCAGCTGCTCTATGTGAGTGTTAAAGCTGGGTAGTCAACATAAGCTGAGAATAGCACTCGGTCATTGAATATTTTTCCCAAGTGGGCGCGAAACACGCTTTGAAACAAGTGGTGCTCGCTGCAGAGCCAAACGGGCGGGGCTAGAGCTCCAGCTCCTCCTCCCTTGATCTAGTGGGCGGGTCTTGAATCGTAATAAAATTTTATTTTGATATTGTTGGAATAGTGCTTTATAAAAAAACTGAAACTTGATTCGCAAGATGCTGGCATAGACATTATTTGCTTATTACTCTCTAATAATAATTAGATAAATAATAATAACAACGTTTACTAATAATAATTATAAATATAAAAATTCTACTAGGTTACTTTCTACTCTCTTTCAGGCTGATTGACATGTAAAGAGTATTTATATGCTTATTTTTAATATTTACAATAATTCAAATTAAGTAATGTAATGTGGAAAAACTATAATAAAAAAAATGAAGTATGTGAAATTCAGATTTCCAAAGGTTTCACAATTCTAAAAATTAAATGAACAATATATATATATATATTTTAAATGCTAGGAAGGAATTACTATTACATGCAAAAACATTAAAGTTTAACAAGTATGTGTTTCTCACACCCACAGTATAATTAACATAATTCACACACGTTTTTTTCAACGCGCATTTCGCATGTGATTAGGTATACATTATTTCAGAGCTTGTGTAATTGGTTAGACACCGATTTATAAGCACAGTGGCGTTTTTGTCAGCACACTTTGCATCTCTCGATGGACTCGCAAAGTATTGTCTGATGCATCTTTTCAAGTTAAAGAAATACTGAAATAAAATAAATAATAACTATGATCAAATAAAAATACCAAAAAGATCATTTGATGCTAAACAAAGACGTTTAAATGTGACTAATGAATGAAACCTGCTATGATTACTCTAATTTTGATAAACAACTGGTCTACATAATATTCACATAATATGGAACACATATTTGCCCAGTTACAGCATGAAATACTATTGCTATAAAATACTAGCCTATAACGTTTATACTTTTACCTCTTTTGTCTCACAGTTCTGACAGTTCTTTTTTCAGCAACTTCATATTTACTATTTCGGACTTTGCAGCTTGAAAAAAAGCCAGAATTGAGGGATGTAAACTCAGAAGAGAGAATGATGAGTTGATTTTATCCTTATCAGATTGTGAGATATAATCTCCGAATTGCAAGAATAATTTTAGAATTTTGGAATAAAACCTCAAGTTTACCATTTTTATTATTTTATTCCATGGTTTCCAATGACACATGAAATTTTGAAAATTTTCTGCAACCAGCCAGGCTCCCACGTCATCACTGTTTGCAAACACTTAATTGGTCTGTTAGCGGTCTGCTCCACTTTATTCCCATAGCACCTTTACCAGCAGAGAGCACTATGCTGTATGCACCCAAATAAACCTTATTTGAAACAAACACAATCATTATTATGTTTCCTCCTACAAAAATCAGTTCCAGACTTATTCTTAAACATGCATATTTGATGAATGTGCGATCCTCTCTCTCTCTAGACTCTGGTGGAGCTGGCCGGGCTCTTACGACAGACGCACATTCCCACTCTTCTGATCAGTCTGGTGGCTCTCACAGCTCTAATCATCGTGAAAGAGATCAACTCCTGCTACAGTCACAGATTACTGCTCCCTGTTCCCATAGAGCTCATGGTGGTGAGTAGCAGAATTTCAAACCAGAAAGCCTATAAGGACACAAAGAGACAGATTCCACAGCTTTGTGTGTGTGTGTTTGAAGATTATTGCAGGGACTCTTGTTTCTCATTATGCTGATCTGAGAGCTGTTAGTGGTGTCGATGTGGTGGGAGAGATTCCCAGTGGGTAAGTGTGTATTTCATACATACTCAGTTATAGATTTTGGATTCTAGAGGAACACAGCGAGCTTTCATTAGAAACAGCAGGCTTAAATTCACTTTAGTCTCACATTGTTTGCACAAGCAGCAAAACACTGACCTCATGCAGGAGGTTAGAAAGTTTTTTCTTGGTGGCTCACTTCTTAGTCTTAAACTCGGTTGACTGACTTTGTTAATCCATCAAAACACGTTTACAGTAAAGCACTAATCCCAGGCCTCATGAAATTCTGTCGCTTTCTGTACGCCCTCACATGTGACGTTTGAAGGACTTTTGACTTTAAGAATATAAAAGATACTTTTAAATAACGGTCAGCGGGGAGCAGAGTTATTTTAGTATCATTGACATGCCATTAAAAGCATTGACGTCCCAAAAAATAAATATTGTCATAATTTCTGTTTCTGTATGAGTCTTTCTCATTGTAAACAAATAGTTGCTGGACCTGAATTAGATTTTCTTTCATTTTAGTTACAGTTTTGATCATTTTAATCACTTTGATTATTAGTTTACTGTAAAAATATGCATCTAATTTGTATTTATTCTAATTTCTTAGTTGTAGTTTATTTAGTTTGAGTCATTTTAGAAATATTGCATTGGCAACTAGCTGAAATATGATGCACTTTTTTAAAAAAGATAAGGTTTTTTAATTGGCACCTGTGGTACCTTAAAGGCATAGTTCACCCAAAAAATTCCTGCAATATGGGGTCAATGGAGACCAACAAATGTTTGATTCTTCAAAATTCTTCCAGTTTAAGACTGAAACTCATACAGGTTTGGAAATTATTATTTGCTTTAACATCAATGCAAACTTTTCGTTGCACAATTTGCTCTTTAGTTTGTTAAAATGTTTTTCCCACCAAGAAAAAACATCCCTTTAAAAAAAAAAAAAACACGAAAATGCTTCTTCTGTGACATCACTACAAAAACAGTCTTTTAGAACCTTTATTTTTAATGTTTATTTATTATTATTAATATTATTATTTTTTTGGTTAACATTTTATTTTATTTCAAGTAATTTTTTTAATTGTAGTTACTGTAACCCTGGTGGGTAGGAAAGATGCATGATTTAGAGGGGTCAAATGATGCGATTTCAAGTTTTTCTTTCTCTTTGGAGTGTTATGAGCTGTTAGTGCATAGATAAGTTCTCTAAAGTTGCCAAGACTATAGTCTCAAAACAAAAGAGATATTCTTTCTCAAAATTATGACTTGTCCACACACCCTAAAATGACTAATTTAAACACTCCCCCACTCTTCTACATCACACAGTATTTATTTTTAAACACAATGCCCAAATGTTCACGCAAAGAAAGAAAGGAAATATTTTTTTCCCAATACAACAAATACACAAAATAATGTTCTTTTTAGCAACATCGTACAACCCCTTTAAAAGCCAGAGCCTTGTTATCTGCAGCCTCTGACCCTCCTTAGGCTGGTGCCACCCAGAGTCCCAGAGGTGGGTTTCTTCTCCTCAGTGGTTGGAGATGCGTTTGCTGTGGCTGTGGTGGGATACGCCATTAGCATTTCTCTAGGCAAGACCTTTGCTCTCAAACATGGATATAAAGTAGACAGCAATCAGGTACAGCATCTGTCATGTAAAACTGACATTGGCCAACCAACCCATATCACACATATAGTGTGCACTTGATCACATAGATATTATGTGCTGAAAAATGTATGCACAGCATTGTGTCTCTCGCAGGAGTTGGTGGCGTTGGGGCTCAGTAACACAATTGGTGGCTTCTTCCAGTGTTACTCCGTCACTTCTTCTATGTCTCGCAGTCTTGTGCAGGAGAGCACTGGAGGAAAGACACAGGTGATTTTCCACTGGGCACAAACATATGTTGAGCTCAAACGTTTGGACTCAGTATAAGACATACAGCAGCCAATCAGCATATTAGAAGGACTTCTAATGGAACATGTGACACTGAAGACTGGAGCAATGATGCTGAAAATTCAGCTTTACATCACTGGAATAATTTACATTGTAAAATTTATTTAAATGAAAAACCTGAATGAAAACTTTAAATTAATTTGAATGTAAAAATAATACCAACCCTACACAAAATAGTATACATGAAAAACATAGGCTGTCTATTATGGCAATGCAAATATGCTTTTTTTGTATCATACAGGTGGCTGGTATGATATCTGCTGTTATTGTGCTAATTACAGTTTTGAAGCTTGGTCCACTTTTTGAAGAGCTGCCCATAGTAAGTCATGCACTCAAATGAATATTGAACAAAACGTACAGCTACAAATAATATAGAGAGAGGCATTTGTGATACAGACTTCAACTTTGAAATTTAGTTAATTATAAATGTAATTAATAAAACATTGCAATTTATGACCTCATATTTGCATTCATTGGTGGGTCTTGTGTCCTATGTTGTTTCTGTTTACTAAAACCAAAATGATTAAAAATAGAAGTTAACTAAAATAAAGCGGAAATATAATAAATATAAAATAAATAACTTAATAACTTAATAATAACTTAAACCTAAAAATGGCAAATGTTGCCTTGAAAACTACATGGAAGAAAACATTTACTAAAAGTACTAAAATTACTAAAATTAAATTATGAATGCATTAAAATTTTGTAATTAATTTGTTAATTGGTTGCATCCACACAGTCAATTACTTAATTTAAATGAAAAAAATAAATTAATTGAAAACATGAAACTGCATACTTTTTTGTCTGTATATGTTTTTGCTGTAAAATTTCAAATGTTTTTTTAGTTTATACTATAATTGCATGCTATTTATTCCTGGACGTATCCTGGCTAGTATTTCTAAATTGCCTAAAATGTCTTGTTTGGTTTTGTTTTCATACTTGCTGATGCTGAAGGTAATAAAGTAGTTAAATTTATAGCATGCAGGTATCTCACATAATCGACCAAATGTGACTAAAAGGGTCAAAGTAATGTACACTGTAGAAAGCAATCAGTGAGTATGAATCCAAAACCTATACATTTATGGCAATATATACAACTATACAAAGTTAATATAAACTTGACTGTCAAAACGAAAGTTTACAGTGGCGTGGTTGATATCCGAACCCTGTATTAAACAAATCTGTTAAATAGCATTTTTAAGCCTGATCCTCTATAGGTACATCTGAGTCATTTGTAAGCAGTAGTTGTGTGTGTGTGTCATCAGGCTGTGCTGTCCAGCGTTGTATTTGTGAATCTGAAGGGAATGTTCATGCAGTGTCAGGATATTCCTGCTCTATGGGAGAGAAACAGAGTAGATCTGGTGAGATGTGATCGTCAAGGCCTCCACATACATGTATCCTTTACATGGCGCTGCGTCCTCCTGACTCTCTTTCCTCTCTCTCTGTCTCTTTAGCTGGTGTGGCTGGTGACGTTTCTCTTTACTGTGCTGTTGAATCTGGACCTGGGTCTGGCAGCTTCTATCATCTTCACACTGTTCACTGTGATTTTCAGGACCCAGCGGTGAGTGTGTGTGAAAATATATTTGTGTGCCTATCAAGATCCTAAGTACGTCATAAGCATAACTGCTATTATTTCTTTCTGTCTAGTCCCAGGTACTCTTTGCTTGGCAGGGTGTCTGACACAGAGCTGTACTTAGAAACTGAGTCGTATAAAGAGGTGAGACTTCATTACAGGCAAACCGCTCATTTACGCGTGTGTGTGTTTGTTTATGGTACTTATATCATCTACATTTGTGTTTCTGGACAGGCTAAAGCAATCCCAGGTATCACTATCTTCCGTTCCTCTGCAATGATCTACTACGCAAATGCTGAACTTTATCGAGAGGCTCTATTAAAGAAGGTGCCACACAAAACAGATGAATTACACACAGGATTAAAAACCAAAAATAAACCAAAAACACCTCGTCTTTCTTTCTTTCTAGAGTGGAATTAATGTTCCAATGCTCCTCAAGCTGAAAAAGAGGAAAGAGGGGGACGAGGAGGCCAAAAAGAAACAAGATAAACAAGTGAGAGAGAAATGCTGTAATGAGGATTGCTAAAAAAGAAAAGAAAATAGTGTTTCAGTTAATACATCACAAACACAATACACATTAATCATAATTACTACACACTAACCCTTAAACTTGGTAACACTTCCGGGACCACTTCTCACTATTAACTAGTTTCGTATTAGCATGCATATTACAAGCATATTGGCTGTACTTATAAAGTAATTATAAAGCAAATATTAATGCTTTATTTAGATATATTTTAGATTCCTTAATCTGACCCCATACTTAATTAGGAGTTTATTGCAGAAAACATCATAGTTAGTTGTTCCTTAATAGTGAGAAATTGGTTCCCTATTTATGTGCTCTAGTTGTGCATCATTTTCATATGACAGCATTTCAGTGCAACATAAAGATTTTTAAAATGTAGTCATTGTGTTCTGGCAATCTCATAAATGGCCAAAACTAAAGCATGAGTTGTAAAAAATAAACTTATATATATATTTTTTTTTATGAAAAAGTCAAAGGTTCGAGAATAAGGTTAAATGTTTATCAGATTAAAGTACTAATATTTTGAGAGAACAGTCAGAATTCAAAACAAATTCATGTTTGTTTTCTATAAGATTTTCCATTATTTTTTCTTGTTTTTATTCTCACTGTGTTATAATATTTAGCTTAAATCTTTTACCCCCCAACCATAAAAACAACTTCTATGCAATTTTACATTTTCAGATTTATTATTTCATTCTGAGGACTAGCAATGAAAATGTGTTCATCAAAGAGTCCTGAAATAAAATGTATAAATGTTTCCTGAGCAGTAAATCAGCATATTAGAATGATTTCTGAAAGACCGTGTGACACTGAAGACTGGAGCAATGATGCTGAAAACTAACAGGAGTTAATGATATTTTAACATATATTCATTTATTTTAATATTTTAACAATATTACTGTTTGTAACTTATTGTGTCATTAAATAAGCACAGGGCTTAAAAGTATGGAAGCCCGTTTCTGCTGCTGGATAAAAAAAAAAAAAAAAAAGGTTATTGCGACTTTTTATTTCATAATTCTGACTTTATAACTCATAATTTTGAGATAAAAAGTCGCAATAACCTTTTTTAAATATCTATTCAGTAGCCATAGACGTAAATTTAATTTAACAGTAGGGGGGGACAATAAACATAAAATTTCTTGCGGGTAACTTTTGCAAGGGGACACAAATATTTCTGTCATATTGTACTTAAAAAGTAACCTTGCTGATATCATTATTGTAGCACGGAGACTGCATAACAAACTATGTTTGTTATGTTGTTTACAGTCGAGTCACTCTCTTTCTGACACGACGATCTCGTAGGCTGCGCTGAACTGATAACTTTGAGGAAAAAAATAAAAGCCCGCCCACACTCAAAGCTGATTGGCAAATTTTGCTTAATAAACCAATCAGGATGCTCTCTGTCTAGTGAACAGACACACACACAGCTCACATGCACACAAGGTCTCTCTCACTCTCTCTTCTTCACCCTATCTTATGCGCGCATTTTAAGATGCAAGAAGCAGACACTAATATTACATATTGTTAAATAGATAAGTAACGTTTTAATCGCTAACATAGCAGATTCATGGAAAATGACATCTGTAATCAGCATTTTTATTAACGAATCAGCATCCACTACATTAAAGAGAATCACTTTATTTAAAGTGAATAAAATTCCCTACTTACTGGAGTTCAACAACTAGTTAATGTACAGAGACGCAGTCACATACCTGACTTGCAGGTGTAGTGTAGGTAGGTGAGATGAACTGGGATAGTAGGCAGTGGGCCAAACCACTGTGAGGAAGGGGAGGGGAAGCTATTTCGAAATGCCTTTTTTACGTTTGTATTTCCACTTACACAATAATTTTTTAGGTATATGTACATGTAATTTACACAATAGACAGTGCGATTTTTTTTCATTATGATTTTAGGTGGGGGGGCACCCTCGGATAGGGGGGGATTTACGCCCATGTCAGTAGCGGAAACGGGCTTCCATATATAAAAG
Organism: Enteromius paludinosus; assembly: GCA_032361165.1. Taxonomy (NCBI): domain Eukaryota; kingdom Metazoa; phylum Chordata; class Actinopteri; order Cypriniformes; family Cyprinidae; genus Enteromius; species Enteromius paludinosus. The sequence continues at coordinate 665,677 of JAUMHQ010000040.1, read as the reverse complement.
ACTTGTCACGATAGAGACGGGAGGAGGCGCGCGAATCCATATGCAGACTTTATTTACGTTACACAGAGTCAAAACAGGCAGAGTCAAACATGGCAGAAAGGGACATCGGAGGTAGAGACAATAGAATAAACCAGTACTTAGCGGTAGTCAGGCTAGTGGCGAACAGTGTCCAGGGGGCGAAGACGAGAGCGTAAATCCAAGGCAGGCAGAGTAAAAAAAAAAAAAGGGTAAATCCAGACACGGAGAAACACAGGGAAACAAGGAACATGGGTGGCTACACAAAGGGAGTAACGGGATACATCCAGTGGCGGTTCTAGACAAATTTTACTAGGGGGGCCAAGAAGGGGCCAGTGTTTAACCAGAGGGGCACATTAAAAA
>JAUMHQ010000040.1:630264-644402 GCA_032361165.1 Enteromius paludinosus | reverse complement strand
TGTCCATGTACTGAACTGTTATTATTCAACCATGCCAAGGTAAATTCAGTTTTCCATTCTATGGCACCTTTAAAACTGAAAGCTGTTATTTTAAACTGAAATAATATTTCAGAATATTACTGCTTTTACTGTATTAAACAAAAAACATAAGAGACCCTTAAGAATCTTATCAACCCCAACACTCCACACACTAACATGATATGATTTATATAAAGATCTAATAGTTGTTATGACGTGTTGTGTTACTCTTTGGTTGTATCTCGCCTATGGCATGAAAATAGGAGCATGAACACAACCATCTAACAACATTTAACATTTTTGTACCTGGTATCATAATAACCAGCATAGTTAAATACATCAATTACAAACATTTATATAAACATGTGATCATACTGCATTCTACAAGATTTCACATCGCAGGTATGACAAAAACAAGAAAAACCAGCATTTGCTGCAACACGTTTCAATCTGATGAAAGACTGTGCTGGAATGTTCCAATCATCAATGCACTTAACACCAAAAGCTCACCTCTTATTGTGTGATTCGGTGGATGGATCCTCAATGAGTCCTAAAAGTTCTGGAGGGATGTACACATCTTTCTTCTCACCATAAACACAACTGGATCTCTCAGACCATCTTTGAGAGAGTTCCACTGCAATAAGAGACATTTGTAATGCTCAGACATGCACTAACATCTAAAAACGTATGAATTCTTTGATTTATGAGGGATTTCTCATTAAAAGGTAAAAATGTGATGTACAGCAAAAAAGAAGTGATGTAAACACTAAGTTCAGGTGCTAATCGGGGACAGGGTACATGCAATGGAAATAATAAGAGACATGAACAGAGCTCGTTCTCTATCTGATTCTGTCTGCTGGCAACACTCACATATCGTCACGGGTTTCTTCTGTCTCATGGACTCTCTGATGATGTCGGAGCCATGGATCCTGTCTCTGTGTCTGTGATTCTTTGTCTCATAAAACCACTCCCCAGTCAAGTACTTCAGCCTGCTTCTGTCTCGCTCAGTCTTACGAAGCTGCCTGAAAGGGAATACAATTTAGAAATAAACACACACACACACACATGTTGGTTATTGTGATTTATAGGGACTCTCCATAGGCGTAATGGTTTTTATACTGTACAGACTGTATGTGGTATTGCCCTACACTGACCCTACACCTAAACCTACCCCTTACAGGAAACTGTGTGCATTTTTAGATTTTCAAAAAAACACCATTTAGTATGTTTTTTAAGCCTTTTGAATTATGGGGACACTGAAAATGTCCTCAAAAATCACCTTCATATTGTAATACCTATGTCATACCCATGTCATTATACACACACAATTTTCACATTAAGAAGTTGTTCACCAAAATGTCTGCTCATGTTCACTGCAATAAACATTCATGAATGAATAAATATTGGCTAAATAGTGCATTTTTAACCATTTTCACACTACATTTCTTCATCTATTCACAAAATAATTAATTAATGTTAATGATATTAACGTTATGCATCTTACAAGGCATCCCAATTATGTTGCCTGAAACCCCTAGTAAAAAGATATATATTTAAAATACTTTTAATTCATACTAAGTGTAGTTCAAATCTATTAACATATTTACTAATAGCTATTTCTTAATAATATTTAAAAAATGTAATTAAACTTGGAAGGATTACTTCTGCACAATAAATGCAATAAAAGCATAAAATGCGTGTTTATGTCACTTCTTTTAATCAGAATTGTGTAATATTTCCCTTTAATATCTTAAAGTATACTTGCAATAGTTCCACTTTAACACAATCAAATATACCAAGTATGCCTTTAATTTGACTTCAGCACTACTTCTGCACAATTAAAGTGCACTAAGCACAAAATTAGTTAGACTTGAAATATCCCAGTTTAGTATAATAAAAGTACAAGTGCAGGGCAAAAACTTAAATACATAGATATAAAAATGCATTTGTAATATACTAAGCATGAAATAAATGTATTTCAAATATACTGAAGTATATAGGGACGTCTTTAAATTCGGTTGTGTGCCCGTCCAGGTTTTGGGACAGACCTAGGAATTAGCTTCGACCTACGCTGACTCTGAATCTAGGTGCATTTGAACAGTTCAGTCCACAGCAAACTTGCAGCACAAGTTAGTCCTGATGACCTGACAGGATCTGGTCTCTCTGTGAGCACTTCCAGCAGTCTGAGAGTAAGACGGAGAGGGGTGAAATGCGTTTGACCTGACCTGACCCCTGCCGTGAGCTCAAAAGCACCCCAACACTTTCCACACACACCGTGCTGAGAGTCCCGTGGGCTGAGGAAATGGCCTGTCTGCTACCTGCCACGAGAAAGAGACGTCATTACCCCATCAATTTTTTTATGGGTCTGTTTTCCGTCTCTCAGCCTCGCTAATGCGCTATTGAGAGCATTAGTCACAGCTCGCTCTCATGCGATCCTCTGGCTAGCATGTGAGTGGAATCTCTGATAGATAGATAGATAGATGAGAGACTAAATACCACACGTTTGTGGGGCTTCTTAGTTATTACTGTACGCCTCTAATTGATTCCTGTTCTTGTAATAGGTCACGTTTTGGAGGATTCATAAAAAGTAAACGGCGCTCCTGGCATCATGAGACACACATCCAAATTAAGGTGAATGACCTTGTGTGTGTGTAACCATTAATACTTCACAGATGTTTAGAGGAAACAGACAATGGTGATTAAGAAATAGTCACATTTATTGTAATAGTGCTTTATGCAGATTCAAACTCATAGGAAAATAACAGCTTTAATAGCAGTTGTGCCCTATATTATAATAATATTACTGAATATTAAGTGTCTTTTAAAAACAAAAAGTGCATAATGCAATTAAAAGTATATTTTAACTAATAATGAAAATTATCACCTACTTATCACCATGATATGGAACACAAAAATATAATTCAAATGCTATTTTTTTCAACTAAACGTCATATGATATGATCAAGAAAAAAAAAAAAAGTATTTCCCCACACCATGAATATGTTTTTCTTATTATTATCATTTTCTTTTCTTTTTTTTTTTACAAATATTATTAATAATTAATTCACAAATTGTTGAGGAGTTGGTCGTTAAAAATTTGTTGTTATTATTTGTTATTATTTATTTAGACACACCAAATTATATTTTAAAATTTAAAGAAACATATTGACTTCGACCTTGATCATTATTATTATTGTTACTATTACTAGTTTGGTATGACAAAATAAAATATTATTACTTAATAACTACTTAACCATGTTTTGTTTTGTACTTTTAGCAATGTTTTCTTCATTGCTATCAGGACACTTATTAATAACACACACACAAAAGAGTTGTATTGTAGCCATTGTAAGAATTAATTATATGCACATTTCAATAAATTAGCAGTCAGGACATTCTACTACATACCAGTCCTCTTTTTTGGGTGAACTGTCCCTTTAACCTTTTGTTGTGAGTCTGCCAGAGCTGCTGTCTCCTGAGGTTTGCTGAAAGCAGACACGTCTGTGTTTGTGTATATAAATATATATCACACACACACATATATATATATATATATATATATATATATATATCAGTGAGGCTCTCATTAGTGCACACACTCTCTGGAGTCTCACTACAACAATGGGTAATCCACATGGACATTGTTTTCTGCCTCCACACACAAACACAGATCTCTTTGGACACTCAGGCTCATGGCTGGAAGTCAGTAATGTTTTATAGCAGCTAGGTAATAAGGAGCTTAGTTGGGGAAGCATGATGTAATAGGTAAATTTGTTAGGATTAACAATGTGTTGTCATTAAAAGTGTCTGACTCAATGCACATTCATAAGCGAACGCATCACACCGTTGTTTTGCTGTTTTTATACGGTACGTTTTTTGTTTTGGTGGACTAAACTTGTATCATTTGTGCTGGAGCAGTATCTCTCATCGAAAATGAATTACGCCTCATTCAGGAGGGATCGTAGGTTTTCAGTCCAGTAGAGACCTAAGTCCTAAAATGCTGTGGCATAGAGTTGTTGAACTGTTTTTAAATGAACTAATTACAGCAAGGTCTTTATGTTAATTTAAACCCATGTGAGCTTCTTGCACCAAGCACAAAAGGAGATGTTTCACAGAATGTCCGAGCTTCTCTTTTCCACGGAATGATTTGTTTGTATTTCTTTTATCATGCTTTTTGTGCTTTTTTTGGAGCTCAGCAGATCATTCTGCTTAAGGTTTTGTTTGTCCTAGAAAAAAGGAAGTCATGCAGGTTTGGGACATCATGATGACAGAAGTATCATTTACAGGCTTTTTTCTTCAGTTTAACATCTGGCCTTGTATCCAAACTTAAAAGAAGAAGATTATTTAATGTCTTTATAGTTGTTTTCTTTGCATACAAAAGTATTTTTGTGGCTTAATATCAGTACACATGGACTTTTTAATGATGATCTTAATATCTTTTTGGGCCTTGAACATGTCAGTTGTGTTGCTGTCTATGTAGGGTCAGAAAGCCCTCAGATTTCATCAGAAATATCTTAATTTCTCACAGTGATTAATCGATGACAACATTTTTTATTTTGGGTGAACTTTAAGTGTCTGAAAACCTTATATTCTGTATTTTAAATCACATTATTTCCATAAATACTCTTTTTTTTGTTTATGTTAAAGTGTACTCGTTTTTAAAAGGGAAGGGTTGCATGTTTCAATCAGCTGTGTGTCAATAAGTAAAGCTTAAAGACTTACAGATCCATATTTAGTTCAATATTTGCCTGTATGTCGACACAAACACTGACACTGAAATGTACGACACTTTCAGAACAGAATCATGTGGGACCATTTCTATGTGATTTTCCATTTTTACAAATGTTGTTAACCCAAGCACACCAGACACAACTGTAAAATGCATCACTGTGATATCAGGCCATTCTGATACGTCCCGTCCAGTCTTCACCGGTCAGCTGGCTCACAGTGTGCTCATAAACATTCAGAGAAATGATTAAAGTGCTGTGTGAGATGGTCGATTATGGTATAGCTGTTGTGGCTAACTGCTAAAATATCAAGCAGAGTGTCTTTCTTTGTAATTCCTTTCTTCTTTGTGCCTCTTTTGCGCGTCTTTCTGTTGTTTCTCCGTCTCTGGGTCTGTGGAAGGGCCTTCCTAGCATTCCTGCTCTCAGCGGGCTGCCCTTGGGACACTGCCAGAGGTTAATACAGATGTTTCTGTGCATCTGCTGGCCAAAGCAGCTGTGCAGGGAACTTTATCTGCTCAAAGTCCAAACACACATACACACTCTTACCCCCCACCTCCTTCTGTCCTTGTATCCTCACACACACTCAGTTTAATTTGCAGCACTCTTTTCTAAGCATACAAACTCTAGGTCTAGACTTGTCAGTTTCTTCTGTGCTTAGCTTGTATTTGCTGGTTGTTGATGTAACTGGTGCAGATGGACAAGTCTTGGAAGTGTAACAAACAATAAAGAGTGAGTGAGAGGAAGATTAGCTCTTATTAGGAGAATTTTTTTTTCCCGTCGGCCTGCTTGGCACCAAATAAAGGGAAGTTTTTGACAGAATTGGTTTCCTCTTGTTGAGTTTGATTAGTACTCTTGCCTTGACATGTTGTCTTGTGTAACCAAAGTGTTACTTTTCTACCACTTGAGGACCATAATCGCTGCTTTCTATTGAACGTAATACGTTTTGCTTTTGTTTTGTAACTTTTGTGTTTTTTTCGTCTTTTCTTTTCTCTTTGTGATTAAAAAATCAAGCAGGACCTGCCTGTTTGCAGTCGGTCCGAGTGCAGTTTTTTTCTTACCCCTCACATAGCTTCAGAGCATCAACGTTGTGTAACATTGTTACAGAGAAGCAGGCCGCAGATCTCGCTGTGCTGGGAAATATCAGAAAAAGCACAACAAAAGATTCCTCAGCTGTTTTCTTTAGTCCAATTGACACAATATAAAAAAAACCAGAGGAAGAATGTGGAGAACAACCAAGAGGAACATCAGTGCATTGATGGCAGTTGTGAAATTCATTATTCTCTCACCCTCATTTCATTGCAAAGTTAAAATAATTAAATATAACGGAATAGTAGAATACAGACATATGTTTAATTAAATAGAAATTGTAACTTCATATGTATATATATATACATATATATATATATTAATACTTTTTGCAATGGCAGTTTTTTGTATTGAAGTTCATCATGCTTGGGTAAATCATAAAACTTGGCCATAATTACTTGGAAGGCCATTAACACAAAAACAAACAAACAAAAATGCGTTTGGTTTATAACTATGAGCTAAAAAGCCAAAATTATGAGATACATAATTTTTAGATAAAAATAAAAAAAAACGTAAAATAAAAAAATTCACAATCATGCCATAATCAATCACATTTCCTGACATAAAAAGCCTTGACATTTCTTTCTTATAACAATTCAGCTTCAATATTTTTAGTGTATTTGACTTTTATTACTTTTAATTTTGACTTTTTGTCACAAACATACTGTAACTTGTCCCATAAGTCTGACTTATGTTTTTTTTTATCTCATAATTGTGACATAACATACCATAATTTAGATTTTTTTTTTAAACCATAATATTTATGGTTTCATGATTATGATCTATTTATATATATATATATATATATATATATATAATTATAATTTTTTTTAAATTGTCTCATAGTTATTTACCTCACCATTTATACTCTTCATAAAGGTACAAAAGTTGTCACTGGGGCAATATCTTTTTAAAAGGTACATGTTTGTACCTAAAAAGTCCATTTTGGTACCTTAAAGGTACATATTAATACTCAAAGTGTACAGATTTAAACCTAATCGGTACAAATATGTACGCCCCAGTGACAGTACCTTTATTTCTGAGAGTGTTTATCTAATTATTAATGAGCTTCAGTATGTTTGGTTTAATAATAATTAATTCAAATATTTTTTAAACTATAAAACTAAAAAATATATATACATATATAATTATTAGGGGTGTAACGATACGCGTATTCGTATTGAACCGTTCGGTACGAGGCTTTCGGTTCGCATTACAAACCAAATGATTCGAGAAAAAAAAGAAAAGAGCGAGAGAATAAAGTGTGTAAAATATAATGTTTTCAGTGCTACGCTCAACAAGGCAGCGTAAACGACGGGACAGGGAACGTGCTGTCTGCTGCTCCCACCCCCAAACCGACGAAAACTAGAAACGCGCACATTATAAACTATCCCCGCGGCATTCAGGCTGGCATTTCCAACAGATTTAAACAGGGAAAAACTAACGATCGGTAACAGCCATCGGTACATTTATAGCCGCGGATTTTACTGCGGGATTTAAGAACATGTTAAATGTTATTGAGCCCTCCTAGCAAAGAACAGAAAGATTGTGACCTTTAGCTGAAGCACAACAGCAGCCCGTGTGTTGAAGACACAATCTGTGCTGTCTGAAGAAGATGTGGACACTCTCATCTTTCTGAACTTTAAAAAAAATAAATATTGAAACGGTTCCATTAAAAAACTAAATTGTTCTTTTCTTTCTATTAGTTTCTAACTACTAAGGAGCATTTGGTTTTGGTTATAAAGAAGGTTTTGTTTTATTTGCTGCTAAGATCATACTTTTTTTTTAGTTTGAATAAATAAAAATGTGAAAAAAATCGAAATACTTTTATTTTATTTTATTTTTGCTGTATCGAAAACGTACCGAACCGGGACACCACTGTGTCGTATCGAACTGAACCGTGATTTTTGTGAACCGTTACACCCCTAATAATTATATATATTAAAATTTTATAAATTGAGCAAAGAATTCTGCAAATGCACAAAACTTTCCTTAGCAGTACATAGAAATGGGATATTTGGCATGGGCTCCTTCAGTTTCCAAACAGTGCTTGCAGACTCAAGACTCACTCAACAGAGAAGACGGCTAAAACCCAGCCAGTGACCCGATAACCAATCACAGGCATTTCAAAAAATAAACACACACACTCTCATACATAACTCTTCGACTCTTCACAGCTGAGAGGAGCAGAGAGCCAGAGATAAAGGATGTATTAGTAGCACTGTTTGTTCTCAGATGCCTGCCTCCTTGAACTGATGCCAAACCAAACCCAGAGATCTGCACTTCATTTAGAAGAATTAACTTTTTAAAAATGAAAAGACCTCCACAAAGAGAGCCTTTGTTATACAGTCAGCTCCAAAACACAAGAAAAGATTAGTTGTTTGGGGGAAAAAACAGCTACATAACAAAGGCTGAGTGACATTTTGTTGCAGAGCGCGTGTGTGTTTGCGTGTATTCCTGTGTGTGTGTGTAAACAGGATCTTTTTGTACACAGAACCCCATAATGCATCACAGGACGTTAGCACTTGTTAATGGGCCAAATGACAGCCCATTACTTTGGGGCTATGCAATAACTGCAAACCATTGTTTATGAGGACCTGAAACGTGTGTCAAATTAGTCTTAAAAATGAAACCGGCAAATATTCCATCAGTTTATTTAGGAAATGCTTGAACCGCAGGCAGCTTGGAGCTGAACAGGATTCTTTCATTAATTCACTAAGAGTTTCTGGATCTAATTAAACTAAATAAACAACAGGGCAACAGTACAATGCAAACAGACTGTGATGTGTGTGATGGGGCCTTTGCTAATGCGCATTGTTGTTTATTTTGCATTTCTGTGTATAGCTTGCATCATTCATCTGTACATTTGTGTGCATATTAATGTATTGCTGGTCTCAAGGCAATGTTTTGTTCTAAGAAAAGCACCTGCTTAACTATGTTGCTGTTTATTCATTCAGAGCTTGATCGGCAAGCTGATTTCTGAAGTGATTTCATTGGCTTTGGCATGGATGTTCTTTGTGATAAAGTGCCCCATTATAATGAAAGGTTCATATTTTAGTTTTGGGAGTCACGATTCACGTAACAATTAATTTTTTCCAAATCCTGTTTTTTTGCGTGACACGAATCTGCACTGATTGGTCTAATTTTCACCTTTCAGATATTTTAACCGCTTCAAAAGCAGCACCTAGTGGTGAAGAATGAATTTCCGTTTTCAATGCGAAACAAAAAAACAATAATAGGGTCACTTTAATCTTCTCAGTTGATGATCTATAGATGAAGAGTAGATGAATGTAACGTGGATAGTGTGAAGTACAGAGAAGCTGAGAAAGAAACAGTTTTCAGGTGTCCTGCTGAGCAGAGGAAGAACAGCGGTTGGAGCGGCGGGTGTGAAGCGGGTGACGAGCGTTAGCGCTAATGTGTTGTGTCACCCAGCCTCTCCTCTCATCCTGCCTCAAAGGTGTCAACCTCCTGAAACGTGTGACACTTTGACAAGGCCCTTTTTTGACCCTCCTACTTCATGGCCCGTAATGCATTACTACAAATAAACCACTGGCTTGTTCCCCTATTCATTCTTAATGTTATTGGAAACCTCTAATGCTCACAAAGGCTGCATTTAATTCAGCAAACACACAGTAAAATTACTAGAACTGTTTACTATTTAAAATATATATATTTTTGATTAAAGCTGAATTTTTAACATCATTACTACAGTCTACAGTGTCACATAATCATTCTAATATACTGATGTGCTCTTCAGGAAAAGGCTCTTTATTATTCATTTTAAGGCATTTGTTTAATTTTTTTGATTACTGATACAATACTTCTTTAACAGAATGTTAAAAAGAATAGTATTTATTTGAAATAGAGATCTTTTACAACATTATTTTACTGTTACTTTTGACCAGTTAAATGCATCACTTGTTCACCAGTGGATCCTCTGTAGTAAATGGGTGCCGTCGGAATGAGAGTTTAAACTAATTCATCTTTAACTGCTGTTTCTGGCCAAAATTGGAGTTCATAATCCATAATAATGCTTCATCCATATTGTCTATTGGTTTAGAAATGTTTTGGACTGTTTTCATTTGTATGCTTGATCTGTGCATATTTCTCTCCTGATTTGAATAACTTTGCAACTGGAAAAAGCATTATTGTGGATCAAGGTCTTGAATTTTAGCCATTTAGAAGTAAAAATGCCTTCATGATGAGTTTGCTTCTTATAGACAAACAGCTTTGCACTTTTAAAGATGTTAACTGATGGACTGGAGTCGTGTGGATGATTTGTGGATTATTGTAATGTTTTAATCAGCTGTTTGGACTCTCATTCTGACGGCACCCATTCACTGCAGAGCATCCATTGGTGATGGATCTGTTCTGATAAAGAAACAAACTCATCTACATCTTGGATGGCCTGAGAGTAATTAACCTTTACCAAATTGATTTCTGTTTAAACTATTGTAATTACAGTGAAAGAGCAACATAAAAAAATAGCTGAACAATATAAGGACAAAGCATAGATTAACTGTGCTTGATTCAAAATAAGGGCTGTTGTCGTGGGTTCAGGAGGATGTTGGTGAGCTGTTTGGTGTAGGTTGTAAGCGATGAAGAGTGACATCATCTCTGCGGTTGTTCTGTGTGTGTGTGTGTATCAAGAGCAGCTGCGCTCAGTTTAAATGTGAGAGGTCCGCTCGTAATCCCACAACTAAACAGGGTGTGTGTGTGTGTGTGTGAAGGAAGTGCTTGGTGAGATGCTCAACAGCTTCAGTGCTTCTTTCCTGTGGCCGACACATGTGAGAGACCCAGAGCTCCTGCCGAATTGAGCGGTTTGAGCATGTGCCCTTTAGAACGGCTTATTACGGCATAAAAAGCACAGACAGGAAATGTAGCTCATACTTTATAAAACAAAAACAATGTAGCGACAGTAATTTAATAATAACAACGAGGGGAATGTAAGTCTGTGCATGAGAAAGAGACAAAAAGAATTAGAAAGACACGAGGGATAAATAATGCTTGTTTTCATTTGTCTATGTTTGACAGTGTGTTTCCAATTAGAGGTCACATTCATCTCATAATAGCTTTGCGTGAACACACACATACACACACACAGAGACAGTGTGTGTGATGAATCAGTGGGTTTTGGTCTGGCTGTATTGATGTGGTTCAGTGGAGGAAGGAAAGCTTGATTTCTATAGTAATTAAATACAGCACATTACAGGAAAATTAAATTTGTAAAAAAAAAAGAAAGCAACCGTTTTCTGTGACTTATAGAACGAAAGTCATTGCATTAGAAGTCATCGAGGTCTACTGATTTGTAAAAACTATGAATTTGGATATACTATGTTCACATCCTATTTTTCGCCTTCTGTATAGTTAGTCCAAGTCCTCAGATTTGGTTTAATGAGCCAGTTCCAGCTGTGCTTTTCATTTGTGCATTAATGCGGGGGATTTTGAGTTAATGCAACTGATGGTGTTGTGTCTAAAATTAAACTTATTGTATGTTGAACTGTTGTTTAATATATATACATATATAGAATGTGTATATATTTGTGTTGAATGAGTCGAACATTGGGGTGTATCAGAGGTAAAAATTATATAGATATAGTTTCTTGGACAAACCAATTTTTTGTGTCTTAAGACATTAATGCATCGTCACGAGCTGTGGGGTTTAATTTGGATTTGTCAGTGCATTTCTTTCCAACGCTTTGAGTTAAAATTCTTCATTTGGGTTCTTTTGAAGAAATAAAGTGACCTTCTTTGACCATCTTCGATAGCCTGGGGGTCTGCAGATGTATCGTTTTGTTTTTAAATTTTTGGGTGAACTATCCCTTTAAAGGGGTCATATGATGCTATTTTAAATATCATTATTTGTTGACATGCTTTAATGTTCAAAAAACACATTATTTTTCAAATACTGTACGTTATTATAACTCCTCTAGGCCCCGCCTCTCTCATAACCGTTGTTTTCTGACAAGCACAGTCTGCTCTGATTGGCCAGCTGACACAGTGCACTGTGATTGGACGAACCCCACAAGCGCTCTTCAGAAATGTAACGCCCCTTACCATAGCGTTCAGCTTTTAAAATAAATGGAAAGACAGTTAATAATGTCCTTAGTAGTTCAAGAGCGAAAGAGGAACAGAATCGTGTTGCAGATACAAGGTTCCTTTTATTTACAGTACACAAGCCACAAATTACTCCACTGTGATGTGATCCTATCTCTCTCCTAAACACACACACATACACATGCTCTGTCTCTCTCTCACACACACACACGATGCGTTGCAAGGAAATTTCACATAGGTGCTGTGCTGTGAACCCATTCATCTTAATGGTGTGTGGCGCGGGAGAGCAAAACTCCACATTTGAACTGTCAATAGCAAATGCTTAATAGTATAAAACGTTAACTTACTTAAAATTGCTGATTCAGAAGCACCAGATTGTCAGAGCCAAGCTGGATTTCACCCATTAATTTCAAATAAAGCACATAAATTTGGCACTGACAACACAAACTTATCTCTTTGAGTTTGACACTATAGTCTCTGCAACTATAGGGATCTTATCTTTGCAGCTTGTAACTCCCCAAAGAGAAAGGAAAACTTGAAACAGCATTATATGACCCGTGAAACTCTTTCTAGTCCAAAGAGCACATGCAGACAAATCAATAAATCACACATTTTTCATCTGTGACTGTCGCTGACATTTACAATGACAGAATAATGAAACCATATCCACAACTATTACTTTTATAGAACTACGCAGGACTTTTACAGTGCACTTTAGGTATGAAAGGTATAACTGTTATAGGTAAGGAGCACCTGCGCTCAATCTGCAGAGCTCCAGGTGGGCGACAGGTTCAGCAGGCCTGCGGGGTCACCATCATTACCTCGCATGCGAAAACTGTGTATGCTGTGCACGTGTGTACGTCTGCAGAAGCAGGAGCTATGCAGGCCATGAGCGCTAATGAGATTGTTTGTGTGTTTGCGTGTATTGGGATGAAAAGGAAAAGCAGTGGAAACGGGCAGCTGCCTGTGGATTGAGTTTCCCTAGCTGCTCATATAAACGCTGTCTCTCTCTCTTTCTCTTTCTCTCTCTCTCACTCTCTCAGTAATGTTTATTTAACACAGGTAGGGCGAACATGCCGTTAGCCACTTGTTTCCTCCCAGAGGAAGTCATAAATGTGCCCGCTTTGGTTTAACTGCACCCAGCTCCGCTGCTAATGACTCCCATATATGTGTAGTGGAAGAGAGATAGAGAAAGAGATGGAAATTCAGGGATGATAAACATGAAGAGGTGATGTTCTGGAAGCTGCTGCCGTCACGGAAAGGTGAGAAGATTATTCACAGGGATTTGTTCTGGTCTCCATCCAGAAACAACATGATCTCATGTTTCTCATCCAGACTTTTTACCTTGTCTACAGGAATTTGAGGAGTCTGCCCAGTTCACCAAAAAACTAACAAACAAACGTTCAGTTTATCTTGAGCAGAAGAAACATGCTGCAAGATGGAGAAGGCACTTAAGGCCGCTGAAATACTTTAAGTGAAATTGAATACATGACATAATTTTGAACAATATCAATCCAAAACAAAGGTGCTTTGGAGTTCACTTCTGTGGTTTGAAACCACATGCAAGTCTGATATTTTGTAGCTCTGAATACTAAAGGGGTGGGAACTTGTCAAAAGTTCAATGGATGGATAAGAATTGGACGGGTAAAACCCAGATTATATATATATATATTTGCTTGTGTTCCTGTGTTCACACATACTGCTGAATGGAATATACTATTACTTGAATGGAAAGATTATGCATTTGCATCGAAGCTGAAGTACACTTTGGGATTATAGCATACCCTCCCTGGTGAAAACCCCCCAGAATATGCCGGTTAGGTATGTTTTGAAACTGCGATGCTGATTTAAGCTGGTCCTTTACTGATCTTAAGTTTGTGGGACCAGGTTTATTTCATGTAAACAGGACTTAGGTTGCGCTCCTGGTGGGTTATGATTGGTTGAAATGTCAAGGTTACATCTGATTGGTTAGAGAGCACGACTGACGCGGACTGACTCACGTGGAAAAAGTTAAGTATCTTGCAAGAAACTGTAGAAAATAATTACGATAATTCACACACGATTTTTTAAAAAAAGGAGTTAAATAAGAGAACTACAGCGCCCCCAAAAGGAATTTCGACGGACCCCAGCTTATGATCAGCATCGCAGCATCAAAACATACTTAAAGAAATTTAAAATTAGATGTTTATTTGCTTACCCCCAGGGCATCCAAGATGTAGGTGACTTTGTTTCCTCAGCAGAACACAAACG
>JAUMHQ010000040.1:615121-626932 GCA_032361165.1 Enteromius paludinosus | reverse complement strand
AGGACGGCGAACCCGAACCCTAGTGGTGTGAACCCTAGCGAGGGCAGGGTTCGAAGTTCGGCTCGATCCCGTACTGCTCCCCCGGGGAAAAGTAAAACTGAAAGAAATGGCGGCGAAGGGGAGGGGGTGGGATGCTTAAAGTGAGATACGGACGGAATGAAATCTGGGGTTTATATAAGGGGAAAGGCTGTGATTGGGAGTTGGTTGATTAGCTGATGGAATACCAGCTGTGCGGGATTAATTTGTATCGCGCTTCCTCTCGAAATGCGTTATTTGCAAAACGTATACAAAAAATGTACCTCTGTTGCGTGTCCACTGATGATTCCCTCGTCTGTTAAGTGATGCATAGTTTATTGCACGGGAACATGGTAAGAGTGGAATAAAAATATTTCAATCTGATTGGTTGACTATAAATAATTTACAGGAGTCAAGAAATGGTTGAAACCAGATATCAGCTAGATATCCAGCATGTACAGTATAGTACCCTTCCTTCTGAAGTATGCCTGTAGATACCATTATTTTTCAAATATTAGTAACTAGTATAATGTAAAAATAAGTATGTTAAGTATTTACAAATCCAGAACAGCTATTTTTGTGCAATTACTTTATACACAAACACATATAGCTCTGTCTACACAGTCTGATCCAAATTCTGTTACATCATAAAACCATTGTGCCTGTAATCATTTTGCAATTGTTTTTGAGTCCTAGGACTGATAATACACTTGTTTCTCACTGTTTCTGAGCTATGACAGTCCTTATGAATCAACAAATATTTTAGACATTTAGATTATACATTTTAAGCTTTCAACTATATTCCTTTTAATATAGTGCATTAAATTGCGTGCATTCAAACTTTCAGCACAAACAAAACACAACTGGTGTTTACACAGCACATTAAGTTAGTATTTACTGAGTTGATAGGAGAAAAAGCATAGAGTAGTGCTTCTCAAATGCTACCCATGCTTGTTTTGAATCTGATGATCTTGCAAATCTGAAGTGATGCATTGATATGTTAGATGATCCAATGCAATGTAGATGAATTGATGTTATTATTAAGTGCTGCTTTCCATTTATAGCCCTTTGAAAGCACATTTAAATTAGTTTGTAGGAGAAGCAATGCACTGCTTTCACCTTTACTAAACACCTTTAAATTTCATGTTTGTTAATGCTAGTTAATGAAAACACAGTCGTTCATTGTTTATTCGTGCTAGCTCACAGTGCATTAACTAATGTTAACCAACACAGTTTGTGATTTTAATAATGCATTAGTAAGATTAAAGATTAATAAATGCTGTCAAAATAAAGTTTATTCTTAGTTCATGTAATGTTCAACTAATGTCAACTAATGAACCTTATCGTAAAGTTCTAAGTGTCCATATTTAGTCTTTTCTTATTTTGCTTTTGTTAGCTGTCCAAAAATGTGCAAATACTGTATATAAATTCCAAAAAAATCTATTTTACATGTTTATTCTTTGTTTTTGTGCATGTGCTACATAAATAAACTTGCCTTATTTAAATATATTTTCCAATACATTTGTACATTATAAATATAAATAAAAAAAAATACAAATATGTTTGAAAGCATTTAAAACTATATTTGCCCTCCATTACATATTTCACATTTGAATAAAAAATGGTTGTGTGTGACACATATAACATACTCTATACACTATTTTATTCACATTACCATTTTCAAATTTGCATTTATCCTTAATGCAGACTACTCTAACAGTTATTTCCTAAACCCTAAAAGAAATTGTATTGAGCTTCTCTGTAAACAACATATATTTAGCAAATATTTTAAATCTATTTTAGCCAGGGGAAAAACAAAAAAAGCCATATGGCTGGGAATCAAACCCATGGCCTTGCTCTGTATGTGTTAAACACAAATCATTTAATATCACTTCAGTGCAATTAAAGAAAGAGAATGCCTCTGACGGTCATGCATTTTTGACAAGACACGTCATCCCGCATATCAAGGCCGACCACGACAGAGCAGATCAGTTTGAGTGAAGCTCTCAGAGGATAGGAATAGTATTTCTGATGTACCGCACGGGTGTGGTTAAATATCACGCAGTATGATAAACACAGGAATAAGAGTAATGTTTGAAGTGTGTATGCTGCACTATCAATGGGGGCTGGGCGCTGCACCATACCGCAGTGCTCGAAGCTTTCAGCACACCCACTCCATCATCTCCTCTCTCTCTCTCTCTCTCTCTCATGCTCACCCACAGTGCCCCTCTGTCTTTATGTTCCTGTACCATCCTCTCAGTCTCAGACACACGCTCCTCCCTCTTTCTTCTGTCCTACATTATAGTCTCACACTTTCCTCTCCTTTACACTGCTTACACAACACCACTCTCTCATGTTTGCATGCACGCTACAGAAAATGCATACACTCATATCCCTGCACACTCCCCCTAATGTATCAGCTGGCACAGTACACCTGAGATTAATCAGCTGGTCAACAAGCCCAGCAGGAAGACCGGTTGTACTTCTTCTGTAATGAATCGATTAACCATCGCACATGGATTTACCTGAATGTTTTAATTTAAATCTGTAATGAGCTCAAACTTCTTGCCTTGTTGACTCCCATTAGCTCATTCCCATTGTTTAAGGCCTTTAAGGACCTCAAGAAATCGAACAGTGCACTTTTCATTCTGGTATTGATGTGTTTGCTATTGGAGTCGGAAGTTGGGGCAGGACATTTCGAAGGACATGTCCTTTTTTTGAAAGGAATGGCCAATGGCCTTTAGTTAAATCAATTTCTTAAGGCTTGAGGAAACAAGGAAGCTTTCACTGGGAATGATATGCTTGCTATCGCTAGTCAGAATTACTGAAATAATTAAGAAGGAGGGGTATTCGCATTAGAAAAAGCATTTTATTTGGACCCGTTCATTAGTGAATGGTTTATTTGCATATAAAGAGCATTTCGACAACCCAGGCTAATTGGAAGAACGGTACCTGGGGAGTTATTACTGCTGATATTGCTTACAATAAAATGTTATGTTGATTCTTGAAAGATTTAAAGCATGTTGAATTTGAAAGGGATGAACATGATTCTGGCAATGTTTTATTATATGATAACCATTGTAGGTTGAGGAAATGAAATGTCCAGTGAGTGGCACTAAAGTTTAATGGTGTATATGTAATGAAAAGTTTTTTCGTCAAGCCAGCATGCCATTTTAGCTTGCTTCTACAGGTCTTTGAGTAGTTTCATGATCAATAGGACTCATGCAATGCTGTACCAGGTGCGCTCCTGAGCATGTTTACCATGTCAGAAATCCACAGATATGGAGATGTTGCTGTAATGCAAATGTTAGAATGTATTAATTCTAAATTCATCCACTTCGATAACTGTGATAACACAGTATTTCTTCATCCACTGTGTTAAAAGTGGTTTGAGGTGATAGTATTGTGTAATTAATCAGTAATTTGCCTCTGTAATCACAATTCATATGTGAAGTAATGAGCCCGATCTCAATTCATATGTATTTTACGTGGGGGCTAATTGGTACAAATTCTTATGACCTTGAATTGGATGAATTTTATGAGTTGAAATTTCGTACGAATTTTAAAATTCGAATGACCTACACCTAACCCCGCCCCTAGACCTACCCGTCACTGGGGTTTAGACAAATGAGGTTGTACGAATTTCCACCTCGTATGAATACGTACGAATTGATCTGTTGGAATAATTTTTTTTTACTTCCACTAAAGTTAATTTTAACTGGAAACCGCAGTGAATTGTATGTGTATGTTTTTAGAGTTTTGCAAAAATGTAGGTAGAAGTGTGTTTTTCCACTGGTTGAGCATAAATGACCTCACAAATAATAATAATAATAATCAAAAAGTAAAAAAAAACAAGCAAAGAAAAAACACAGGGTATTTAAGAGCTGAGGTCTCAGAGAAACATTGGTGGAACCATTAGAGGCTAGTAGCACTTGCTAATTGGCCATTGTTTATTTTTCCTTCATTTATAGTAAGACATGGCGCCCTCTACTGGTTGGAAAGCATATACACTTGTATATACACGTGCACTTACACTAAAGTGGTTGATGGTTTTGTAATACATCACCTACTGTATCATTTTTATAAAAAAGGAACTTTTAACCCTTGATTAACTGTTAATGTGTTGTTCACTTAGCTATCAATATTTCTGACACTTTTTATCTTTCATTGTTTTATTAATATATATTTTTTTTATATATATATTGTTGTTTAATATTATATAATTTGTTAGGCTATATAACATGTTTCCATTCTGCTCTCACATAAAATCTCTCTTTAACATCACCCATTTTAATATTTCTATAGGGCAAAACAAGCCCCAGTACAGTCAGTTACACAACAAAGCGTTCAGAGAGTTGAACTCCAGAAATTGTTGTGTTGACCTTCAGTATAGTAATAAAGGAATTGGGGTCAACACAGTAGTCCAATCTGCACTGTCTCAGTACCAAATCACAAATGCAGATTTTGTAATAACAACATATTTCATTATTTTATAAAAAATTAAAAATAGACATACAGACAAGTAAATAAAGTAAAAAAATACATTTCATGCAAAAAAATATATATGTAGAAAATTTTAGGCAGAACATTTTTAAAATGGCCACTTACCATACGTACCAAATGTCCCAAAGAGAAACTTATAGAGATGTCGAGCCAAAAGCCTCAGAAAAACACTATATTGCCTTAAATGCTCTTTCCTGATGTGGCTTTAGAGAAAACACATTGATTTTAAATGTCCAGTGTCATTCACACTAAACTGACACAGAGCAGATCAGCTGATCCAGAAGAAGAGGAGAAAATACATGCAGGATCTTTCCTCTCCTCACTCAGCCCTTCAATATTTTACTGCTGTAGTCACCAGCAGTGGCTCCTGATTGGCTGAGCTGCTGCACAGTAATGCATGATCTCGCTTTTAATTGGATAGAGGCAATTTATGAGGCCTGTCCAGCATTTTTCCTGTTCGCTCTTGCTCATTCTCCATTTCTCTCTCTTACACACACACACACACAGAGGACAGCTGAGCTTTGCAATATCAGATAAAGGGGATGAATGTAATGAGGAAGAATATGTAAGAGAGGGATACAAACACTTGGAGAGAGAACACATTAACACATTTACTGTAGCTTAACAGACATTTTCATTGAGAGCAATATTCAAATGAGGAAAAGCACAAGCAATTATACTAGATCTAATAATATTAACAGAACCACTTTAATTAATTTCAAGACTAAACAGAGACATACAACAGCTGGAGTAATAAAGTAGCTGTATTTGTGTGTGTGTTAATAGGGAGAGACTTGGTGTATGATTATGGGTTAATTAAATGATTGTGAAAGAGATTGAACGGTTGTAATGGGACAAAAGATGGGAGTTACTCGCTTTGTTGCTTGATGGATCAGTTCACCAAAAAATGAAAATTGGCCAGAAAAGACGCTCCATGGGTTTATTTCTCACAGCTTATCATCTCACGGGACATTAATTGGTGGACTAGAGTCACTTGTGGATTATTGTGATGTTTTTATCAGCTGTTTGGACTCTCATTCTGACGGCACCCATTCACTGCAGTGCATCCATTGGTGAACAATTGATTTAATTATCGATTTCTCCAAATCTGTTCTGATGAAAACCTCAGGGTGAGTACATTTTCTGCAAACTTTCAGTTTCAGGTGAACTGTTCCTTTAAGACGTTTATGTGGGCAGCATCTTTTTCTTGTGGTCTAGAGACTTTCACAACTTAAACATGGCATCTTTGTGTGGTTTTGATCTCACTTCTCTGTCTTAGACTTTATCTGGGCTTTCGTTTTAGCCTCATCTATAACCTAATATACTGACAAAAGACCAGGAATACCCTACAACAACTGATTAAAATGTGTATTTAGTTCTAGACTTTTGATTTTTGGTCAAGATGAAGCGTTTTCTCTGCTGAGATTATTGTGACACGACTTTGTGTATGAATTGACTTATCAGTCCGTGTTAATATTAAAATGAATAGAAGGACAGAAAGTAAGCGACTCTATTTCACCTCTAGATGGCGATGTTTACTCTTTTGTTGTTGCAGGATGTAATAAGACTGACTGCTCATCTGAGAATAAAAAAAAATAGAATGAAAAAAGTGGCACGTCCTGAGTTTGCCAAGTTCTATGTGTAGGTCAGGTCTAGTTCAGCATATGTTTTATATGACAATATAGTTTTGACCATATCTCTACACCTAAACCTACCCTTTCCCATGAGTAATGCCAAAAATCAGAGGAACTGATAGATGACTGACACTGATGTACGAGCACCAGACACTGATTGTAAGCCTAAACTTCACAAAAACTGTAAACTGTTTCTTCAAATCTGATTGGTTAATCACAATGTTGCACTTGGTAAAATCAGGTTAACCATGTGAGTTCAGCGGATACTCTCTAAAATGGCACTATGGTGACGTTACGTGGCAAATTGTTAAATAAAGTCATTATTTTTGTTTCTTTCCATACAAAAAGTTATCTCGTAGCTTCATAACGTTATGGTTAAACCACTGATAGCAGATGGACTATTCTGACAATGTCTTTCATACATTTCTGGACCTTAACAATAATACGTTTATATAGCGCTTTTCAAACACCCCAGGACACTTTACATAAGGATAAATAAAAACAGGAATGCAGAAACCTTGCACCTTGACCATGGTAATTGTTTGGCAGTCAATGGGTCAGTCAAGCCTCCCAGTTTTCATCCAAAATATCTTAAATTGTGTTCCAAAGATGAACAAAGCTTTTGGGTTTGAAACAACATGAGGGTAAGTGATTAATGACAACATTTCCATTTGGAGGTGGAATAATGGCCCTTTAATGTAAATATAACTTTAAGAGATATATAACAATAAAAAAGAACACACTGTTATTAGCTATTATAAGTCAAAGATCAATAATTCATTGCACTAAAATTCTTTTTTTTAAATGTAAATAATACTCAACCAATACACTCTATAGTTTTGAGAAAAGATACAATCCCACTCATACATAGTAGAAAAAATTTAAAATGCTTAATATGTTTGTTTAATATGCATATAAATTAAAATAACAAAATACTATTATTACAATCAAGTTTTTGTTTTCGGTGGTGTTGTGTTGTAATAATTGCAATATGAATAATATGTTATGAGTATGTACAGATATATTCAGAAATATTTTATTCTTCTGAGAATTGTCTTGCTGCACCCCACCTACATTCACTGTCTTAATGTATGTCTCCACAACACTGCAGTTCAATTGTCCAATTAAAAAAAAAAAGAAAAGCATGTAACAAGCTGGTTTTTAGCTTCTAAAAAGTGCACAAAGGTGCAGCTGCTCCTAGACAAAGTGCTGTGCTAATGCAGTTGTTTTACAATAAGCATATGCTGTTCAGCGCAAAGACAGAAACTCCATGATGGTGACTGAACAAAACAGTTCAGTGTCCTGGAGAGGAAGAAATATGAGAGAAAACTCAAAATCTGGGTGTATCACACTTCAAATTGTTTATCTCATTCTTTAAGCTCATTATTCAGCCAGGTTAAAATAATAGCTTTTGAGATTTCATACTGTGTGTTTAAAACCCCTGATCTTAACTCAGGTAATGATTTGAACACTTTTTAGTGTGTATTTCACCCAATCTCCTGACCCCCAGAGCACCCATTATGTCGCTGACTTTGTTTCTTCAGTAGAACACAAACCAAGATTTTTAACTCTGGCAATTATATAATGCAGGTCAATGGCAACACAATGCTTGAGAGTAAAAAAAAAGCATGCATAGATGAATCCAAGTTAAACCCTGCAAAAAAAAAAAAACCTGTAAAAAGCTCGTGGTGATACATTGAGGTGTTAAGACACAAAGCCGTCAGTTTGTGCAAAAAGCTGAACAGTATTTATATAATTTTTTATCTCTGATACACCGCAGTGTCTGACTGTCATGAGCGTGCGCACAGTATCTGGTTGTATGTGCTCTATTGTAGTTTATGCCAGGGTCCGATGACTAATCAAAATGGTAATTACTTGCACGTATCCTGACAGTTCAAACCAACTTACAGTAAACCTAAAAGACTGCATTTGCTTGTGCAAACTCATCCACCAGAGCACGTACAGATGTCACGCACCGGATACTGTGCACACGTTCAGGACAGTCGGAGATTGTGGTGTATCAGAGGTAAGAAATTAAATAAATACTGTTCAGTTTTTTTACACAGAGCGATCGTTTAGTGACTTAGGACATCAATGCATCATCACAAACTGCAGGGTTTAAATTGTATTTGTCAGATTTTTTTATTTTTTTTTTACTCTCAAAGATTTTATGCCTATTTGCTTCCATTATATGACTGACAGACAGCAATGGTTTGAGTTAAAAATCTTTGTCTGTGTTATTTAATCGGGGCTTTTATAGCTAACTAAAGCTATAACTAAAAAGGGGAAAATGAGGGGGAATAAAAAGTAAAATGAAATGAAAACTATTTGTACATAAATAAAAAAAATAATAAATTAAATTGGAAAAAAACAGATAAAACTTAAAAAATTAAATAAAAACAGAAAATATCAAAATAAAGCTAATTGAAAATATAAATTAAAGCTATAGTAGTTCCTCAATGATACCAAAATAACAATGCATTTAAATTTACCTTTAAATGATACCAGGCCATTGTTTTCTGAAGCTGGTGTGTCTTCATCTTAAAAACAAAGATTGTTTCAATATTTTGTAATAGACTTATAGCTCTGAAACATTATCAGAATCCTGTTTTTGTTATACTGTATGTACCGTAAGCATAATGCCTGCTTTCTGTTACAATATTATGATTCAAGGGTGTAGGTTCGCTTTTGTTAGGCTATTGGTGGGGACCAAAGAGCCACTGACATAGTTTTCCATAATCTCACATTATATTTGTCCCAAATTACTCTTAATGTCCATAATAACATAAGTCCAGCCTAATTCTACGCCCCTGTATGATGTGATTGCTCATGGATATATGTATTTAGGTCTATTACTGTACCTTTAATCACACCATCCTCATGAACGGCTGAAGCACGGTCAGTGATCAGTTCTTCTTTTTCATGATGTTCTGAATGATAACAGAAAGAGTGTTAAATTAAAATATACAAAATCATAATTTTGGCTTGTAACGCAAGCTAACTTATTAAAACACAAGAGAATCTAGTAGAAACTAATAGTTAGTCACTCTGCAAAATAGCAAACTGCCTAGATTGCAATGCCATTAAAAGCAGATACCGTTCAGCTCTGATGGTCTTCTGTCCATGTATTCCTTCATGGGTGATGTAGTTTCTGTAGAGTGATCAAAGACCCATATAAATGTTTGTCACACACAAACACACACAATGTGTACAGTGTAAAACTTACTGTTCTCGGAGTCGGTCATTGAGAAAAACAAATCCTCTTGTATTTTTTCTTTTACCTCTGATGAGAAATAAATGAATGTTTTTGTAAGAAATATTTACATGTAAAATGTAGTCATGTTCACAACAATAAATCACAAATCCACATTTGATCCAACATTGACAGCAAAGATGTTTACAATGTCACAAACGAATGCTGTTCTTTTGAACTTTATATACATCAAAGAATCCTTAAAAATGTGTCATGGTTATAAAAAAAAACAGAGCATTTAGAATAATAAGAAATGGGGCAAAATAGCATATTCAAATGATTTCTGCGACACTGAAGACTGCGATAATGATTTTAGTAATTCCAATATTTGAAAATGATTCTATTTTTGATCAAATAAATGCAGCTGTGGTGAGCGGAAGACAATTTTGAATGATGTATGACAACAAATTCAAGTGTTTAAAAGCACTTTTATATTTTAAGGCAAGCAGGGTTTAAGACTAGTCCTAGACTAAAATAAATGTTAGAGCTGTCTAAACCGAAAAAAAGCTTGCACTGACATATCTTAAAATACATTAGTGACATTAGTGGTCTGAAACAGCATACAAGAAATGCTTTTTTTTTAAGGCATTCTTGTAAAAACTACTTAAATGCAGTGGTGGAGGTAACAAATTACAACTACTCACGTTCCTGTAATTAAGTAGTTTTTCACGTACTTGTACTTTTTAAAATAATATTTTAAAAGCTGTACTTTTACTTGTACTTGAGTACAAATTTAGCAAAATAATCTTTGTTACTTTTAAATCATAGTTCATTACCGAGTACGCCCACATTTGTAATTGATATTCAAACCTTTGATGCATTTCAGTATAGCCAATAAAGATATCCAATCATAAACAGAGACCAGGACATTCTAATCGGAGCTACCTCTCCATGTTTATTTCTATGGCGATTTATGCACGTATGTGTTACTCCGCAGCGTTGACGAACTGAGCAGGAGACAATAGTTTGAATATAAGCACTTGTTACACACACATGAACTGTCCTCTCACTCTGATATTGCCTGTGTGCGCTCTGACTGTGTGCAGTCGCAATATCTCTGTGCTTTTAAAAAAGAAATTGTTTCTCTTTAATCCAATATTAAACTTTGTTAAAAGTTATCAGCCTAATAGATCAACGCCTGACTGTTGGAAAAGCTACCGGAAATTGTATTGGCTGTAAGTGAAATGCACCAGAAAGTCTTTCAATCAAACTTTAATTTTTTTTACAAAGTAATTATGCTAGAAATGTTTTTAAAAGGGATATTTGTCTGATGTATATAAATATCCTAATCTTTCTAACTGCATCACTACACTGCACAGATATTAGGTCAAGGCCGTCTCATATTTCATTTATTTAAAACAATACAAACGGCTCTTAAGTTAAAGTTGAGTTGTCATGTTTTGAATACCTCAAATAAACTGAGGCAATTTGTTTTATAATTTTTTTACTGCCTTTTTTTTTTTTAAGTAGCTAGTAACTAGAACTCAGACTACTTTTTGAGAAGAGTAATTTGTACTTAAGTACTGTTTTGACACCAATGTAATTATTTCAGCAATGTAACAGTAGTTGTAATAGAGTTCAAATTTTAAGTACTCTTTCCACCACTGCTTAAATGTCCTAATTTTACAAAGGCCTAGTCCTGGCTTAATCAAACCGCCCCTAAGTGTACCAGAGGGTAAATAATAGTACACAGACACTATTTAGACCAACTATAGTTATCAAGATATGAAACCCTGTTTACACTAACATGCGTACTATATACCGAGAAACTCAAAACAAGTGTAAACAGAAGTGGTACTATATATTATTTGTTATAAGTCTGATTAATGAGTGACACAAGGACAGTCACTGGTTCTTGGTGTACATGGACATTACATGCAACAGCAGAAAGAAGCTTAATTTCAGAACTATATGTATTAATATCTAATTGTACCTGGTTTACGGGTGACTTTTAGAACGATGCATCCAATGATCAGGATAACAATACAGCTGACAAGACATCCTGAGATGGCCAGCAGTATTTTTCTTTTGAATACTAGATAAAGTAAGGAGAGATAAATGAACATTAATAATTATATAATATTTTACAGATAAAGGTTTTCTAGTGAAACAGAATGTGTATTATCGCACTTACAATATAAGTTATAAAAAACACAAATATTTCTTGTTTTTAATCTAAATCTTGAAGATCATGAAGATGACTAATGCACAAGTTATTTGCATCTATACAGCATATGAAAGAGGTAAATATTCCCATGACTCACAAATATTATTGGCTATGAAGCCATCACTCAGAGCGGAGTACAGCGGTCTCACTGTGTTTATTCCCTTGCACTTGAATTCACTTTTGATATTTTCTTCATTTCCTGTAACTTTGAGCACATCTGAGGAAGTGTTGAGCTGCTG
>JAUMHQ010000040.1:522814-537313 GCA_032361165.1 Enteromius paludinosus | reverse complement strand
AATAAATACCGTACCGTGCCACTCATACCGAGGTATTACCGTACCGTGAAATTTTGATACCGTTACATCCCTAGTTAAGATTAAAATGTAGGGCACTGCATTTTGCCTTGTAGGACAAAATGTGGGATGGATGGTCACCTTATTCCTACCATTACTATAATTCCTATTAATAAATATGGCAAAAAGGCACATTTATTTGGGTACTATGTGTTTCCACATGCAGTTATCTACACTGTTATTTGCATGTTTATTTAATATTTTTCCTCATTTGATAAAGCTTTCTGCCACTAGAAAGTTATTGCTCAGCTTGATTGAGCATGTTTTATCGTATTAAATTCTATTGCAGAAAATTGTGCAGAAAACCCTCACCCTCCCTGACCCAAAGTGTTCTTTTACAAGCAGTGCACTTCTATTGTTATATTCCTTTTAAAGCTAGTATTTTGTTATTTTTAGAAGTGTGTGTGTGTGTGTTGGGGGGTGATCTGTTTTGCAAACACAAGCAGGATACTGTATGATGCAAGGTCTCAGGCCGATGCAGAACATATTTAATTATTTAGCATTTATTTCCTTTGCATGCGATATTTCTCAGTTGTTGTTTTTTTTTTCATTGATTGAGCTGTGCATAATGCGTGTGTGATCATAACACGCCTTGCCTTATTTGCATGCAGCACAGATCATTTAGACGAAGTTGAAACCTGTCAGCCTGTGGAGTTGTCCTCTGGAGATCCCTGGCTCTGTTTAGAGAGTCAGAGATAATGACAGGAAGAGATGCTCAAGTAAGCTACACTTGAGAGTTTTTTTTGAACTGGCACTGGTGTTTAATTGTTTCTGTATGGCTCCATGTAATTATCAGTTTTCTTCTTTTGCTTGCTTAATCACTACTTATATTATGACTTATGTTTGGTGAAACAGAAATGAAACACTTCTTTAATTAAATGCATACAGGAAGAACTCATAGTATCATGGGTTAAAGGGGTCATACGGTGGTACATGCACTTTTTCAAGCTGTTTGGACTGAAATGTGTGTTAGGAGTGTGAGTACACAACCACCCTACAATAATAAAGATCCACAGGTAGTTTTCTTTTGATTTAATAAAAATAAGTTGCCCTTCTGAAATCAAGCCATTCTCAAATGCTGCACACCGACAGAGGCCACTCCCACAATAGTTGATTGACAGCAGCGTGTCACACAGACTGAACTGGTGTCTTACGTCAGACCTGCCCTGAACGAGCCGTCAGGGCAGCAAGACTACTAAGAGATTGAGGTGTTTTGTTGTTGAATGTTTTAATGAACATAGCAAACGGGCCCTTGATCAACCTGAATGAGTTTATGTTCGCAAGAATCATTCTTGATCCAGCCTCACCTATAGAAGCAGTGAGTGTAATGTCTTTAAATGAATCTTTGCAAATCGCCTTTCCTAATAATGTGCTAATTAGCAAGTTTCACTATGAATATGGAATACAGTAGATCCTCTGAGAGCCACTCGGAAAAGAGGGGCGGGGTCAGCGGAGCTCGTGAAGATTTAAAGGGGAAGTACACAGAACAGAGTGATTTTAAAAGAGCTGTTTATGACAGGGTAAAATGAGCGTTTTTAAAACTATCTTGGAGAAATTTTTAAACAAACTATATTAGAAACTTTCCATTAAGACCCTAAAGAATCATATTAGCTAGTGGAAAACTGGGTTTGTATGACCCCTTTAAATATGCTTATTTGTCAGTCAACATTTAAAAAAAAAATGCTAAATCAAATGCAGGTCTTTTTATTTAAAGATTTGGGGGTAAAGTATGACGTGGATATGTTCTTGATTCACCCATTTATGTAACCGTTCATGTAACATTTGCCCTGGTTAATTCTACTTTAAATATATCACTAGCTGACACAGACAACAGTTCGTTATTCATCTTGATTTCTTTTCCAGTTGTGTGATAAGGTCAGCAGACACAATGATTATATTGAAGAATTCTGATGTAGCTAAATATGAGAGACTTTGCATTTTCATATAAGAGGCAAAGCATTTGTGGCACAGAGGAGTTTGGGTTGGGGTTTGCCGCTGAAATCTGGTTAAAAGTCAGAGCTTTATTTAAATATAGTTATCTTTCACAGCACTTTCCTGTTGCGTATATGCTTGTTTATTTCATATTTTGATGTTTTCCGCCACCAGAAAGGTGGCTTGATTGAACATGCTGTAGAAGGATGAATTTTGCATTATTCAAGACAGGAAAATACAAAAATAGACAAAAAGAAGTTTCCTGTGTCAATAAATTACATATTTATAGTTCATAAATTACCATATTTTTAAGTCATTGAATTAAACTTTATCGGTTAAGGTGAAATCAGTTCATATAGTTGACCATTTATTTCTGTTAGCATTATTTTAGTCATCTTTGGTAACCTCGTTTGGTTTGATCAGCAGCTATAACGGCGTGAAAATTTGTAAAAGACTGGAAGTGCATATACGTTTATGTGCGGTGAGCGCACTAGCAGACGCATTTTATATTGAAAATGAGAAAACGGTGCTGTGGGACAGAGAGATGTCAGACATAACCGATGACTCGTCTGCTTTCTGATGGATTCTGGATGAGACCGGAATGAGAAAACTTCACACAGCTTATCCTTAAATCAAAAATACTGTCCTGTTGTAGATGGAGCCAGAGCGCTGGGATCAAAGCACTCTTTCCCAGACTATTCTTTTTTTTTTTTTTTTGACAGCCATTCAAGTGTTTGTGTGTTTTCAAAGGGTTTATTCCTGGAAACACGGTCACTGAGGTGTCAAAGCAACCTGGAGGTCACGTTTATATTTAGTTCCTATTAAATGTATTAAAGGGTTTCTCAACTGTGCTATTGTCAAGGGTCAAACTTTGTTCTCCCTTTAAGCAAAAATTAGCAATTGAACAGAAGTTGGTTTTCTCCCTGCAGAGACAGAGGCATTCCCTCTCTATTCCATGGAGACATCGGCCGCCCCAAAGAGTAAGACCCTCCAATCGTCCCTCTGGCTTCTTGTCCACGTCTGCTGTTCCTGTGCTCTGCTGCTCACCAGTTATTACAGATTCTGCAGAACCAATCCTTCTGCACAGAAATGACTGATAGAAAAGTTACATGGGGGTGTTGTTCTGCAGATTAATAGTTTACACACATAAAAGTCACCTGTTACTCATAAGGTTCCATTCATGTTAAAGTGGTAGTTCACCCACAAATAAAAAAATCTGGTGTCATTTACTCACCACCATGTCTTTCTAATCCTACATGACTTCCCTCTGTGAACATAGAAGATATATTGATATGTTGTTATAATAGTGATAAGTTGTGTTTCCTGCTGACTTCCTTTTATATGTTCTTGTCTATGCAATGGAAGACGTTCTTCCAACTTTTTGGGTGAACTATTACTTTAACTACTATTAAAAATCACTTATGTTCATTTAAATATCGCTGTAGGACAAACTGAAAAAAAATATTAAATCATATAAACTTTATAACATTAAAAATACGAAAAAAACGAAACAAACAACTTAAAAATTCCTCAATCTTGAAATGTACAGTGGGTAAGGAAAGTGTTCAGATTTTTCACTCTGTTATATTGCAGCCATTTGCTAAAATCATTTGAGTTAATTTTTCTCTCATTAATGTACACACAGCAGCCCGTATTGACAGAAAAACACAGAATTGTTGACATTGTTGCAGATTTATTAAAAAGAAAAACTGAAATATCACATGGTCCTAAGTATTCAGACTCAGTATTTAGTAGAAGCACCCTTTTGATCGAATACAGCCATGAGACTTTTTGGGAAAGATGCAACAAGTTTTTCACACCAGGATTTGGATCCTCTGCCATTCCTTCTTGCAGATCGTCTCCAGTTCTGTCAGGTTGGATGGTAAACGTTGATGGACAGCCATTTTTAGGTCTCTCCGGTGATGCTCAATTGGGTTTAAGTCAGGGCTCTGGCTGGGCCATTCAAGAACAGTCACGGAGTTGTTGTGAAGCCACTGCTTCGTTATTTTAGCTGTGTGCTTGGGGGCATTGTCTTGTTGGAAGGTAAACCTCCGGCCCAGTCTGAGGTCCTGAGCACTCTGGAGAAGGTTTCGGACCAAGATATCTCTGTACTTGGCCGCATTCAACTTTCTCTCGATTGCAACCAGTCGTCCTCCACACCCCCACAGCATGATGCTGCCACCACCATGCTTCACTGTTGGGACTGTATTGAACAGGTGATGAGCCGTGCCTGGTTGGATGAACTTAAATGGCTTTAGAAAATGGCTGCAATATAACAAGAGAGTGATAAAGTGAAAAATAACAAGAGTGTAAAATTTAAGGGGGTCTGAATTATTTCCGTCCACATTGTAAATAAAAATGGGAAAATAACATATAAATGATTGTGATGCTCCAAATCAGCATGTCTGTTTCTTCTGTGTGAGGGGAAAAAAGAAATACTTTTTTGGATGTTTATGCTGTTCTTTTTCATCCAAAAAAGGTCAAAAAAGATCTTCTGAAGTCATATAATATATTAGATTTTTATATGCTTTCATGTTATGGAAGAGAGCAGCTTGAACGTTGTCCTAAATATCTTCTTTTGTGTTCCACTAAAAAAAGTCATGTAGGTTTTGAACAACACAATCATTCATGACAAAACTTTATTTTTGTGATTTTGTTTGTTTATTTTTTGGTGAAATATTTGTCAGTCACTAAAAGTTTAGAAACCTTGTCAGTGTCTTCTCGCATCTCTTTCGGCCAGCTTTCTTGGCGCTGGTGGTAGGATTCAAACTCTCCCTCCTTTTTCCGTCTAGAGCTGTCTTTTTGCCCCTGCTTTTCTGGATAAGCTCTTGCTCGGCAGCTTTGTTGTCACTTAAAATGAATCGTTTTCTTTTCCTAACTCATAGTTCATTCTTTTTCCAATTTCTGCCAGTGTTTAATATCAGCCAAACAGACACATTATCCCCCAATTAAAAGAATTTCTGTGCAGAGTTTTCAAATGCCTCGTCACCTCCTTCATTGTCTTCATATTACATAACTCCACAGTTGTACGAAAGAATTAGGAGCATCAGTAGATTCATCAACTACTAAAGACAGATCTTAATCTCAGTGACTGGAATACGGCCTGTTTTTGATGTCATGAATTCCTTTTTTGTGATTGAATTAATGAATTTCCGCACTAAAATGACAACCCAGACTGCTGATGTTGTGTAATCAGTGTCCTTTCAGTTACCGCAGCAGTCTGTCAATCACTGAAGGGTGAGGACATCGTGATCAATGAATGCTGACTGAGAGAAGAGTTGCTTACATGTCATTAGACTTTGCTAATTTTCACTAGCG
Organism: Enteromius paludinosus; assembly: GCA_032361165.1. Classification (NCBI taxonomy): domain Eukaryota; kingdom Metazoa; phylum Chordata; class Actinopteri; order Cypriniformes; family Cyprinidae; genus Enteromius; species Enteromius paludinosus. Next base: position 532,006 of record JAUMHQ010000040.1, on the reverse strand, counting down.
TCCTGCTTGGCTAAATTGCATTGATATATTCAGATGCAAGGCAGAACTTCTGCTTTTACCCTTATATCTTTTCAGACAGTGTCTTGTAGTCTGACATTTAACTGGTTGGACTAGTGATTGATGATGGTGACTATGTGAAATGACATCTTGGATATGTTGTTCTCTTGTTGTCTTGCATGTTTACAAGTTTACCTGTATGCCTTGGTGTTTACTTTCTTGGGTTTTTGGACTCTAGATAGTCTTTCATGGGTAAGCTTGGGTAGTTGACTGACACTGAGACTGCATTGGTCAAGGCTGGTGCAACCAAATGTCTTGCTGTTTCTTATTTGCGTTATGCATGATTCTTATAACCTTGGGATGATAGATGGAGTTTTCTCAGTCGGATTTGTTGCTGCATTAATGCTTCGTCTGCTCTGCTGGGAAATCATGAATGCAAAGTTTTAACATGCAGCTGCTTTTTTCGAATTGCGCTGTGGTTAGTGTCTTCATTTGCTTTCACTGTGCTTTGTTTTGTGCTTACAGATTGAGAAGATCATGACCCTAATTGGAGCTGGCATCGACTTCTCCAAAGACCAGGAGTGTCCTGCTGCAGGTACGTCTTTTTTGTTTAAAATAAAGAAATAAAATAAATAAACAACGCTTTCTAATCAGATTTTTTTAAGCGATCGAAAATTTATCGGTTATCGGCAAAAACATGAACATTTCTGTCAGCCTAATTAAAGGTGCGCAAAAACTTTATTATAAATTCTAACGCATTTATGCCTTTAGTGTGGCTTAATAGTGACATAATAGTATTCACAATATTTGATTTCAATCAGCCCTGTCTGACTGATACCGATCCTGCAAGATAGATATCGGTATTGGAAAAGCACATCCCTGTTTTTTTATCATACGTTCATTATAGTATGCAAAACAACCGTTCTGAGTTGTAATTGTATTTGCTGCACGTCTACTATGTATACTGTTATATTATGTTTTCAGGTTTTATTTAAATACAGTCAATAACTACGGCACAAGAAGATTGAAGGTTTTTCATGCTTTAGCATGAAACAAGAGAGTGTGCCCGTGTGAAATGAGTAGGGTTGCAAAAAGGTACAAATTTCCAGTAAATTTCTGAAACATTCCAGATATTTTGCTTTGGAATCTGCCCGAAACAGTATTCAATGTCATGATCAAGCGGATTGTCTTTAATTGAGAAGAAAGAATGTTTAGTTTTTGTTCAGTTAATTCTTGTTGTACTCAAAGCTTTGGCCTCCTAGTTGTAGCTGACCATCAAGTGTCTTGCTGGATAATAATGAAGATATTCCTTTGCATCGGCTTGCCTATGAAATGGGAGCTGACCAAGCAATCCAGTAATGAAACTCAATAACATATTGATGGGAGAGAGAAAGACGAAGGCCAAGTCCACAAGAGTTACATTGGTGAACAAAGGATATGAGGTTGGCTGGCGCTTTAAATGGAGAATGAGAAATCCCAGTGTGCCGTTGAAGGATGAGGGGACACTTGAGAGTTAAATCAATGGACGCTAAGACGCTTGACAATTCCACCTTGGTGATGCGTGACCTTGTTCTGTATGGAGGCAGCTTATTGACCTTCCTCTGGAATTAACCAAACTACAGCAATCGAGACCAGAGGGGCCGTCACGCTTGCTGTACCATTCGCTCCCGTTTGGCAACTCCTACAAAAAATGGATGGGAAAGCTGCTGTAAGCCTTGAATAAAGCACCCTTCTCACATCAGGGTATCTTTAAAACCTGTAAACACTTTTTCAAGTGGTGTGTGTGTCGGCAAGGGGCCTTTGTGTTCCATCTGGGTTCACTGGCCCATATAAATGCAAAGCCTAGCTAGAGGACCAGTCCTTCCTCTGTCCTTGGTCACATGGCACTGCCTCTGACCTCATTTCCTGTTTCCTGCAGGCATCCTACTTGGACATGACTCTTGGTTTTTAACTGTATTAGTAGTTCTTACTAAAGCCAGCATTTATTATGTAGGCCCTGCACTGTTTGTTCTTTTGATATAAATGATACCATAAATCATTTGCCTTGTTGAGAAGCGGTGCTCTTATTCTAAGAACTCAGCTTTATGATTTTTGGATAAGCAATAAAATTGGGAAATAAATCTAGCCACCTAAAAAGCAGCATCTAAATACCTCAGAGAACACTTGCATGCTTGTAGCTACACTTGTAGCTAGTCGTAATGATTGGAATCTAAGGAGTGTAAATGTATCTTTTGAGCACTACAGAACTTTTTCTTGGCTTGCCTCTGGAATACTCTTATTGCAATTAATTTATAAGCCATTTGTCACTTCAAGAACACTGTATTTCATTCAGTATTTCGAACGTCTGCAACAGGATTGTTGGTAGAGTTTTCCCGCTTTGTTTCTGTCTATGTGGATAAAGGTGCTAAAATATTAACATGCATGAGTGTCAGGGGAAATAGAATAACTGCCCTGCAGCTTGGCATTAAACCCAGAGCCAAGTCCTCCAGCCCATGCATATGCCTCCTTGCTTATGCTTTGCTTTCTGGGTAAACACTATCAATACCTCTAATGTTGTTACTGTAGTCAACAATGCTCTGACGAAAGAGTAATGGTCCCATTTGGGTCAATGAACTGGACAAAGGTTTGATGAGTCCTTAGATAATGGACAGCAGGCCTGCATTTTCTTTTAGGGGAAGAGAGAGCGAGGCAGGGAGGGGAGGAGACAGGGACAGGGAGAGGGAGGGGGAACAGGAGCGAGGGAAAGAAAGGAGGAGACGGAGCAGGAGCGCTGCAGAGCAGAATTGACAGCGTCCGGTTGAACAAGGAGACCGCACCTTCGGATTACTGCTGCGTTTCTTACAACATCCAGACTCATTCGCTCTGCAAGTGTGTCAAGTTTTACCGGCATTCTCTGGAGCAGACAAACACCCCACTGACCTTGCGTTACTAATTCAACAGCAGCCGCGATGTGTCGAGGAACTAGAGGGATAACGAGATGTCTGCAATGTACTCTGAGGATTGACTGATGTGGGACAAGCACCCCCTTTCTCTGTTCGTACTTCTATAAGACTCTGGGACACTTTGTCGTGCTGGAAAAGCAAGTCTTGTACTTTTGCAGTAGGGTGTCTCTAATTAAGTTGAATGACTCGGATGGATACTACTTTCCATTCGCTTTTGCTTTTAATTGGGTTTTGATTACACTGGCGTTTACTAGCGAGGCTTACATTTTGTGTCGGCTTCTGCATTTAAATTTAATCAAAGTCAGACATTCTTGTTTCGGAATAAAGTTGATATCAAGAGGTTGTTTTTTTTTTGCTGAGACTCAAAAGCTTTTTGCCTACATCTCATGTACCTTTGATCCTGAGAATCACAGAGTGACTTTGTGCAATGCAAGTCATGAAATCCTGCCTGGCTTTTAAGTAGCGCTATCATAGAGATTGAATTAGAGTTCATTTGCATGAGGAGTGTGGTACGCAAGTTAAGAGTTTCCAGGCTTATGGTAGAGTTTCATAGCAATTTTTAGTCACACTTAGGAGATCACGAGATTGTGACGTATTCCAAATCAGTTCAAGGGATCAGTAGATGTTGCTTGGGAGTAATGACTGTTTGAGAAGTTTACTTGTGCGTCTACCTCCACATGGACTCCCATGAGAGAATACCAACTTTCAGTCATCTGATCCTCTACTGTACTCTTCTTCTTTAAGCAGCCCAGTCAATTAGGACTTGCAACGGTTGATTTGCAAGCTCACATTTCCGGAAGCTAGCCTGTTTGGGATAATAAGGAAACTGGATTGATTACAATGGTGCACATCATCTCCCATGACTTTTTGAGTTGTGAAATCAAACCTATGATTCATAGGGCGATTTCTGGGCTGAAATGGAAACTTTGATAATTGCTGGTTTTGGCACCCAGTTGTACTGCATAGTAACCTCTCAAATGTAAATTGATTCAACAGAGGCATCATGTCTAGGAGTCTAAATCTGTGATCAGTCCCAGCGTTGGGCCCCATCTTCTTCCCAAGTTAAGCTACAGCTCACTCCATTCTTAGCTAGCGTGGTTTCTCCCCAGCTGTGGGAGCGGCCACACCTCTCGGCCGGGATCCTGTCGCCTCTGCCGTCCTGGTGTTTGTGCTCTCGGCACTGTTGGCCGAGGATGATGTGGCAGTGCCACGTCTCTTCCTCTGAGTGCCGATGCTACCGTCTCAATGGTTTCTCGCTGCTGAAGCGCCTTCCTCTGTCTGCAGGTGGATCCGGGAGGCTGCTTGAACAGCCGGTTGGGGATTGGTTGGAGCATATAGGCCTTCCCCAGTATGAGAGCAAGCTACTGCTCAACGGCTTTGATGACCTGCGCTTCATGGTGAGTAACTCCTACTTAGTTGTCTCATACGTATTAAAGGATTACCCCAAAATGCTAACTTTCCTATATCGTTCCAAACCCATAAATGCTTTGTTTGTCTTCGGAAAACACAATTTAAGATATTTTGGGTGAAAACCAGGAGGCTTGTGAGTGTCCTCAGAACCTCAGATTTGAATGAGTTCGACGTGTCTTTGTTGACCCTGGAACAACATTGTGATTAGCCAATAAGATTTGTAGAACCAGTTAATACAGTAGTTTTTGTAGTTTAGGCTTACAATCAGTGCTTGGTGCTTGTACATCATTGTCAGTCATCTATCATCAAATATGATATTAGGCATTACTCATGGGTAGGGTCTTTTTTTTAAATGTTGGGTTAAAAGGTTGTTCCAGGCTCAACAAAATATGTTGACCCAGGAACACGTCTAACTCCGCAAAATCAGGACATGCCATTGACTGCCAAGTAATGAACACTGTCAAGGTCCAGAAAAGGATGAAAGGCATTGTCAGAATACTCCATATGCCATCAGTGGTTCAACCATAACATTATGAAGCTACGAGAAAAAAAAATAATAAAATAAGGACTTTTTTTGGGGGGGTCACCACTGATGTCCATAGTAGGGGAAAAAATACTATGGAAGGCAATGGTGACCCAAAGCAGCCTGGTTACAAACTTTCTTCAAAATATCTTCCTTTGTGTTCAGCAGAACACAGAAATTCATACAGGTTTGGAGTTACTTGACTGTAATGATAGAATTTTCATTTTTGGGTAAACTATTCCTTTAAGTTGTGTTCTGAAGATGAATGCAGCTTTCTTCTTTAAAAAAAAAAGTTCTATTTTTTTTTTAATAGAATGTGATTGTGGAACATGGCCAGTTACTTTTATGCTGCCTTCATGCAAACACTTTTTAGAGGTTTCTAGTACTTTGAATAAATAAGCATTAGGTGTTTACAAGTATGCTGCCGTAGCAGAGCGAAGCTACAGCCAAGTGAACTTCTGTAGCAGCAGCAGAACTGTCAGCATTCTTCTTAAGCTGGGAGGTCAAAAGAACATCGAACGTTCTTTGGTCTTTTTTTTTTTTCAGGCCCTGAAGGATCAATCATTAACAATCTGATTAGGACGTTGTTATGAGATTGGATGCCAAGTGGAAGTTTGATTTAGACAGAGCTCAATCACTTCCAATAACTGCACATTATCGACAAACAGGTTTAGTAAAAACACTCGCCTGTGGAAAGTTTTAGCAATCTCAACAAAGCTTGTATTTTAGTGGTTTCAACACCAAGAATGATACCTCAAATTTATTTATTTATCCATTTATTTTTAGTTAAGGTGAGTTAACCCTTTTTTTAAGCGACTGTTTTAATAAGGTTCACCTGATGTATGATTAAACAGGCCAAAAGATTGGTGTGAAAAGAGCCTCAAGTCATATCTAGGGAGAAGGATATCATTGGCTGGCGTACAGAAGAACAACACGTTTTCTTAAGCAGTTTGTGACAGTCTTTTCTTAAGCAGTGTATAAATATAGTTGTAGTTGGTTACACTACAGGAGCTCCTCTCTTTTTGGTTGCTGATTCATATGTTTTTGAGGATTCATATATTGGAACAGGTTCTTCTCCACGTTGAGAAACCCGTGAGGCTTTATGAAAGAAGCCTGATGCCTTATAAGGGCCTGTGTTGTTTTTACCATGTGATGTAATGAGAATTGATGGTGATGCGGTTGAAAGGCTCAGCTGGCCGAGGGAGGTGATGTGTGTGTTGTAAATCAGAAATAGAGACGGCTCTCCCTTGTCGCCCTCTGTTCCATGCCGAGCGCCACCTCATTGCAGGAGTAATGAAGGTTTTATAGCCAAGCTGGTCAGCAGTAGGTGAGTGTGTGTGTGTGTGTGCATTGTCCTGATACATCATCCATCTCTTCAGATCCTTCAAAACATCATTCTCCATTTTCTTACATAGATAGAAAAATGCGTCGTGGGGCTTCAATCCATTAATGCTTGGTTAGCTATTTATGACTCTGAAGCCCAGTTTAGTGCTGATGCATTAAGTAGTTCATAGTTAAACCAATAAAATTCTAACATTTTTCTAAGCCAATTTCATATATATCTTGTACACACATACTTTGCTGTTTATTTTTGCACCAGTAAACTATTAATAGTGATTAAACAAATCTAAAATAAAAGTTTTTGTTTACATAATGTGTGTGTGTGCTGTGTATATTTATTATTAATATATAAACACACACACACATATTTTAAAAATATTTACATAAATAGCCTATAAATGGGTTAGTGCTGTCAAATGATTAATCGCGTTACATAATATATGTGTCAGTTCTGTGTATATTTGTTATGTATACAAATATGTGCATATACATATTTAAGAAAAAAATTGTTTATATACATATTATTGTTTTCTAAATTATAAATGATATGAATAAAATATACATATATTCATGTAAATATTTTCAAAATATATGCATGCATGTGTATTTATATATACATAATAAATATACTCAGCACGCACGTTTAAGCAAAAACTTATTTTGGATGCGATTAATCGTTTGACAGCACTAATATTTAGACAGTTTATTTTATTTGTAAATATATTTAATATAGAAATACAAAACTCATTCTTATTAGTAGAACTAATAATTCATTAATTGGTTTATTTTTGAAGAAATCAATCCCTTTATTCACCAATGACACATTATTTTTTAAATATAAAAACACGCTGTTATTTAAATAATTCTGTTTTTTTAAGAATAGAAACCATTTCCTCAAAAATACTGAGCAGCACAACTTTTTCCAACACTGATAATAATTAAAAAAGCTAATTAGAATGATTTCTGAAGGGTCGTATGACACTGAAGACTAAGAGCATTGATGCTGAAAGTTCATCACAGAAATATATTTTAAAACACAATTTATTTAAGTAGAAAAGTTATTTTAAATATAATAAAAAAAATGTTGACGACTTTCAAAAATATTAAAAACATCTCACTGACCTCAATATGCAGTTCTATATATGCCCTTTCATCTCTTTATTCAGTTAGTCAGCTCATGATGTGACGCTGTGCTCAAAATCAGTGGCATGGCATGATGCGCTCACATACTGTAATCATATAATACCGTCTTTTGAATGTGACTCCACAATAACACTTCTACTGATACAGGAGTCCAGTCTCTGCTGCATTCAAATTGCCTTGCCTGAATACATTTGTGGTCTTGTTCTGATTTATATGTGCAGGATTAATAAATCTCAGCTGGACCGTACCTCACTCTGAATGTCTTAGTGGAGTGTAGTAAGGAATGAATTCAGCTTAGATATGTTTATATTAAGCAAAAGCCTCAATTTCATCTTGCAGGCCTTTTTTCACATGACTATTTTAATAGCTCAGCGGGTTTAGCATCTTGAGCTGCCGATGTGTTTAATAGCTGCAGTACGCTTTGAACATCACTGTAAAACTGCTTCCCGTCTTTGTGCCTTTTTCCACTTCCTCCCCAGTGCTTTTTGTTTAGTTTTTTTTTTTTTTTTTCTCGTTTTTGAGATGAAGACTTCATCTTTCTGTGCTCTGACTGTTTTTCATGTCAGAGTGGAGGACTGAGTATATGTTCTCTCTCAGATTAAACTGGTGCAGGAGGCTTGGCTTTTTTTACATGAATAAACATGCGTTATTTCTTTTGTTTTGAACTTTGTTTTTCTGCTCTCTTCTCTTTCTTCTTAGTCTTCCAGAATTCTCCTTACTTTAGGCAGGGCTCCAGGTGGTGACGCTAATGCAATAAAATATTAATGGTAGTAATTTTAAATGTACTGTATCCACCTTTAATGACAGCATGGAAGGTTATTTTTTTTATATCATCTTACCTGGCTGCCATTACTCTCACAAGCCTACTTATTTTTAATAAATTAGTCTAGGAGTGTGCAATATGAAGATTTTTGATCGTGGATGATAAAAATTTCTCCAGGGTCTGCTTTTTAAGAAACATCGTAGTATCATTCTATTTTATCATCTGCAGTTCCTAAGCCTCCGTCTCAATATGCTGTACCATATCAGTGTTAACTCAGTGGTAGAGTTACACTCGCCGGACACTGCACTTAAAGTGTACATTATTTGCTTTTAAGTCCTGTCGATTAAACATTAGTTTGTCTGTACAGCTCAGACAACTTGCAAAATAGTAAAATCAATGACAAAGAATCATGATAAAATCGTCAATGGTGATATTTCTAAAAAAAAAAATAATAATAATTGTCATATGATATTTTTGCCATATCGCCCACCCCTGCATCAGTCAATAAGATTCTGGCAGGTCTAAGTCTGAGTTTGTTTGATTGTGATTGAATCATTCAGAGCCATGAACCGAAAGTGTCTGGTTTAAAATGAACTAGGAACCATTACTGTATATGTTTTAGGTTTATGAGACTTGTAACATTTCATATAACATGTATATAATTTTCTAATTAATTATGATATATAACATTTTGTTTATTTTTAAGTCTGGTTCCACCTGAAAAGCATTGCATGATTTTCATAATTTTTCTTTTATCAAAATGTATTTTGTTTCACTTTTATTATACATACTTATGTGTGTGTGTATATAAAAATTAGGACGGGGACTTTAACGCGTTAATTGAGATTAATTCATTAGACAAAAATAACACATACAATTTTTGAACGTATTTTAATCGCATTTATTTAATACTGGAGCACTAACTAGCATTTCTAATGTTCTGAATGTACTAGAATGTAGGGATGCACCGATCCAGATCGGCCGATATGTTTGCACGTTTTGTCAGTAAAGCTGGTCCTGTAATCAGCGGTAAATGCCATCAGGTGTGTGATTTCACATTGAGCCGTATATAC
>JAUMHQ010000040.1:488738-518600 GCA_032361165.1 Enteromius paludinosus | reverse complement strand
ACTGGCTGTACGTAGCGGTGGCATGGGAATGACAGGGTGGGTGGGTGGGATTTTAAATTTTGTGCATGGTGCAGGTACCGGAGGACACACATGAGGAACTGGAGTAGGAGTTATTCGAGTGTTTAGTTCTTTTTCTTGTCCCTCTCCCAGATCGGCCAGCTCACCCTCAGCCGTGATGCAGTGGGTGGAGCTCATCTCCACGCTCGTACTGTCTGTGGCAAAGTCCTCCGCAATCACCTCCCACTCCGGCTCTCTCACCTGGTCTGTCATCATGGTCTGTGGCTCTGGTGCGTACCTCGGCTCTGTCATCTCTATTTATGACGGCTCGTCAGTCGCGCTGGGCTCTGCTGTGGCGACAGCGGTGGGCTCAGGAATGGGTTCTTCGTTGCGGGTAGATGGTGGGCTGGGCTCTGGGTCTGGAGTGGCACTGGCAAGATCATCCACAGGATAGACAGTGAGAAGTGATCCATTACACGCCAGTGTCCACTCCACGAAGGCGGCGAAATCTGCTCAAGAGCCATCTTCGGACAGCGGCACTCTGTGCTCAGGCTTTGTCGGTAGAAAGCACAGAGTGCGCTATCTGGAAAGCTGGTGTAATGGTGTAATGAGCCCTGTCCAAGAATTGTCTTGTATGGCTCTCGAGCGATCTCTCCCCCTGCTCCAGCAGAAGGAGGAGATATTTGAAACTGAACGGGGAATCCATAGGAAAAAATAAAACAAAAAACTGACAAAAACACTGAAATAAAAGGCCGGGAAATGACACGGCACTCACTCTACTTCTTTTTCTTGAGGTCGGTTCATTCTTTCACTCTTCTTGTGCGGAAGGACGAGCAGAGATTCAGATTCTTCAAATAACAGTTATTTAATACTCACAAAGGATTTACAAACAGGCAGGTAGGCAAATCAGGGAGCACACACAACGTAGACACATGTAATGAACCGACAACAAGAACTAAACTGAACGTAACTTAAATAGGGAAGACAATGACGCTAATTGACAAGACACACCTGAACATAATCAACAATAGACAGAAACTAGGTCACAGAGAGCACATGGGAGAAAACCAACAACAAAAACAGTGCAGGGACGTGACAATATGTCATCCCAAAATAGAGAATATTTGGAATTTTTGTGTTAAAGCTTGTGTATGTGTGTCATAGACACGCCAGGCTCTGCCCCCTCCAATCACAACGCTCACTTTCCCCTGAGTATTAACCACACACACCTGGCAAGCATCAGCAACCTCATCACGCACCCCATTAAACCACACACCACGCGCCGTAGTCTCTGTGTCTTCCCCAGGATCCCGGATTCCCTCTGGGTCTCTCCTTCGTCTCTGGATCGTTGTCTCTCTTTGTCTCATTGTCTCCATCGTCTCCACGTCCTCCAACACTTCGTCGACCTGCAAAAAGGATTCTATGGACTGAACTATACTTTGACAAATTATCAGACTCGTTCATACTCAGCTTTGATCACGATCACCACTGCCATATGTCTGCTGCTGTAAATAAATATATCTATTCACTTTCTTTCTGTGTCCACTTCTTAACAGTGTGTGTGTGTGTGTGTGTGTGTGAATTTGTTCAGCTGCATCTCTTTTTTGCTTAACCTGATAATGATATACTTAAAAAAAACTTTACAACAAACTGAAATGAATATTTTTAGACAATTACCAGCAATTAAATGTAGTTTAAATGTAACTTAAGTGCAATTAGTTGAACTTAATAGTTTACTCACAGAAGTAATCTTAATGCATAATTTACATAATTATGTATGTTGTATTTGGAGTTTAGTTAAAGTGTATTGCCAAAATGAATGTACTGACAAGCTTAACGTTGAACTCAAATTTAAGGTCAATTCTATTGAAATAAGTGTTTGCAATGATTTTAGTACACCTAAAATATAGCCTATTTATTTAAAATGTAATATTGAATAATACACTACAGTTAAAATGAAACTTTACATATACTTTATTTATAACTGTATTGTTAAAAGCACTATATAAATAAAGGTAAATTGACTTAAAGCAAAGGATTTTCATGTGAATTTTCTTTGAAAAGATGAATTGTCTAAATCTTCCCAAAACAAGTGCAAAAACAACATTCGTTCTGTTGTAATTTCATTCCCTGTTGTTGTTATTAACACTTTCTAATAATCTGACTGTTGCTTTTTAGCCTCTGATGTTCATTTTCCTGCTATTGTCTGGCATAGATGGCCCCAGCCTCCTTAGAGCGCGTCCCTCCCACCTCCCCAAATCCCCCCAGCCCTCCCTTCAGCACCAAACACACACACACACACTCTCTCTTTCCTCTTCTTTTCTTCCTCCGCTTGCAGCTTCAGACATTTGGGGAATCCTGAACAAGTTGTTCCCGCAAAGAGGCATTGCCAACTTAAGTGTAAGTAGACTCTGAATGAACAGAGGTAACAGAAAGAGGCAGTTTCACTAAGAGCTTTGACATTCCTGCCCTCCCGTGTTCGCTTCTTCATGTCTTTTGTTGTGGACACTGACTGCGCTGGCTGGACACCGTGAGACGTTAGATTATGGACATAGAGACGCTGTAGAGCCCGGCACGCTGCATGTACGCTCGACTTGCTGGTAAGTGTCTGTTTTAAGATCCCTCTCTTCAGCTTTCAGGAAGCATCATCAAGAGCTCGCTTCAGGTCTCTACAACTTTTCCCTCACATTTCGACTGAGTTTTGTGACATCTCGGTCCGTTCCGAGTCTTTCCTCTCAGGCTTTCACAGGCTGTCTTTCTTCCCCCGCTGCCTGGGATCATTCGACTCAGATTACTGGCTTCCTCCTGTTGTTTGCGGGTGCAGGTTTTCTCCTCCGCGCTCCCACGCTCTAGCGCAGAGGGGAAGGAAAGCGCTGATAAGAGTTTAGGAGTCTGAGGGAGAGGGCTTTTGTTAGCTGCCTCGGTGTGCGTCTTAAAAGGAGGGGAACTTTTAGCAGCATGCGAGCCGTTTTTCTTCACTTGTTTTGTTGTTTTTGGAGCTAACGTCTCTTTTTATGGGTGGAGGGGTGCGAAAATTGGAAACAGACCCACCCTGAGTTGAAGTGAGTCAGGCAGCATATGTGCATCTGTGTCAGTCTGGGACAAATAACAGTCCCATGACTTAGAAAAGGCAAAATGAGAGATGTCTCGAGATGTTAGACAAGGGAGCTCTCGGGAGGCTTTAAATGGCTTGGACGTGATTTGTAATATTTTGGGTTTGGGAAGCGGAAAGGGAGGATAAATTGATGGTTGGTGTGTGTGTTCTGGGTGGGTGGAATAAGATTGGATATCAGCTGCCATGCACTCTCTTAAAGGTTATTAAAAGGTACCTCAGCTGCTTCTTTTACAGAGTTGACTAAAAAGGGTTATTATAAGTTCTTCAGATGACTGTATTGGTTTGGGTTCTTAAATGCACCAGTAGATCTTAAAAGGTGCACTCAGGCTGGAAAAAACAGGTTTTGCATACCAAAAGAGACTAGGACTAAACTATTAGTCATGTTATTACGGTGCAATTAATACAACATGTAGAACAATTCTGTCTATATAACAATAATTGTAGAATAACTGCCATAAAACACAAATTTAGATGCATATTTCATCAAAACTTCACACTTGTCCCTGTGAATATTTGTTTCCGATATGGTTGTGTCAGATACTCGAGATATTTTGGGTTTGGGAGGTGGAAAGGGAGGATAAAGGGATGGTGTGTGTTTTCTGAGTGGGATGGAATAAGATTGGATATCTCCTGCCATGTATGCAGTTCTTTAAAGCTTCCTTTGCTGCTTCTGATCAAAGAGTTAGCTAAAAGGGTTATTATAAGTTCTCCAGATGATTGTGTTGGTCTTGGGTTCTTTAACTCACTAGTACATTTAAAAAGGTATCATCAGCCAGGTTTTGCCTAAACGAAAGGTCACCAGAACTGGAATTAATAATAATTTACTGTATTTTTGCCTTGTCATGGACTGAATAGCAAGACGTTTCTTTATTGAAACTGAAAGATGCATTCATTGAGAGTTTTCTCAAGGATTTGATGTTTTTTGTTTTTTTTTAGATATGGCAGACCCAATGGTGGAGATTTGGGAGGAAATGCCCTCTTCTCACATCCATGAGGAAGTGGCCTTGTGGCCAGCCTTGTGATGCATTTGTCCCTCAGACTGATGCAGGCACCTGTTTCCCCAAAATCTTATGGCTGCTCAGTTTTGTCTATGCGATATGCCCATTTTAACATCGAAATTGGGAAGTAAACATGTAATATGTTGAAGTCTTTAGTTTTGAACTTTAAAGGGAGAAGCTCTGGTTATGTGTGCTGCCAGTTTCTGCTGAAGTAGTCAATGAATAGCATGTCATAATCCCTAAAGCCCAGACCCTGGAAATTTGACACGATTGCAAGACACCCGGTAGCTTCTGAACTGATGTGAAACCCAAGTCAGATGGGCACTTTGTACGCTCTGTGTTTTCAGAGTGATCAAGCTTGTCTCAAGTGGCCTGAGATTCCCAGGTTTCGAGGGGGATTCATTTACATACGGATTTAAAGCCCTCTTCCTCTCATTATCCTGTCTGCTGTCCCCTTGTCTCTCAGGAGCGCCTGTGTTATTAGTGATAAGACAGAATAGCGGTAGCTTTTCCTGTCCTGAGCAGGAAGAGTTGCTCTCTGTTCAGCCGCTGGCTTGTCCTGTATCCATCCTCTCATCCACTGGGAATATCACTGGAGTGTTGAGGGCAGCCCTCAGATCATCCAGCTGTTGGTAACCAGACTGAACTGTCTGTCCATCTGGACCTCCACATGCTGCACACTGATATCGCTCTCTTTGTTTAAGCAGCAAAGATACAATCAGGTTAGATGTTCACGGGTTGTTTACTTAAAAAGCAACAAAAACAACTATGAAATTGTTACAAATAGTTTGCTTTGGAATACTTTGCATAAAATGTCTATATTTCCTTACAGATAGGGTATGAAATATGTGTTTTGATAAATCCATCCTCTCATCTCATAAATTAAATGTAAACAGCAAAGGAGACCTGATAGCCAATTAGAAAGCTTGGAGGCCTGTAAGTTTGGGAAAGAACAACCTTTGTTGTTTCTGGATGTTCTGGGTAAATATTAGTGTGTTGCGAGGTGGTCCTTGGGTGGATGTTAGGGTGTTGTTAAGTGGTTGCAGGTGTACAAGGGTGGATGTTAGGATGTTGCTAAGTGGTTACTAGGTGCTCTGCATGGATGTTAGGGTGTTGTTAAGTGGTTACTAGGTGCTCTGGGTGGATGTTTGGGTGTTTTTAAGTGGTTACTAGGTGTTCTGGATGGATATTATGGGGTCGTTAAGTTGTTACTATGTGCTCTGGGTGGAGGTCAGGGTGTTGTTAAGACTTTGTTAGGTGCTTAGGGTGGGTGTTAGGGTGTTGTTAAGAGGTAACTAGGTGCTCTGCGTGGATGTTAGGGTGCTAAGTGGTCACTAGGTGTTCTGCGTGGATGTTAGGGTGTTGTTAAGTGGTTACTAGGTGCTCTGGGTGGATGTTCGGGTGTTGTTAAGTGGTTACTTGGTCCTCTGGGTGGATGTTAGGATGTTGTTAAGTGTTTACTAGGTGCTCTGGGTGGATGTTCGGGTGTTGTTAAGTGGTTACTAGGTGCTCTGGATGGATGTTAGGGTGTTGTTAAGTTGTTACTAGGTGTTCTGGATGGATATTATGGGGTCATAAGTTGTTACTATTTGCTCTGGGTGGATGTCAGGGTGTTGTTAAGACTTTGTTAGGGGCTTAGGGTGGATGTTAGGGTGTTGTTAAGAGGTTACTATGTGCTCTGCGTGGATGTTAGGGTGTTGTTCGGAGGTTACTAGGTGTTCTGGGTGGATGTTCGGGTGTTGTTAAGTGCTTACCTGGTCCTCTGGATGGATGTTAGGTTTTGTTAAGTGGTTACTAGGTGCTCTGGATGGATGTGAGGGTGTTGTAAAGTTGTTACTATGTGCTCTGGGTGGATGTCAGTGTGTTGTTAAAACTTTGCTAGGTGCTTGGGGTGGATGTTAGGGTGTTATTAAGAGGTTACTAGGTGCTCTGGATGGATGTTAGGGTGTTGTTAAGTGGTTACTAGGTGCTCTGGATGGAAGTTAGGGTGTTATTAAGTTGTTACTATGTGCTCTGGATGGATGTAAGGGTGTTGTTAAGTTGTTGCTATGTGCTCTGGGTGGATGTTAGGGTGTTGTTAATTGGTTACTATGTGCTCTGGGTGGATGTTAGGGTGTTGTTAAGTGGTTACTAGGTGTTCTGGATGGATATTAGGGGGTTGTTAAGTCATTACTATGTCCTCTGGGTGGATGTTAGGATGTTGTTAAGTGGTTACTAGGTGCTCTGGGTGGATGTTAGGGTGTTGTTAAGAGGTTGCTTAGTGTTCTGGGTAGTTGCTTACTGGCCTGTTTCAAAAATCTTGTTCCCAAGTCTTTGTACCACTGTTTCACCCAGTTTTCAACATTCAGGCAAAAATTCTAAATCTGATTCCTGAAAGAAACCCTTTGATCAACCGCTTTAGTGATGCTTGTCTTAGCAGCACCACTAATTAATCCGGTCAGCCCTGAGTGGTGACAGGAAACGTGATCTCTCATCATCATGTTCTCCCAGAGGCCGGCTCACATGAAGCCCTGAGGTCAAGAGGGTGAAGAGGTCACCTGGCTGCACATCCTTTCAGACAAAGATCGATCCTTAAAGCACTCCATTCCCAGACACGCAGACACATGTCCACACCATCAACAGGCCATCTGTATGGTTTCATGAGGGTTAAACAAACATCCGAGTGGACTGATTCTATTTTCCACTATGAATTTTGATTTCATAAATGCATTTGATAAATGGAACGGAAAGCCATCAGTAGGTGGCACAAAAACTTTTTAACCTTTCACAACACATCAGCTGTAATCACTTACAAGCCGTCTGGACATATTGCTGGAATGTTTTCTGAGCATGGCATGACAGTGTAACTCCATACTGAGCAGGATATGAGAAAACTATTTTTGTCCAATTTTGGGATTATCCACATGAACGGTTTGTTTATAGAGTCGTAGCGAAGGTTCCTCTCAGATGTGGTCATGTGTTTGATGCCCTCCTCTGGTCACTTCAGTGAACTGAATAAATAAGAAACGTCTATAAATAAGTGCATGGAAAAGCCTCTTGTCTCTGTTATGCTTTCAAACCACAAAATGAGACCCTCAGTTTACATGAACTACTCGTCAAGCATGTGGTGGTTTGCCTCGATCGATTTCCTGTTGAGCATTAGGTATTTGTTTCCACCTTTCAGCTTACGTTGAGTTACACAGGAAGTGCTGAATAATTTTGTGCATTGGTTTGTCATTTTATCCAGTGACCTGGTGACCTTTTTGTGATGCAGCAGCCTTGGTTTATTCTGTGTATTGTGTGCACACATCATTGTATGTGTTACATTATATTCACTTGTCATCTAGCAATTGGTCTGCAAACAAAAGTCAGATATCTTATTATAAATATACTGCATGAGTTTCTTATCAGATTCTTCTCAAAACCAAGTTGTCGGAGTCTGAGCAAAACCATTTTCAAAGCACTACAGTTGTGTCAGTAGATATTTCAAGAAACATCTGAAATTAGCTGAAACCTCTATTAGACAATTTCCTGTGATATGTATTACCCAGGTACCTGACGTAATTACATTTCTCACAGGTTAAATTTATCATAAGAGCAAACTTACTTGCCTGATAACCATCTTAATGTCAACACAATCTCACAATCTCTTTTTTTTTTTTTAAATTAGAGGACGTCATTATGTTTTGTGCTTCCTTATCAGTCACTAAACAAATGTTGAGGACAGAAGGGAAAAACCTGCTGATGGCAGGTCCAACCTTTCCTGGAAAAACACACATGGAATAGCCAGTTATTAATAAATTATTTCCAGGTAAACAACAAATCCTTACTGCAGCACACAGATTCATAATGAACATACTGTGCAATCATAACAAATCATGCTTTTGTTGCACAGATAACTCATAACGTTAAAGCTACTGTAAGCTTTCAGACCAGGCGGATCAAGTTTGTAACTGCAGGTCTGTTTTGAATGGAAGTCAG
Organism: Enteromius paludinosus; assembly: GCA_032361165.1. Lineage (NCBI taxonomy): Eukaryota > Metazoa > Chordata > Actinopteri > Cypriniformes > Cyprinidae > Enteromius > Enteromius paludinosus. Next base: position 510,530 of record JAUMHQ010000040.1, on the reverse strand, counting down.
CTTCCGCCATGGCATAAAATAAAGCTAATTACAAATTTTAACAAATCTTGTTTTTTTTTCCTGAGGAAAAATCCTGAGGAAAAAAATCCTGAGGAAAAAAATCCTGAGGAAAAAAATCCTGAGGAAAAAAAAAAATCTACATCATGCAGCTATAAACTAAACTAACTCTGAGAAACATATTCTCCAACTGTGCACAATTGCAAAAATAGTACAAATAAAATAATAAATAATATAATAAAAAAATCTTGTAAGATAAAAAGTGGCAACTACGGTATTTTTCCCCCCTTTTCATGGTCTGTTTAATTGTGAGATTGCGATAACACACATTTTTTTTCTTCAGAGTTGTGATTTGAGCACTCGCAATTCTGTTTTCATAACAGAAATTATTTAGTAAGACCAAGTTTTGTGTTATCTTGTCAGAATATTTTTACTTTTTAAAATGTTTTATTTCATGGCAGAAATGGAAATAGACTTTGGGTTGATAGAAAATACATTGTAATTCGAATTGATAAAAAAAATAAATAAATAAAAAAAAAATTGCATACACATACTTCCACAACTGTGAGCTTTTGCCCATCAGGACCACTGGCTTGATAAGGAAATAAAAAGAATGTGAATGATTAGGGTTCAGGTTTTATTTTCCCTGGTGTTTTTTGTCGACCTGTCCACACTTAAACCAGTTTTTTATTTTTCTCTTCATCAATCTTTCTGAGTGTAAGAGGGCTGACTGTATTCTATGGTTCCTGGATGTGACTCAGAGTATGACAGGAACTCTCATGCGTAACTCATGTACTTGAGGGTCTTCATTGCCACTGTGGTGCATCATCACCGCTCCGCTGTTTTGCGTGACACAACTACTGAAACTGACGTGTAAAGCCGTTGAGGATTCCATTGTGTCATTATGTTGACCCTGTTTTCCACCCTGGTCATTTCTGCATTTTACAGAAATATTCTAATATTTGTGATCCATATCCTCATCCGTATTTTCAATTTGGACAAACATTCAGGACTGAAATTCAACTAACATACTTCTTTAAAAAAAAAAAAGACAAATAGAGCTAAAAAGTCAAAATGAACACTATTTTCTTTTGTGCACAGTTCACGAGTACACATAATTATGTACTTTTTTATGTATAAGGTCACCTTTCACACTGAAAAACTAACTTATAAGGCTGCTGTTGTGGGTGATGCAACATTGCCAGTAGTTAAATTTAGTAGTAGACATTTTGCAGTGCAATTAGGATCTGTAAAGATATGCTCAGGTCTTCTTTTTCTTGTATGTGTATGTACATTGCAGAAGTAAAATAAGTTAAATGGTTTTTGTTTGTTTGTTTCTTTGATTCAAATAAAAACATAATATTAAATGCAATATTTCTTAGTATAACTAGGTCAAGTTAACTAAAACAAATAAACAAAAAAAGTGCAACATGTAGACATGTTTAAAATAATAATAGTAATAATAATAATGACAAAATATACAACAAAATTACCAAAACATTAATAAAATTAAATCAAAAACAGAATTATACTAAAAAGGGATCATTTGATGTTGCTAAATATTATTTTGTGTAATGCAATGCGTTTGTGTAAAATAAAAAAACACACAAAAATAACTTACATTATTGTTTCTTCTCTAAGTTCCGCCTCCAGCTATCCAGTGCACGGTGATTGACCGAATACCCCGAACATCTGAGGGAAATGTTGCTCCCCTGACCATGCCATAATGCCGTGACATAGAAACAATAAAACACATTTCAAACAAGCCATTTGTTGCATCTAGTGGGGACATAATTACTGATTATCATGACTTATAGTGTCTTTTTACACATCATGTTGCATCGCGCCTCGTAAAGATAACATCATGTCTGCATTTGTGATCAGAGAAACAACAAACACGTTTGAATAGTAAGTAGCATGTAAAGTTTGTGAGTCAGAAGCTCCAGACTCCAGACTTGCAGAGTCTGTGCACAGTCAGCATAGACTGTAGGTTTTAGAAATCCGTCCTTAGTAAATGCACTGAACACGCTCTAATATTTTTTTGTTCAACTGTTCTGGGACAGTGTTGTAAACACAACTTAACACTGATTTCTAGTCGTGTCCTCTTTTGGAAGCACAAACAAAGTAGTTTCACTTTCACAACGATACACAGCGTCTCCAGAACATGGCGCCTGCAGCAACACTACAGCCAGAATAATAGCTCCGCCTTCTTTCTTTGTTTTACAAATCTGAGTGGTATTTGAAAATAAACCCACTCTGTGACATAGAAAAGTGGGGACGTGTTTAAACTAACCATTTTAGGGGGGCGTGAGCAAGTCATATCTTTTATAAAGAATATCTCTTTGGTTTTTAAACTTTAATCTTTAATCTATGCACTTACAGCTTGGAACGCTTGAAATTGCATCATATGTCCCCTTTAAATTACACTGTTTTATGAGAAACATATGGCCAAACTAAAAACATTATGCAGACAAAACAGCTTTGTAAGATATACTGTAAATGAATAGCTGTCCAGAACTGTGGAATCGTTTGTTATTCTAAAAAAGAACAAATGTTATTGTTGTTTTTTCGTGTGTTTCATCAAGACTATTATATCATGAATGCAGCAAAATGTAGCAAAAATTAAGTTGTTTATTACTTGATTGGCTAATTTAAGAGAAAATAATAACGGCAGTAATAATGACAAGTCTTCTTCTTTCTCGTTCTGGAATTCTAGAACTTAAATAATAATTTTAAAGAAGCAGTGGCATCTGGTTCACACCCTAGGAATGGAAGCGTGACCTTTCACTGATCTGTTGTTTGGCTTGGCCAACGATTTCAAGCTCTGTCTTTCAATACAACAGCTACTAGGTGTTTTTCCTGTGTGTGACAAATTTCAGAAGTGAAATACGGCAGGGACGACTTCACAGCATAACCACTGAAAGGAGCTGATGAGCGTTAGCTAGAGAGAGGACGAGAAAGAGCGAAGACGAGTAGAGACACAGCCCGGGTTTATTTTTAGCCTATCTTTCCACCTCTTCCACCCACCTTTTCAGGATTGTTGTTGTTGAAAAAGGTGGGCCCGCTGTCGAATTATGTCAAATGTTGTCAGTGGCGGTACATCACGTCCACCTCAAAGCTTGCTGGGAATTACCCCGTGTCGCCCTGAGCTCTTTCGCCATCCATATCTCTCTGTAAACTGAAATCTCACTACACTTTCCACTCGGGAAAGTCTGTGCCTCATAAAGCCAAATGAATGCATTTCTGGTCGCAACTTTTTCCATCGTACTTGCTTTTATTCGTTTTAATGGGGCAAAAAGTGAAATATATCTCCTTTCACTTTGTTTTCTTATTCTTAACGATTTATGGACTCCTTTTATTGTAAATTCCAATTTACCACATTTTATTTCATAAAGAAACTGCCGTTTCCCTGAATTTAGAAGTTCCTTATTTTCACCTAGAGGTTCCCATATTTGTAACTGTCTTGAAGTGTTCTGTAAATCTCTCTAGAAATGATTTTAGGGACTTTAAGAAATTGCGTCTCTCAAAGAAAAACACAATCCTTCTTTCTTCCTAAAACCGCATCTGGCATTTAATGTCAAAAATAAAAAATCAGCTGAATATTTCTTCACCCTCAGGTCATTTAAGATGTAGATGAGTTTGTTTCTTCATCAGATCTGGAGAAATGTGTCAGTGCATCAGTAGATCCTCTGCAGTGAATGGGTGCCGTCAGAACGAGTCCAAACAGCTGATAAAACATCACTCCACTCCAGTTCACCAGTTAATGTCTTGAGAAGTGAAAAGCTGTGTGTTTGCATTAATGTCATTTCTTTTCTTTCTTTCATTGTTGCATTTCAAACTTGTTTTCTTTAGATATTCTACTAACAGTAAGTAATTTTGCAACTACATGTCAACTAGCAGTCATTAGAGTATTAGTAGGCTGTCTGCTTAATATCTAACACTTTATTTTGATGAATCAATATACAATGTAAAAAAACGGGACTGGGACTAGACTCTTGAAAAATAAAGTATTAAGTTACTGTAAAATTCCGTAATTTCAAGTAAAAAGTCATAATAACTGATATAATGTTAATATACCAACCTATTAAAGTAGTGAAATCTATTTTGTACCTTTGAAATACACTAAATATTAAATATATATGCACATATACAGAGAGAGAGAGATGGACAGTTTGAGTGTATTTTTCTTGAAATGCCTCTCACTCCTGTAACGCCGCACAGACTGCTGCATTGATGTGCTGGTGGTCTCTGATGTAGGTGATCTTCACATGTGAAACGGTTTCCAGCAGCAGTTACTGAACTCTGAGCACCGCAACGATGCGCTTTGAGCTGCCCACACTTACCCACATACCCAAAAACACTGGAAAGAGAGCGTGGAAACACTTCATATATGCCTCTCTTCACACCTCATCCTCATGTGTGTGTTTTTTTTCTGTGTGCATTGTGCGTTATTGTTTACTAAAAAAAAGAGCATGAGACTGTTGGCCATTATTTCCGAAGCCAGAAAGCTAGTGCAGTGACCTGTGTGTCACTGATAATGAGTGTATGTGTGTGTGTTGTGCAACTGTACTCATTAGCTTCAGTGTTTGAGTTAAACACTCATGGTGTGAGAACAGCTTTTTTGAGCATAAAATAAAAGCAGCCACAGCGTGACTTCTGACCTTCATACTGGGTTGGGAATGTAATATGCTACATTTACAAACGACCTGAAAAGCAATAAGTAGTTTAACTGTAGTTATTTTAATAATGTGACTGACTAATTGATTTTAAATTGGATAGCTTACTAAATTTATAATAAATGCTTTTGACTGTTTATCTGTTAATCAGAAAGGTTGCAGCCTAAAGCAGTGGTAATGTAGATTGATGTGATTGGCTGACGTGCTGTGCTGAAATACATAGGTCTTTAATAGTACTGTTTAACTGGGATTGCAATGTTCATTGTTGTAGTGAGTCACTAAAAGTAATTACAAATATTAAAAGAGACAGAGTGAGAGAGATAGATGAAATTATTTGACCCAAAACTCAGTAAAATGGTAACATTATGAAATATTATTGCAATTTAAAATAAAACTTTTCTGTTTGAATATGTTGTAAAATGTAATTTATTCCTCTGATCAAAACTGAATTTTCAGCATAATTACTAGTCTTCATTGTCACATGATCCTTGCAATATGCTGATTTAGAAACAATCATTATGCAAGAAAGGAAGTTTTGGGGAAATAATAATAATTATTTTCAGGATCCTTTAATGAACAAAAGAATGAATAAACTTTTTTACTTTTTATTTTAATTTTTATAATTTTTTTTTTATATTTTATTTTATTTTAAGTAAATAAATAAAAGTATTAATGTATTGTCACAGATTTTTACAGATTTTTGTCATTTAAATTAATTTGTAACATTTTGCATACATCTTTCTATAGTCTTACACACATATACACACGTATATAAATTAACAGAAATATTCAGTCGTGATAAAACAAATATCTTTAATCTTTAATCAGTATTATGTTGTATTACTGTTTATATTTTCAAATAAATACATACAGTATGCTCCATTTTCTAATCTATATATAATGTGCATATCATCAATAATCACAGTTTAGAAAAAAACAAACAGGATGTGCAACTTATGAGAAAATAAAAATCAGACACAATGCAAAACAGGGTGTGAAGGGGAGTGAAATTAAACCACTCCTGTATATCTGTAGTTACAGTTACTGCCAAATAAACCCAGCCAAATTAACTATCATGAAGCTCTTGAAGAGACATGATAGCTTAACCTGAAGACCACAGTTTTTATTGTTGTTCACTGAAAAACGTTTTCACGCTTCCACTGTGATCACTGTCAAGTGTCATTGTATGGAAAAGAGCGGTGTGAAGATTTGTCTCCTTTTGTGTGTGAAAGGAGAAAGCAAGTCATGCGGGTTTGAAATGACATGCGAGTGAGTAAATGATGGCAGAAGTCTCATTTCAGACTCTGATTAAGGTATAAGTCTATTAACCGTACCGCTGGGATTGTCGTTTGTGTAAAATGCACATGCCAGCAGTAAAATCTGGTCACGTGGCTCCTCATGGTGTTTGTGTGAGTCACCGCGGCAGTCATTATGAATGAAAAGATTCCCCAACTCTGTGCTTAACCTTTACCACTTCTCCAAAGCATGTTTTATTTTTGCAGGGCTTGCAAACCCAGAAAAAAAAGGTGTCAGATTTCAATTCAACTGAAGAAAACCCCATAAAGCAGGAATAGCCGAGCCAAAATCAGTTCTAAATCCAAAAATTTCAAGATCTCGAATGGCTTCCAAGATTCTTGGAATTCTGCACCTCCCACGAGGCTTTTGTACATTTTTAAACTCCTCCTGACATGGGATTTTTAATTAGCGACTGGAGGCCAGTCTCAGCCTGAAGCCAAAGTAAACTGTCAGACATTGTAGTGCTGTAGTTTGTGTTTGCTTTGCCTTGCTTTAGTCATGTTTGAGTCACATTATCTGAAGTGTAACGTTGCTCCACACCCCACCCTCAAATACTCCTCCCTAATAATCCCTATTCCCATCACACACACGCGATCCTTCTCCTGGACGCTCTTTTTTCTCCACACCCTCTCTTTTCTCTTTTCCTTGCACTCCATCTCTTTTCTTGTAGCTCCATCTGTTTTCTCTCTGTGTTTTCAGTGCCTCTCCCACTTGTAGCTCTCTGGCCTCGTTGCCCTCTGTCTCGCTCAGGACTCTCTCCTTATCCAGCATTCCTCAAATTCCATAGGGTTCTTAAGGGACAGAGCTTTCTGGCAAACCGGGACATCTCCTTCTCTCACCCGATTCAGTTTAGTGCTACTTTTTGGCAGTTTGATGGATTAATAGATTGTTGGCAGGATAATAGATGAATTAAATTAAAACTAAACTAAACTAAACTAAACTAAATTAAATTAAATTAAATTTTATGCAGATTAAGCATTAGATTTTAGATTTTCTCTGGGAAAATGTAATAACCTTTTTATTGTTAAATGTGAGGAGGAAACAAAATGTTAATTCAGAATTTTGAGATTAAAAACGTGAGAAATGTGAGATATAAAACTCACAATTGTAAGAAGAAAAAAAAAGTGACTCTGATATAAAACATGGCTGTTAACTTTTTTATTTTGCCAGAAACAAGCTTTTCTATGCACAGAGTTGAACATACATCATGGGGCAGTAAAGGGTGCAGTAGGCTGAGAGCTGAACTGCTGACATTTGCCCACAGCAGAGCCGGGTCTGTGCATGACTTTCTGTTACTGTCTGTCCAAATGCCACAGAGAATCCGATTAAAGCTTATCAATGGCTGCTATTATAACAGCACACATCCCAATCAAACCTGTCACATTAGCAGAGGAACACTGCCGTGCTTTCACTGCATGTGTATGTGATATTTTAGAGGAAGGTAGTGTAGCTGAAATTGAAAGAGCACATTGTGGCACACAGATGTAATCAAATCTGGTTGATTCATATGACTGGTTTGCTGGCATTCCCAGCCATCAGTTTCCCAATACTGTGTGTGTGTGTGTGTGTGTGTGTGTGTGTGTGAGAGAGAGAGAGAGCAGTGGCTCTGTGTGAAACAACAGAAACAAATTTTGTTCTCTCTAAAAACAACAATGTCATAATTGTGGCAGTATGGAGTTAAGTTAGAAAGAAAATGTGACTCTGACCTTCCTCTTATGGTTTATAATTTTCGAGAATTTTGCTATTCTGTTACTAGGGTGTTCTGGGTGGTTACCAAAGCGTTGCTATGCCATTGTTAAGGCGTTCTGAACTGCTGTTAGAATGTTATTTGATGGTTTCCAGGGTGTTGCTATGCCACCATTTAAGTGTTGCTGTTTGGTGTCCAGGGTGTTGCTATGCAGTCCTTAAGGTGTTCTGTTAGAATGTTACCGGGTGGTTACCAGGGTGTTGCTATGCAGTCCTTAAGGTGTTCTGTTAGAATGTTAACGGGTGGTTACCACAGTGTTCCTATGCAGTCCTTAAGGTGTTCTGTAAGAATGTTACCGGGTGGTTACCAGGGTGTTGCTATGCAGTCCTTAAGGTGTTCTGTTAGAATGTTACCGGGTGGTTACTAGGTTGTTGCTACAGTATGCAGTCTTTAAGGTGTTCTGTTAGAATGTTACCGGGTGGTTACCAGAGTGTTGCTATGCAGTCCTTAAGGTGTTCTGTTAGAATGTTACAGGGTGGTTACCAGGTTGTTGCTACAGTATGCAGTCCTTAAGGTGTTCTGTTAGAATGTTACCAGGTGGTTACCAGAGTGTTGATATGCAGTCCTTAAGGTGTTCTGTTAGAATGTTACCAGGTGGTTACCAGGTTGTTGCTACAGTATGCAGTCCTTAAGGTGTTCTGTTAGAATGTTACCATGTGGTTACCAGGGTTTTGCTTTGCAGTCCTTATGGTGTTCTGTTAGAATGTTTCCAGGTGGTTACCATGGTGTTGCTATGCAGTCCTTCAGGAGTTCTGTAAGAATGTTCCCGTGTGGTTACCAGGGTGTTGTTCTGAATAGTTTTTAGAATGTTGCTGTGCGGAGACAAGAATGATAAATTTGGCTTGGCTTGTTACTGTATAAAACATAAAACATTTTCTGTTTATAGATATTTTTCTGAGACTTCTGGACAGTGCTGTACCTCCATTCAGCACCATCACAATGCTAGCGTGTTCTGAGTTGTTGCTAGGGCATTGCTATACAGTCATTAAGAGTGGTTGAATGGTTGTTAATGCATTGCAATGCAGTTGTTCCAGTCATCAGTCTTGCTTGAACGTCTCTACAATAGACTGTTTTGATCTGCAGATGCTCCTTCAGTGTGTTTTTGCAGGGCTTTGTCAGTTTTATCACCTACATTTATGTTCAGTCATACCTGGAGCAATAGTTATACGCTTGACTTAACAAACACCATTGAGAATAACCACAGTAAAGATGACTGCACTTTTTACAAATCAGTGCTGGATGAAAAGCATCGCTCGTTACTCAGAAGAGCTGAAATGAATCTGTGTTCAGTTTTCTCACCTGACAGGACAAACACGAGAACCGTTGAAAACTCAAATCAAATCGCTGCAGTCTGTCCATTTGTCACTAAATAGATCTTTCCCCCAAAATGTCAACCATGAGCACTGCATCCTGTGTGAATTTGGACTAACAGAAAGATCAGTTGTTGGAGAGGATCTCATTAGTGGTGTAGGGGATCGAGAAAAGAGAATAATTGTTAACAGCCTCTGTCTGTAAAACACTCTTAAGCTGGTGGTCACTGTGCATATGCAGTACACTACTGACAATATGATTTATTTATTTTTTTTATAAAGAAATTGACACTTTCATGCAATGAGCGTGCATTAAATTAACCAAAAGAGACAGTGAAAACATTAGATAGAAGATTTCTTTAGAATTGCTTTTTAAAACATATATGAGTGATCTGTGATATATCTACGCTTAAAAATCCAAATAGCATCAAATTTGGATTTTAATCCTTAATTTTACCATGATATCAGTTTTTGACATGGTCTTACTCTTTAATTTATGAAGGATGATTTTATGTAGACAACAGTAAATCAGACATGGCCATATATTCACATAGAAAACTGTTATATGAAATATTAATAATAAGTCAAAAAGTTGTAGTCTTTGTTTTTTCATAAAACATGGATAAATAGGTCTCGTTTATGTAAACAGGGTAAACCACATGAGTAAATGTGTTATTTTTGTGTCTATATGTGACTGAGAAGCTGAGCACTTCCTGTGCTACTGAACAAGTGCATACGCTATACTCACTCTCTCAAACTTTTTTTTTTCTTTTGGCTAACTGATATTTAAAGAAAGATCCCCTGATGTTTATCACACATGTAAAAACAATAAAAGAGCGATTAAATCACTTACGGTACATGATGTAAAGATAAATGTTAAAAGCACCATTGCTTGCAAAAAGATTTGCACATCTTTAAGACATTCTGCAGATATATATAAAGTCTAAGACAAATGTTAACATTTTTATATTCATATTCAGTATCACGGTTTGACTGAAATGCTGGATATAAAAAATGAAACATGATTTTCACAGTATAGTAAGCGATTTATATGATTTCCCCCCATTTCTGCTGCAGCACTCAAGCTGACATAAACTCAAGTTTATGCATAAACAGATGATTCAAGTTATCCAGCATCCACGAACTGAAAATGTTCTTTCAGAATAAAGGAATATCACAAGGTCAGTGTCACAAAATTGACTTACAATTGATCAGTGACCTAGAAATTTCTGCATAAATGTACTTCATAGCTTTTTTGTTGTTGCTGGTTTTAATTTATGTTTTAAATAAACAAAAGACTTTGGGGCCAAAATGTATGCTCTATGTTTATATAAATCTCTGCATTCAATAGAATATAATTAACCGTTAAATGGCTAAACATGCTGAAAATCAAGACTTTTCTGTGTAGGAGAGTTTACTTTGACGCACATGTGTGTGTGTGTGTGTGTGTTTGTGTACTGCCTGTTCCCCTGCTGTGCTGCTTCACTGTCAGATCGTGGTCTTGTTATTTTCAGCTTCTGCCGGATATGATTCAGACTGAAGGACTTTGTAATTATAACACACACACTCACGGATGAGGGTTTCTGGTAAACTGTTGGGATCCCCCGGTTGGAGGAGCATTTAGGTGCAGCACTGCCACACTGCTTTAGTTTCATTATGTGTGCAGTGTGTGTGTGTGTGTGTGTGTGTGTGTGTGTTCAAGGGTCTTTGTTTGGTTCTTCTGCTCCAAAAACGATTGAAGTATTTAAATAGCATTGAGGTTTTATGCGGGAACCCACTTCACTGTCAAAACCAACATGTTTGGCTACACGTACAGTGCATGTTTGCTGTGTTTGTTGCTTCTTTAAACCAAACTGAGGTAGCAAATCTTTTTGGTAGCAGTGAAAATGCTGCATGGGGGTATGACGGCCAGAACAGCAGTCTAGGTGCACGTAGGTATGTTTTAAAACAAAGCCAGTGACGAGAACTGAGCGATCGGGCCTCACAGAGGAAATCAGAAACCCACTGGAGACTGTCGCTGTGTGTCCTGGTTTCTGAGAAACGGGTCATGTAGTGGTTTCAGAGCGCGTGTGCGACGCGTGAATGCTGACCGGCTCTGTTTTACAAAGAAAGACAGAAAGAAAAGAAAAAAGCCTGACTGACATGCACTGAAAGTACATGCATATGCACATAATGTACATCTTGCATCATGCATGGTCGTTCTGCCATATATCTGTAATCTTTGGAGGAAATGAAAAGGTTTCCTTGCTATTGCTACTGAAAGATTATATAAAACCCCTGAAGATGAGCAGAGACTAAAAGTTAAATCTATTTTAGTGAACGCGTAAAAAATGTGATAAGATTGTTGCAAAAATACATTGCATTTATTTGCAAATTGCATTAATAAATTGCTTTAGATAACAGCGTATTAAACCAATTAGGTTATCATTTATTTCAGATAAAGACAAACTTTCACTTTTTCTAGTGAAACATACTTTTTAAAGGGATTTTGTTGATAGATAAACAGTTCGAGACACTATAAAAAAACACTAAATATATAGTTTTATTTTCTATTTGAATATTTTTGTGATGGTAAAGCTGAATTTTTGGCATCATATTATCATTAATTATTATTATTTTATAATGTTATCTAATATATTTATTTTATTACATAATGACAATATTGAATTGTCAATATGTAATATTGAATAATATATTATTATTATCTTATGTAATATATGTATATACATATTAAATTGAACTGAATTGAATCTATTGCTCATTTCTATGGTCTCTAGCACCTGCTACTGAAACATGGCGTGGTTTAGATGGTGAGTAGTTACAGAACTCTGAAGTACACTAGAGTGCAGTGTGGATGTGGCTGCAGCCTCAGCCAATGAAATAATAGAGAAGGAAACAATGCGAGAATGCAAGGGGTGAGACGTCACACGCTATTTTTGGAGAGCTCCGCCCACATTTCTATTTTCGTCCGCCTCAGAGGCGGGGCTTAGCGAGATACTTGTAGTAACTCACTTTCTCCCTCTCGCACCACTGCCGAACATCGCTGCTGGTCTTTTCAATGGATGTCAGACTATTAACTGAGGATTAAGACGAGCTTTAACAGAGGAAGAATTTGGAGATTAAAAACAAGCCGTTAAGACTTCTGCAAAAAGGAGAAGGGAATAACGACCTGTTGCGTGCTTTTATCTTTCACATAAGGTACTGGCTTTCTTTCATATTACAAAGTGTGTCCCGCTGCTTAGTCTTCATAAGGAAGTCAGTTTTCCTGGCTTTTTCAGTAGCTGCGCCTTCTGAGAGCTTTGCATGATTTTGCTGTCGCTTATCTTGCGTCAGTCTCTTTTGCGCGTTTGTTATTAATGAGTTATTTACATATTTATGATGTCAAGCACGGTGCGCAAACCTATGCGTGTTTACTTTTTAATAACTATACAGTATGCGTGCACTGTGTTGATGCATATAAAGAATGCGTTTACAAACAAAGTGGAAATGAAACCCAAACAGACCAAGAAACAAATAATTAAAGTCGTCAGTCTAAAATAGCTGGTGAGGAACTTAGTTCTCTTTACTGGTCTCGAAATGCGTCTTCAACTAAGTAACTAACTAACTAACTAACTAACTAACTAACAAAAAACGTTCGGTTTGTGTGACTTGCCTACCTAGACAGCATTTTTAGGCGTTTAGTGATGTCCCAAAGGTAAGCTAGTAGTACTAACTACTAAGAACATGTACCTCTTTCAAAATAGTGCCTAATACTTTTAATCTTTCAGAAACTTTCATTTGATTGTCTGAAATTCATGTGATTATTTCGATTTTTGATGACAGAGGTTAAAGCCCTACCGTGTTTGTTAAACAGCAAGATAACTAATGTGTGTTGCAACTGTTTATTTTCACAGAAACTATGCCGTTAATGTTTGTAAGGGTGTGAGAGGCAGGAAACGAAGGCTCTGTCAAACATCTCCTCTTCTTCTCGTTTCACAGATGGAAGTTGTGCAGCGGGACTGATCGTCGAGTCAGATCAGAGAGACACTCACTACTGGGGAGTGGCAGGTGTGTAACCTTCATTTCTTTTACCTGTAGCTTTGTGTGATTTGAGATTACGATACTCTTCGCCCTTACGTGAGTGCATTAAAAAAGCTGCACTTCCCGGAACTATTCACTTCAGGGACATTCATGAAATTGTAGGCCTGTGTGGTGCAGCCTTAATTATACGGGTCCAAAAGGTACACTTAAGGCATGTCCTAATGTATTTGCATTGAATAGCTGAATGGTAGAGCATGTGGCACTTGCAAGGAAATACTGCAGGGTTTCTCAGAAGATTTATTTAATACTTCTAACAAACAAGGTGATTTTTGGTTGGATGTGTGACGTCCGCTCACACAGGTGTTCTGGTAACCGCAGGTGTACAGAATAACATTTACTAGTGCATGTTTCATATCCGACAACCGCAGAGTGTGCATATATGAGCCGTTGATTGCATGTAATTGTTTGAAAGATGTTTTAATGCCCATCATGATCACCAAGGCTGCTTTTATTTGATCAAAAAAAACAGTAATGACAATATTTGTATTTATTGTGAAGTAATATTACAGTATAGCTGAATGTATATTACAGAATTTTATTTATTCCTTTGACATCAAAGTTGAATAAAAAAAAAAAATCTGCATCATTAATCCAGTCGTCAGTGTCACATGATCCTTCAGAAATCAGTTTAATAGGATGATGTGCTGCTCAAGAAACAGTTCTGATTATTATATCAATGTTGCAGACAGTTGTGCTGCTCCATATTGAAAAATGGATGTTATTTGAATCAGTAACAGACCCTTCTAGACCCTTCAGTAACAGTCATTCTAGATAACCTGAACTCTCCAGTACGTGGCGATTACTTGACTGTTCATTGTCCCACATTAGTGAACTTAAATTCATTGAAGATATGCAAGGCAAAAACTGCTCTTCTGCTTGACCAAGGCCATTAAATGGAAATATAAACAAAAATATTAATAATAAATACACTTATATGCAAAATATGTTAAAGCTTTTTCAAAATTGAATTTTTTGATCCAAAGTAGCAGTAAAACATTTATATTGTTGCAAAGATCTTTATTTCAAATAAATGTTTCACTTTTGAAAACAATCCTAAAAGAAGTGAAAAAGGTTTCCACGGTTTTCAGCATAACAATAAATCAGCATCAGCATTGATTTCTGCATTTCACTGAAGACTGGAGCACTGGTGCTGAAAATTCAGCTTGTCAGTTATTCAAAAATTGCAATAATATATTTCATAATAATATTGTTTTTACTGTAGTTTTAATCAAATAAATGCATCCTTGGTGAACATTAGACACTTATTTAAAACCCTACTGATCACCAAGTTTTGATTGGCAGTTCATAGTCATTGTTTTCTATAACCTTTTCTGATTATAAACAGAGCTTTGAATGTTACATTGCTATTAGCCTCTTATTTTCCTGCATGTATCAGCAGGGTTAATGGGACCTCATAAAAACAGTAAAGAAAATCTCAACAGAACATGAGATGTAACAATTCATTAATTATGCAAAAGACTGAAACATTTAACCATTTTACCAACCAATAAATAATTCAATATTTTGATTATGTTCACAGAACAGATTTACCGTTATCTTAAGCTACTGACACAATTTCAATCACCATTTCAATCCCATTACTCTAGTCTTGACTCAGCGGTTGGTAATGTAAACAAACAGAAACAGATTTGTTCTTGACATTGCTTGGCATTAGATTTAGCTTGAAGCGGCAGAGTCCTGTAGCTTGCGCCCGGCTCGAGTTGCGTGCGCCACAGCGGGCCAGCGTTTGCGGGAAAAACAACACGATGAGGTCATGGCCAGCAGCGCGGGGATAACGTTTCAGCCGTGCCTGTGAGAGGGATCCGATCCGCTCCCGCTCTTTTGTTCGGTAGTAACCGGGCCCCACGGGCCGCTCGTGAAGCTCGCTGAACGCTCTGTTGTAGAAGTGCCGGCCTTTTGTCCTTCTCACAATTTATGTAGTGCATGAGACCTGATACAGTTTCGTCATAGTGTATAATACAGATGATATTGGGCAATGTGATGGAACTAGCAGGCCTAATCATATTGCATTTAGTAACTAAACCACAGTTTGTGTAAACTACCTCAGAGTGAATTCCTCTAAAGTCATCAGTGGTTTTGACATGCACATACAACTCTCCCTACAGCTTCAGTGCTTCTTAATGCTTTAGAAATGTCATCTAATAATTGTGCAATGTAACTATTGTAATGTTTGTGTAAAGCAGCACTAAACCAGCGTCAAGTGAGTCTGTTATCAAAGCTGGTTTTCTAGAACCAAAGTTGCATCTCTTTGGTTTTGCCCCTAAAATTATGGTTTCATATTAAACTAAATCAACCTGACTATGTTGACTACAGTAGCTGGAAGAAATTTCAGTTTGCTGGTTAGTAGGGGATGCGTTGACTAGTTAACTAATTGATTAGCTCTTCCACTGCTAAGATGTTTTGGGCCTTAGTCAACTGGCTGTGGATCATGTGACTTAAATTATGCTTGTCATGTAGTGACAGCAGAAGGGATATTCAAATTCTTGGTTAGTAGTTAACTAATTGATCAGCACTAAACCAATGTCATACAGTATATGTAGGTTATTTAAGTTTACTGTATTTCAACTTCTAGTTTTTTTAATGTCAAAAATATTGTTTAATACGACAGCCTCACTTTTGAGGTGCTTTTCAGGACCAGCTGAAAGAAATTTGTTTGGTTAGTAAGTTGTTGCATAGATAACCAATCAATAACTAATCAATTAGTTCTGTGACTATTAAATGCTTTTAAACTTTGTTGAGTAGTTGTGGACCATGTGTGTTTTTCTTGTTTTTTTTATTTGTGCTTCTGTATTCTAGCAGATTCAAATTCCTGGTTAGCAGGGAAAACACAGACTAGTTAACTAATTGGTTAGTTCCACCACTGGTTAAAGGTTTAAAGCTTGCGTTGACTAGCTGTAATTCACTTGACACGCTTGAAATTATGTTTGTTCTACTGTATTTGATGGCAGCTGGAAGAATTTTCAGGTTTTGGGATATTTAATAATTTTTGGTTAACTAATTGGTTAATGCTGCTATACCAACTCATGTGGACTCGTTGTGGGCCGTGTGATTTCAGTTGTACTTGATGATACAGTTGTTCTATATTGTGGCAGGTGAAGGAAGATTGTATTTCCTGGTCTGTAGGGCTTTCCTGTTTTTAGGGGGTAGTAGGGGTGTTTATCATGTGACGTGAATTGCACTTGTTATATTGCAACAATAGGAGGACACTTTAGTTTTTGGTTAGTAGTTAACAAATCAATTATTACTAAACCAGTGTCGTATGTGTTAGATGTTTACTTTGCTGGTTCTCTGGACTAAAAGTTGGATCAGTTTCTGTCTCTTGTTTAAAATGACTAAACCAACCTGACTTTGTTGTAGATAGAACTAATTAACAGTTTTGGGTTCAATACATTACTAAGCAATCAATTACTGTAATTTAATTACATTTTCCTTGAAAAGTAAAGTAAGGGATTGCTTTTTACAGTTACTTTGATATATTTGCATGAAATAGTGTATAGACTATAACAATTATATAAGTGATAGTGAATAGTGAATATGATAGTGATTAGTGAAGTGATCGTAATTAGTACAGTAATATAATTATACTGTTGAAGATGTAATTGGTAAGTGGTTAGTAATTCATTACTAACCATTATTTTTTAGAGTAACTTAACCAATACTGCCCTTTAAGTAACAACTGCATAATGCAGTGTGCCAGAGTGATTTTTTTTTTTTTTTGCCAGCTCATTGGAACTGATTTACCTGTGGGGTGACATAAATAGGCATGGTTATGCGTTAGCTGACAAGAATGATGGGAAGATGTTTATTGTGAGGTATTTTTTGCATCCCCCACCCTGTGAGGGGCAGAGGGACAGGAGAGTCAAGCTGACAATAGCGAGATTGTTTTTCAGGGAGCTGCTGTAAAGATCACATTTCCTGTTACTGGCTGAAAGCGGGGTCAGCTGACACCAGCCTCCTTCACCGCTGCGGCTGTCATCACCGCTCAGGCCAGAAAAAAACGACACTAGCAGCTTCAGGGCACAAGTTAACTCTTAACATGTACAGATATCTCTCCAGACAAAAGCTGTGTCAGAATCCATCTGTTGCTAGCGGGGCTGACATTGAAGCAATGTGATGCTTCGCTGAGGAAGGTTCCGTTTGCTTTCGCAAATCTGAGCCCTTTGTGATTCATCCAGGATGTGACAGTGCTGCCTTCTGAAACATCTTTGATTTTGAGTGTGATTTTTCAGTTCTTCTAAATGCGGTAATCCTTACTGTGGAAGATCTATCCACCCTCACCATGATCATCCACCATCATCTAAAGATTTGCAGGTTATCATACTGTTGCCCATTTGCTGGTGTTAATTTCCGCACCATTTCATTTGTAGATTTGTAGAAGCAAACAATTCCATTTGTAGAGGTTTTACAAACTAGTAGATCATCACACGGATCACATGACTAGTTATGTTTTGAGCCAGTGCTGACTATCTGTGGATAGTGTGGCGCAACTTTTATTTGTTCTCTATTGTGACAGCTAGGGGAAAATTGAGTTTCCTGGTTAGTAGGGCTGACTAATACACTAACTGATACCACTATTGGATGTTTAAGACCTGTATCTACTAGCCATGCGGCACATTACGATTTGGGCATGTGTTAACTAGCTGTACTGAATTTGTTCTGAACTAATCAATTACTAACCATTGTTAGTAAATTAGTTAACTAATCAGTTTAGTTTGACTATTTGTTATTTTGAGCCTGTGTTGACTAGTTGTGGACCATGTGATTTAAGATGTGCTTGTTCTATACTGCAACAGCTGGAGGAAGATTCAAATTCCTGGCTAAAATTCAGTTCAGCTATTTGTGTTATGCTAAGTAGTTAACTAAATGGTTTCTTAGATGATTTGGTAACTTTATTGTGCTTGTTGTATGGCAACAGCAGAAGGAAAACTCTAAATCTTGGTTAGTAGTTAGCCTAACTGATCTACAGCATTATTTTATGTTTTAGACCTGTTTTGACTAGTCTTGCACCACTTCACGTTTTATGGTTCGTAAATATTTGCACCTCCCGGTTGAAAAAAGAGCATATAGTGGTTAGGTACGTTTTGAAGCTGGTATGCTGGTTAGAGCTGGTATAAACTTGTCATTTGTTGGTTTAAACTGGTCCTTAGCTGGTTATGTGCTGGTTCTAAGCTGGTGTGACCAGTTTAAGGCCAGCAAAAGATCAGCTGAAACCAGCATCTCAGCTTTTAAAAAATACCTAAACAGCATATGCTGGTTTTTTTAACGGGGTTACTATTTATGTAATTGATTATCTTTACCACAACTGGATATGTTGGGCCAGTGTCGACTAGTTGTGGATCACTTGACGCCAGTTGCATTTGTTCTATATGACAGCATTTGGAAGAAATTTTAGGCTGTTTTTGGTTAGCAAATAGTTGCACTGACTAGTTAACTAAAAAGTTTGTTTGATGTTTGTACAATTTAAACCCTGTTGGCTCAAGCCAGCGCTCTGGAATCGCTGGGAATGAGCTAATCCTGTTTTCCCAGAGCAGCCCACACCGGCCTGCTGTTTTTAGAAGCAAGTTCAAGCAAGGTCCGTGAGGATCAGAACGTTGTGTTTGACCCCTTGAATGTTTGGAGACAAGGAAGTGTTCGGACACAAAGGTGCTCATTTGTTAGAGCGCACAGGACAAAAAGAGCTCATTGAGCCAGTGTGAGTCGGTTTGTGTGTGTGTGTATTTGAGGTTACAGGGAATGTTAATGTCCTCCTTCATTGTTGGAGGCTCAGACAGAAGTTCGTGAGGCTGCATATGCATGAGATGTGTTCCTGGCGAATGCTTTCCCAGAACAGTTGTTAAATAAAAAGAATCCATGGAAAAGGGAACGGTGGAGGAAGTGCAAGAGGGAGTGAAGGGCTAAGAGAAAAGAGGCAAATCTGCATGGAGAGGTGTCATTATGTACATTTTTGTGTCCACTTGAGAGTTGTTGGAGTTCAAACACCGAATTACACTGTTGAGTGGTGCCATTTTGAGTGTGCAATAAATTGTGGGTAGACGTAGCCTCCTCTGTGTCTGTATCTCTCAAAAATGATTTACACTGTGACCATACCCAGAGCAGAACTACATTCCAATTATATTGTAATGCATTAAACACACATATGTAGGTCACAAAAATGCTAATTACGCAAACTCGAATGATTGATGTATTGCAAGGCTTTCTGTGGCAGTAACGAGCCTCCATACTCTAGGAGGCGATGCAGTTTCCTTTAAAGGTGCTGCATGTTTTTGATTCTACTAAAGCATAAACATTCTATAATATGTTTGCAGCTATTTAAGAAGCATGCTAAGTTAAAGTGCCCCTATTATGTCATTTCAAATATGATCTTTCATGCAGTGTGTCATGTAGCTGGATCTGCAAAGTTGTGATGCATGATAAATAAAGTTATTGTCTATCAAAAAACAGAGTCGGCTCACATTCGCCTTAACGAGTCGTCAGCAATTCAAATCTTTGTCTGTTATGGATCCACGTCACTAAGTAACATATTTGCATAATGTCCGCCCACGTACTACGTGCCGAACAACTTGAGCCCCCCACAAATGTCAAGAAGGCGGCGGTAGACCAATCATAAAGGACTGCGTCATCTGACCAATCACAGTGAGGGCTCGCGGGAGGGAGGGGTTTAGACAGACTGGTTCTTTGAACTGCTTTACACGAGTCGTTTACGAATCTTTTTGAACTGGGGTAAAATTAAATCTATTTTTGGAGAAAGCTAAAGTGTCATGCACATTATGTGTTCAGTGTATGCCCGCAAACACTGAGCATTTCTTTACGAAAGCCAGCTACTGACATGGCATGACTAATATAGCATTTTAGTCATTTTCACAAATGAAAAGGAAAACTTCCATTGTTTTATACACTTAAGCTATATGAAACAGAATATTCAACAAAAAAAGTTTGAAAATGTATAAAAATAAGAGGGCATGGTGATGTATGCCAAGAAAATAAATTTCAATGACGTCCTATATTATCACATTTTATGTAAAAATTATAAAGACAATCAAAAAAGTGCAATAAAATTGTTTCTAGTGAGACCAGGTTAACTGAATTCAAGAAAAAAAAAATATGACTCGGAAAATGCATTTCTGTAATTTTCTAATTAAAATTGCAATTACTTGTAATATCTTTAAAATAACTTTTCGTTTTAATGTTAAACTATGACCCCCTAGAGTATGGAGGTTTGTTACTACCACAGTTACTCTTGCAATGCATCAATTGCTCCTCTTTATGTAGTTGTATAGACCTACACACATGTAAGTGTTTTGGGATGCAACAAATGTGGAATTGAGCGTAACTAGAAGTGTTATTCATGTAGGCAGCTATAAACATGTTGACAGGTATTTGAGCACGGTTTATGTTCACACGCTTGAGAAGAGTATGTTTCACGCTGTAGTATTGTCATTAGTGTGACATACATTTGAAACCCACTCACACATTCACAGACATGACCTTACCCCGAGGCAGTGCTCCTTTACTCCTGCCCTTTCTCCTCCATCATGCTATCTTTTCAACATCAGACACATTCCTCTCGTTGACCTGGTAAGGCATTTACTCTTTCTTCTGATAAAACGCAGTAGCTAGCTGTAATACACACGCACACACAGACTCCTGATGATGTGGAGTCGCATCAGCTGACCAGTATGACTCCACAGTCTACTTATAACTTCTCAGACATGTTGTAACTCTCTTTAGGTTAGAAGCCACATGGTGTTACAACAAATCAGCAGACTGATTCCAGATCGCAGTTTTGTTAGCAATGAAAAATATACATGTTCATGAATTTCATGTTCATTTCGACTTTGAATGAGGGCTGTGTGACATTGCTTGCACGTTGCTGTTGTTGTTTTCTTTTTGTTTCTGTTATTTTAGTGTTATTATCAGTGCTATTTTAGTATTATATAGAGATTTTATGTTATATTTTAGTCATTTGGTACCTGATTTTGGGTGTGTGTTTTAAAGTTATATTTAGCCCCGGTTTGTTTTATTTTCACTAATTTAATACCACTCTTCCACCTCTACAACTCTGCACACTCCCCTCAGCTTTTTGTTGACAGGAATACAAACGGCTTGTGAATCTGCAGATGCTCAAGTATTTGTGACTGGCTATAAATATAAGAATAGCACACACACGCGTGTACACAAGGAACACACACTGGTTGGACGAACGTCCTGAGCAGCTGCCGCGGAAGCAAAGGGTCTGAATAGCTCAGACAGCTGTGGACTCTGCAGGAACACTCAGGACCAAAACACACCGAATGAATCTCTGTATTAGAGACACATTGCTGACACTTAAACATAATCCATTACGTCTCCTGAGCTATGAAAGAGCAAAAAGGTTTCCTCTGGCATCAAATACACTTAGTTTACCATTTAATACATCAGTCGGTGATTTATAGAGTCAGATGTTCACTCTGTTCCAGTATTTAGTGAGCTGTGTCTGTATATTTTAAGGTTAGGGGATTTTTTAAAGAAATGTTAGGTCATACATCTAATTAAAGCAAGACAAGTCATGATTATAAATATACAGGTCCTTCTCAAAAATGTATATTGTGATAAAGTTCATTATTTTCTGTAATGTACTGATAAACATTAGACTTTCATATATTTTGGATTCATTACACACAACTGA
>JAUMHQ010000040.1:454671-468124 GCA_032361165.1 Enteromius paludinosus | reverse complement strand
TCACCTACATCTTGGATGCGCTGGGGGTAAGCAAATAAACATCTAATTTTCATTTTTGGGTGAACTATCCCTTTAATGACAGATTTTTCATTTTTGGGTGAACTAACCCTTTAACTACAACTTTTCTCTCGAAAAATTCCTTATTTGTTAGCACAGTAGTTGTTAAGTTTAGGTATTGGGTAGGATTATGGATGCAGAATAAAGTCATGTAGAATAAGCCATAAAATGTGCTTAATTACTACTAATAAATGGCTAATATTCTGGTAATATGCATGTTAATAAGCAACTGGTTAAGAGACCCTAAAATAAAGTGTTACCAAATAAACATTCATGCACCTTCGATTTCTTATGATTTTTATTTAAGAGCCAGGTGAAGCCACAGAAGAAATGACTGTTGTAACGCAGAATATGACAAGCCACAAACAGCCTACAATTCCAAATGAGGAAGTGAGGGATTTTAGTTTTACTGTGAAGTTCTTTTATGACTGGCACACGGTTTGTTTTTAAATGACAACTGCATGCATTATTACATTTCTGGCAGGTCACGTGAAAGCACTTGGACATGGCATTAAGACATGTTGTTTTTTAAGATACTGTTTAACTACAGTAGTTACCTAGAAAATAGGTCAGGCATTTTTCACGTGATTTTTAATGAGAAATAAAACTGTTTCCTTCTTGCATATATACCCTGTATTATAATTGTTATTGATTACATTAATTGCAATGAGTCATGCCATTCACTGCATTTACGAGTATGTTTGCTGTAAGTCAGAATTCACTGGTAGGCGATTAAAGCATATTTTATGGTATTTGCTTTACGCAGTAGTTAAGTTTTATGGTCGTTTACTTATCCTATGTGACTGAACATGTGCGATGCCATTCCATGCATGCATAACTGTCACATAAAATTCTATACAATTAACTTTTTTTAATAGCCCTTGTAGATTTGTCGTATTGGCTGCAGTGCCAGGGTTAGCCTGGCTAAATGTATGTGTACACCAAACTTCACACACACACACACACACACACACACACACACACACTTCTTCTATAATGCTGATTTACTGTTTCCAACAAAGACAGGAGTAAGTGGGCACAGAATTTCAGGTATTTGGACTACTTTTATAAAAAGTTAATTTTTTATAAATAGGTTTATTGGTAGTTTATGTGTGGTTTATGCTTTCAGGTATTAGTAATGGTTCTAGTATATCTTTTCTATTTATAGACTGCAATGGAAATTACATTGGAAACTTTTTCCAGTGTACTGTTTTAGTCAGCTTTCTAGTCTTTTCCTTTGTTGACGTCTCATATAAGAATGTTGCATGCCAAAAATAAATAAAATTCCTGGTGTGCGTAGTTTTGAAGGTTCATTTGATCATTTTCAGTACCATCACATTCAGTAACATCACGAACAGTTATTGGTGTGTTTCAGTCAGCTCCCGAGCCCCGAGCATGTAAATCAGTAAATGGTGTACACGAGTTCGGTCACTGGTAAGCTCCCTGACTCAATGCACGTTCGGTACAATGATCACTCGAATTCCAGTGACGTGATTACATGCAGCTTCAATGGACAACATAGTAGAAAATCATCACTAGAATTAATAAACAACACGCAGGACCAGAATCATTTTCATATTACTGTTTATTCACTTTAAGTTGGACCTGTATCCCAAAGGTTGTGGGTTCGAGTCCCAGGTCCGGCAGGGATTGTGGGTGGTTGGGAGTGAATTCCCAGTACTCTCTCCACCTACAGTACCACGACTGAGGTGAGACCCTTGAGGCATCGTTCCCCCAACTGCTCCCCGGGCGCCGCAACACTGGCTGCCCACTGCTCCGGGTGTGTATTCACGGAGTGTGTGTTTGCGTGTGTGGGTGTGGGGGAACTAAATCATTATGTCATTATAATTATTGCGTTCACTTGTGTGGTTTATGTTTCAAGCTTCAGAAATGTGACGTTAGTTCCGGTAGGCGAAGCACAGTGCTGATGCTCCCTAAATTTTGCAATGCATTGTGGGATTTTTCAGGGAGCGAAAGTTCTAGTGCCCTAGAAGGATTTCACAATTGAGACAGCCCTTAAAATGACCGACTTCCTGATCTACTGAACAAGAGAGCTGACTGAGACAATGGATCGGCGACAGAAGGTTACACATTGCATGACTTCACTAAAGGAATCACAGACAATACTGCCTGGTACAGGTTTGCCAGGTTTTCGCAACTTAATCCAACTATTTGCTAAACAAAACTAGCCCAAAATCTGCTGTAGTGTGAGCCTGGCTTTAGTTAACACACCGGATTCCAATAATCAGCATGTTAGAAGTCAGCTCCGTACATGAACTGTGTTCCGATTGACATGGTGCCTAAACAGTGTTCATTGCTCCCTACTCCCTGCCCTGCTGAAAAAAAACAGCAAATGCTGGTAGGTTTTGATTCTGGGATGCTGGTTTATGGTCCTTTGCTGGTTTATGTAGGTCTTTTTGCTGGTTTATGCTGGTCATGTGCTGGCAAAGGACCAGCTTTAACCAGCATCCCAGCATCAACCAGCATTTTAGCAGGGTGGGCAGGGGGAATTCGTTAAAGCTTACTTCACTTCGGAAAAAACTCATTCAAAAATTTGCACTGCACAACATCTTACCACATGGATGAGAGTGACAAACCTTTTCGTCCCTCGTTAGTCACATTTAAGATCCTGTCTGTGCGTGTTTGGACTAGTAAAGACTGTTAAAGTTGATTCTTCCTTTCCTTGTTCCTTCCAGCGCAGACTGTGACATTTATATCTATGACTATGCCGCCCGCACCTGAACCGGTGTCAGATTATAAAAATGTATAGGTGTACCATACACTCTAAATCTGGTTAAGTTGAATTTACTCAAAACACGTAAGGAAAAATATTTATGCCCTAAAAAATTTAATTAACGGTTACTGGAAAACTTGAAGTAATCATTACTGAAATATAAGAGTCATTTTAAGTTGAATTTACTTAATGCTTTTAATTTGTCTAATTACTCCATTCCTCTAATTGCATTAAATTACTGATTGCCTTAAAAAAACTAAGTAAAGTGAAATAGAAACAGTATGTTGTACAAACGCTTAGTATAGTTTTCTTAAATGAGAGTTATAGTTACGAAGAAACTTTTTCTTTCTTTGAAACCAAATAACTCTGATTTCATGATGCATCACAGCATTAATTGGAGATACTTTTAACAATGTAGACAAAATTTTAAGTGTCCAACCAAAGGGAACACTAATCACTATAATGGAAAGTAAAAAAAAAAAAAAATTAATAAAAAAAACATTTTAGGAAACTCTGGCATGTGTGATGTTCAGTTGTATTGAAAATGCAACATTGAAGATGACTTTGTTAAACGAGTGAATTCAACTAGTGAAATATAACAGACATGGGGAAAGTTTCTTTTTCTTCTGTTGTTTTGTTGTGCATTAGCAACAAATTAGTGCACTGTTGCCTCTTACTGCTTTATTTGTGTCATTGGTTTCTTTGTGTCTACTTAAATATTTTAAGTAAGTGTCACTCAAAGCAAGTAAGTAAATTGTTTTATTTGTCTTCAAAGTTGCTGTAACGTGGTTAAACCTAGTAAGTATAACAACTAAGTACAGCTTACTAATTGCCCACATGGAAATAACCTATATAAACATATATGTTTCAATATAGGTTTTTATATAGGTTGTGTTATATATGTGACATATATAAAATTGGCCGTTATCCTATTATATTTACATATATGCACATATATGCGTACATATATGTGAACATATTTACGTGCATATATGTGTGCATATATATGTGTGCATATATGCACCTATATGTTCACCTATATATTAGTAAAATTAGTAAAATCCATAGCTGCTAGACAACATAAACAAAAGCCCAAAATTTAGACAAGAATTGACCTTGTAAATGTTTCAGGAAAACGTGTAGACATCATAGTTTTCCATCTTCTCTCACTTATTTGCCATAGTTAAATTCCATAACATGACAGTTACATGTGATACCAATTTCACGTGTTCTCACATAAGTTTTTATTTACTTATTATTTTATTTTTTAGTTAGTTCTTAGTTATTGCCTTGATAATAGAAAATAAGAGCTAGGCATCATGTATGAGAGTTGCCAAAGTGAGATATGAGCTAAAATGACCAGATCCTGCCATGAGCTATATAGGAGACATATCTTGTACAGTATGTACATATAGGGCTTATATGTGGATATAAAGAAGATATATAAAGAAGATAATACCATTATACACATAAATGTCATCATTTACTCGCTCTAATGTCTTGCCTACATAACAATAATCTGTGGAACATAAATGATCATCTGATTTGCTTTTTACAGTTGGTGTTTTTGTTTTTACAAAACAATAGAAGTCAAGCATAGCCAGGATATTTTAGTTACCAGCATCCTACAAAATATCTTCATACCAGAAAGTCATACCAGTTTAGAGTGTCATGAGGGTTAGTAAATGATGACAGAATTTAATTGCAGATGGAAGCTTGCTCCTCTTTTACATTACACTCTGTAAATATGTGCTTGACAAACCTGTTTGACTATTTGCAGCATCTCACGCATGACATAAAAACGTGGCACTCAACTTCCATTCCCTGCTCGCAACTTACTGTTTTTTTTTTTTTATGCAAAACTGCGTTTTGTGTCACAAAATCGTGCTAGAGACAGATAGGACTTCAACACGGTAAAGTCAGATTATTTAAATATTACTAAGCAGTAAACTACACAACAGTATTTTGAATGTCAGTCTACATTGGAATTACATTCTAAACCAGTACTCAGATATGTTGTTGAGTTTGGCTGTAAACAACTGATTACTGATTTTCACTTCCTGTTAGAGAGGCGGAGTACTCCTTTACCATGAACCACTCAAATTTCTTATCTCCCGATTTGAAACACAACACAATGATTTCATCACATTCACAAGTGTGCCACCTATTTAACACAAGAGGGCAGTGTAGTTTTTAAGAGTCAATAACCACCTCGTATCCACCTTTTATCTAAATGCAGACATAAGCCCATGGGTAAAGCTTCTGGTTCATTAGACACTATAGATAAACAACGAGGAGAATAATAACGTTCAGTAAATGTAAAACTGTTTGCAATACAAACTAGTGTATTCATAATTAAGATAATACAATAAAATAACGTTATAAGACACACCAATTTTCAGTATCAAGCAGCAAATTGGACTGTTTTATACAGCTGGAACTAGCTGGACGCGGAAGAGAGCAGAAGCTAGACCCATAGAACCTAGTCTCAGCCTCAGACGTCACGGCCAGTGGAACGTTGGCTAAACGTCTGATGCATATGGTACACTTAACTGGAAACGCTTCAGCAGTGTCGAAGTCATCAAATTTATTTTTGGCCCGCCGGGAAACAAAGCGCAGACGTGTGATTGCGGGAAAAAACCTGTCGTGTTTACACGAGTGACAATAAGCATTTATTAAGATCAGTTAAACATTGTATTCTCAAAAGTATGCGATCAAATTTTACTAGTTGTGCGTCCCCTCCTATCTATTATGGAAGATCAAGTGAATTACCTGAGAAGGGGATATCATCTCCGATGCTCGCATCGCAGCTGGCCGATTCAGTATTGTGTTCGGTTCTCCAGAAACCGTGTTAAAAAGTGGAGAGGTATGCTTCAAACAGATGTTTACCGCAAGCGTCTCATCAGAATTTTCTATCTGACTGACTGTTGCACGCCGTTTTGTTGTTGTGGGGACATTTCCACTCCCCGAAACGTGACGCTGAATGAAACGAACTGTGATTGGTTGTTTGACATGTCGGTCAAACGGACTTATGGGCGGGCCTTGCCAAAGAAAGCGGCTATGAATTCCAGACCTTCAGCCGACCTTTTACGCGAGACTACATAGAACCCAACAAATGGCAGTGCCCATTTGTACATCAAGATTAAGGTGGATAGGGTGGGGAAGTACTGTGTAGACTGATCGGCTGTTAGCTTAAATCTGGTTCCCTCAACAAAAAGCTTCACAAAATAATGTAAGATTTTCATACCTATATAAAAGTGCCAGAACTTAAAATCTGAACTTAGGCTATAAACGAACTACAGCTCCACGGTCAGTAGCCTTCAACGTCCCCACCACACAACTTTTTCAATTTCATTTTGACATGTTCAGTCAGAAAGGATTTAGGCTGTATATGAATTTTAATGCATGCTACATGAAACTTTTTTATATAAAATGGAACAAATACAGTACACAGCTAGAACCAAACTAAACCTCAAGAGGTAATAAATAGTAATAAAAAAAATTAAACAACTATAACTAAAAGACATATGAAAGCATGTATTTCTGTTTTGAAATAAGGTCCATTAAAAGTCAATAAATCTTTGATAGTCTTTGCATACAATATAAGTCTAGTGCATAGCCTATTATAAATAACCTAAAAATAAAAAGCTGGACAAGAGACCTGTCAAAATAAAACCTAACACAAGAATTACAGTAGCATGTTATGCTTTAGTAGATTAAAAAGTGAATTTTATTAAACATCCATCGATTCCCATACATCAGTGTACAATTACAGTAGCTGAAATTAAAAACAGTCACATTTTTACAGTAAAGGACTAAAAAGACCTTAAACAACAGAGCAGTTTTTAAGAACAACAGACCAAGATATGGCACAGGATGCAGTCAAAAAAACATATTCTTCAAACACTCATATCACCAAATAAAAATTCTATTATGACCATCCACACATGTACTCTTAGAGTAATAACTACACAACCATATTTCTATTAAACGACTTCGGTAACACTTCAGAATAGGGTCCAGAATACTGCATTAGTTAAGCATTAATTAATGGTTAATTTGTTCACAATTAAGCATTAGTTGAACAAAAACACACTAATACTTAATGATTAACCTAAAATTTAAAGGGCCCGAATTAGGCATTAGTTAAGCATAAATAAACTGTAATTTATGATTAACAATTATGCATCAGTTAAGCATGAACATGTGTATAACTAATGATTATCTCTATATATAGGAAGGGCATCCATTATTTACAATTCATTAGTCATTTTAAAGACTATAAAGAACAACTATAAACACATTTATGCTCTAAACAAAAATTAACAATTACAGTACAGTAACCACATTTTATCCATTATGAACAACCTATTAAGACACACACACTGTAACGATCAGCTGGATGTGCCAGCCCAGCTCTGGATGGCACTCCAGCGTCCACGAACTCTCCATGTTTTATGTTTGTGTTCATGGACTCGTTCCCACAAACTCATATCTCCGCCCTGCATAATTGTGAGCAAGGTAATCAGTTACTGGTTTTTGTATGCTTAACTAATGCATAATTTGGGCCCTTAAAATGTTTAATAATAATTAATTAATTGTTTTTGCTCAATAATGCTTAATTGTGAATAAATTAATTCTATTCCATTATTTAATTCTTAACTAACACAGTATTCTGGACCCTTAAAATAAAGTGTTACCATGTCAAATTATTCCGCATGACGTACACAAATTACAAAAAATATATAACAAAAATAAACAACAAAAGCCAAAACCTGAGCTCACCTAAAACTATTAATACTATTTCTTTGTTGCCCTGCAAGCACTGCATTTTTACGTTCAGGAAATGCAAATTTAGTTATTTTTATCATCATTGATACTGTGGTAAAAAAAACATTTTTGCATTTTGGCATGAATATTTAGCTTACACAGAGATAACTGTCACCTCTTCATCAGGTCAGGTCTGGAGATTGCTGCTAACTGACTGAACTTGCTGTCTAGATTTGAAAGCATCTCTGGATGAAAGTCATCCTCTGGAATGGATATTGCGTCCAGTTCATCACTGGCCATAGGTTGTCCTTCATCTGTGTAACAGTGCGGTTTGTAAATACCATCTTCCTCATCACGGGTTTGAAGAGCAAGTAGTTTCTGAAATTTAGAAAGGGGAAAAAAACATAATTTACCATATTTTCAAACATCAAATTTATTTCTCACAATCTAAAAGTGAAATTATTCAAAGTCATCAGAGTATTAATAGACGTTCTACATGTATCTGCTAACACTATTTTGATGCTCCCCCAACAGACATTCTACTGACTTGGTAACTTTGCAAGGACATGTCAGCTTACCCTGGTATAACCCTAACCTTCTGTACCTAATACTCTAATGAGAGTTACTTGATATTTAGCTACAAAGTTACTTCTAGTTAGTAAAATGACTATTTAGCAACGTCTACCTGGTCTCATGGCATAAACGTACTTTGCTGCACTTTTTAGCGAGACACGGAATATGTACCTATAAGTACATATCACTGCAGTTTTCAAAAGAATTGAACACTAGAGGCAGTAAAATCTTTTATTCGTTTTCACACAAATTTACAGAGTTTCGAATAATAAAGCGTAATTTTCACACAAACTTGAAGAAAAGCATGTTATGACAAAAACTGATGCTTTTAAACGTTAGCACCTCACACATCCAGCTTCATATCTATTTGTTTTTCATAGATGGTAGGTTTGTTCGGTAGCTCATGGAGTACAGAGATGTACTTGAGAGGAGAGGAGCTCCGGTTCAATCCTGTGTAACTACAGTTCAACAGAACAGTTCAAATCTGTGTAAAAGGTAATTGAAATGACACGGTTACGGTTATATCAGTTTTGCATTTGTTAACACTATCGGGTATATTTTGGGTTGGATTTGGAACCACCGCAATATATACCTTTATCAATGTCATAAAATGTGCCAGGTGGTCATGTATTGAAACTTAATCTACTTAATCAACATTTCAATTTAGAAACTGCGGCGAAACGTGCAGTAAGGTATGTAAAAACTGTACACATTTTACTTGGACGTTCCTCTAATACATTTAACAGAGACATGTTACAGCACTTACATATTATTGCTGTTTTGTTGGATTCAATTTTTTTTTACTGTCCTCATTTGTAAGCTGCTTTGGATAAAAGCATCTGCTAAATGACAAAATTTGAATGGAAAAAAATGCAAAGTCACCTGGTTGATGAGTACGGCAAGGTTTTCACCCAAGTAAGATGCATTGGTTTTGAAGGAAAAATTGCTTCTACAGCTTGATCTAACACCAGATCGCTGATTGAAAAAAAGCACAGATAATGTTGTGGAAAATGCTGAGTTTTGCTACAGTTAGATATGATGTGGATTTTTACTGTCATTCTATTCTTACCTGAAAATTTTCTCTGTATGAACGTCTTGTGGAACTCTTAAAAACATACACATGAGAAACAGTCCATCACAAAACAAAGGAAAAGAGCAACACTTTGAAATCTTGCTGTGGCTGTGTAATACTCACCCTGTATGTTGAGCGATTGAACGTCTGCTCGTTGTTGACCAATGATGGAGTCTGTGAAACAGCCTGCTTTGCTTTATACATCATCTGGAAGTTGTGAAGCAAAATGATCTTTTTAAGGAAACGAGTAGCAAACAGGATGCAGAATTTCCCAAAAAAAAAAAAAAATTCTGCTTGATTTACTCACAAATAAAAAAAAAAAAAAAACATTATAGATGATTTTAATTTACCCCTACTGTCAAAGACCATGAAAAGTTTTATTGTTACTCACAGTTTGTGTTGTGACCTTCTGGATTGAGTTTACATTAGTAGTCGCCTTTACGCCATTTACGTTGGAAGAATCAGTTTTGTACATACCTGCACTGGAAGACACCTTCATAAAGACATTGTGATTTACATTAAAAGTTATTCAAGACATCAAATGTTTAATGTTTGACATGATAAATATCTGAACTTAACTTATCAATACTTTACACTAATGTTTTTTTTATTATTATTAGTTAATCTATAACTGCAATGCAATATGGATGTGGATGCTATTTTACAGTATTTGTTAAATTACAATAACTAATGTAAGTACAATACTAATCAAAAGTGTGTGTGTGTGTGTGTGTGTGTGTGTGTGTGTGTCAAATTATACATTTTATGTTTCTATTTTAACATTAAAGGGGTCATACGGTGGTACAAGCACTTTTTCAAGCTGTTTGGACTGGAAGGTTTTGGGAGTGTGTGTACACAACCACCCTACAATGATAAAGATCCACAGGTAGTTTTCTTTTGATTTGATAAAAATTAAAAGTTGCCCCTTCTGAAATCAAGCCATTCTCAAATGCATGTCGGTGTGACGTCACACAGACAGAGGCCACACCCACAATAGATGATTGACAGCAGCGTGTCACACAGATTGAACTGATGTCTTATCTCAGACCCGCCCTGAGTGAGCCGCCATCAGACCGAGACGCAGAGACAAGCAAGACTCCTAAGAGATTGAGCTGTTTTGTTGTTGAATGTATTAAGAGCCGGATTTAGCGGAACTTGTGAAGATTTAAAGGGGAAGTACACAGAACAGACTGATTTCAAAAGAGCTGTTTATGACAGGGTAAATTGAGCATTTTTAAAACTACAGTACCTTTGAGAAATTTTAAAACAAACTATGTTACAAACATTCCATTAAGACCCTAAATAATCATATTAGCTTGTGGAAAACTGGGTTTGTATGACCCCTTTAACAAATTGTGTGTGCATTGTAATTTCATGCTATTACATAAACTAATTACTTGAACTAATGTTGACTTAAAACCTTGTTGTAAAGTGTTACCTAAAACTGCATAAACTGCACAGATTCAAACATTCCTGAAAAACAGTTGCTGTATGTTGTGTGATGAAATTACCGTGCAGTCTGTTCCTGGATTTTCTGTATTTGTTGTGAGGAGATGACCGTAGCCATCATCCATCATAATCATTTTTTTCTCTGTCTTGCAGGACATCAGTAGACTTATTAAGCACATTGCTGAAATATAAAAAGAGTATTTAGTTTTAAACTTGGATGCTTTCACAAAGTTATCAGGTCCTGCACTGAACACTGAAGTGTTTAAATGAAAATTTATAATAATTCATAACACTGCTTTCTCCAAAACACTGTGATGGTGCCCATTCACGATTAATTGGTGAGCAAGTGATGAAAGGTTCAGATTTGTTCAGCACAAACAAATTCATTGACATCTTCGATGTCACGGGTATATCACGGGTAAGTGAATTATCAAGTAAAATTTTTGGGTTTCACCTCTATTCCCTTTAAATCAACATTCTAAGTGCCTTTGTCATTCAAAACACAGGATTCCATGGCACACATGTTTTACCACACCTTTCACGGTTGGATTGACTTGTACAGAACGATAGGTTTTCAGTATTTTGCAACAGTTTGCAAAATCCTTCATCACCTATTACTCACCCAAACATCAGAAATCACCATCTCACCTGTAAGAATCAGAATTGCAAGAGCAACCATCCAGGCAGCAACAGGCCCCATCCGAGCCTGCGAAACCATCCTGACATGACAGTTGTGAGTGATAGAGCAGTCACATACCGTGACCGTCAGGTTCTGGATAGAGTACAGTCCCTGCTGGTCTGATATTTTAATCTGGAGAAGGTGATGACCTGAATAAACCCGTCTTTCTTTTACAAGACTCACCGTTGTGCCTAGAAGAAAAGTTATGATGAAATGAGATAGATATACTATGAGTCAAAAGTTTTAAAGGTTCAATGCAGTGCTTTGAAACAAGCAGCATTGTTCTGTGTGTTGACGTCATTTCAACGAAAATAGGAAGTCAGGGTGGGACATATCAAGCAGCCTACCCCCTTTTAAAAATAGGCAATAGCGTTACAGTTTGGACCCATCAAGCTCGACAAAGTGTGACAGCTACAGTCTCATTTTGCTGCAACAAATATTGCATTCTATGTAGAATTTAAGCCATGGGTCCTCCGTGCATATAGTGTATATTAGCGTTATGGTGGGCCGTTATCCGTGTTAACGTGAGACTCTTATAGCGCAATAAAAAAAAATATTGCCGTTAATCTATTCACAAAGTTGGGTTGGGAGCTGAGTCTATACTACTCAAGCTATGATGACTTTCAGCTTGATATTTAAGCGCGGATGTATACCTAGCTGAATTGCACTGTACTATTAAGGTAGCACACATATTCTGAATGCCTTCGTCAGAATTCAAATGAGCCATTTTAATCTAGATTAATCTAGATTAAAAAAATTAATCTAATTAGCATATATTTTCTGGTCTGTGTCTGTAGACCATAACAGACTGCGTTCCCGGTGCATCAGTTACCGTGACACAGCACAAAACCAGACTTAATTTGACCCATTTCCATTAACCTTCAAATTGCACAAATTAAAATTGGCAGTTGAAAATGCGCCTAATGGAAATGGGTTTGCAAAAACTCCCATATATTGCAAAAAGGTTTATACGCTCACATGAGGCTTTCAGGCAATTCAAAAAAAAGGAAAATTGCGCAAAACTGCAATGTATAAAGGTCTTCCACATTTATAGTTAACATGGCATATGTAAAAAGTCACATGATCATTCTTCAATGCTCTATAACACATAGAAATGCATAGAAACACTTAATACATGGTTGTTCTCGAATATAAGGGGCTTTCCCTGCCATTAAGGCTCAGACGGTTTACACTGCACACTTCAGTCCGGCTCTGGTATGGACACTGAAGCTGATTTTAAACACTATAGTCTATGCTTTTAAGTTTATTCCAGCCATATCAGGCACATTTCTAATATGGCTCTCCATGCTCCTTCTGCAAAGATAGACGCATTTGCCTCATTTAAATAAATATGTAAATTTTGTAAAAGCGAATTGTGTCATTGTTTTGGAGCACAATAGCTTATAGACAATCTTAATCTTAACATATTTATACTATACTGTATTTATTATTTGTCTAAAGTCAGCATAACTTGGCCAAGTGAAGTATGGTGTATTACCATGAGCTGGTTCAACTCTCCATTTGTCCTGAACATCTCCTAAAAGCTCATAGTAGAAAGGTGATCCAAATGGAGGAGAGTCCAGGTCTGTAGCTGTGATGTTGACCAGTGTGGGCTCTTTATCAATGCAAATGCTGACTGCATTGCTCTCCAGTTTTGGTACATTATCGTTTTGGTCGTTCAGGTGAATGACTAGAGTTCCAGTGCCTGTCAGTGGAGGGACTCCTGCCCATCAGAGACATGAAGGAAACAGTAATTCAGTTAGAGTAAAACATGAACCTGGAATCATGAGCTTGCTAGATATTGAAAGTTTTTTTATGTAAGTAAACAAGATTTCAGTTAAACAAGATATAAGCTACTGGGAGTCACATGCCATTTTGTAAAGCAACGTAAATGTGTAATGTATCTACTTGGTATAATATGATAATTTAGTACATTGAATGTCTCACCTTCATCCACAGCATACAGGGTTGCTGTATATGTGCCGTTTATCACAAATGGTGACTCTCTATCCAGAATTTTAACTGTGGATACTTCTCCAGTCTTTGCATCAATAGTTATCCATTTATCAATATCTTCACCTGTAATAAATCTGAGATTGGAAGAAACACCAGATGAATT
>JAUMHQ010000040.1:402896-427576 GCA_032361165.1 Enteromius paludinosus | reverse complement strand
TCGCAGAGGAGATCATTTGTGTGCATCTGTGTGAAACACGCATAGGAAAAAAAGAAGGACAGAAAGAACGGCTCCCATCGTTCATCTTTATGAGTCGTTCAAAAGAATCGGTTCTTCAGCGAACGTCACAACTCTAGCAGACAGCGCGGTGCCTGGAAAGCAGGTTGTGATTTGTTGTCGTGCACTTTACTGCAGCATGTTATGTACGTGATCGAGAAAGTATACCCACAGCTGATCACCGTGATCGAACTTCATTTGATCGCGATCACATATCGAGATCGTATAATCGCCCAGCCCTAGGACAGAATATGTATTTTTGGGTGATCTATTCCTTTAAATGGTTTAAGTCATATCTAGAAGATAGAAGTTACGCTGTAAAACTGGGCGAATGTCAGCGTCAGCTGCACTAAAGTGTGGGGTTCCTCAAGGCTCTGTTCTTGCCCCCTTTTGTTTTCTATACTTATACTTCAGAAACATGGAGTTGTTTCATTTTGTGTCGTTCACTTCAAAAGGCAATGGGTCTGGTATGAGCTCACTTTTGAACTGCTTACTGCTTTTTAAAATTTAATGAACATAAAACGGAGATTATGTTTTTTGGTCTTGTAGGCAATCGAACTACTATAAATGCTATTCTTGGCTCCCTGGCTAAGCATAATAAAGCAGTGGAAAATCTTGCAAAGATGAAGACTTTTCTCTCTTTTTAGAGACCTACAGGCCTTTTTTCCCCACTTAGACTATTGCATAGACTGGCTCAGAGTTAGCCAGAAAGACCTGGCACGTATGCAGGCAGTCCAAAATGCAGCTGCAAAGTGTAAACAAATTACCTCTATCTTGTCTTCTCTCAAATCTCTGAATTGGTTGGCCCCAAAATATCTTAAGATTCCCCTAAGATCAACTTTTTTGTGATTTTTTTTGTGCCAAATATCATTAGGATATTAAGTAAAGATCATGTTCCATGTAGGTATTTTTCAAACTTCCTACTGCAAATACATTTAAACTAAATTTTTTATGAATAATATGCATTGCAAAGAACATCAATTTTTTCCTTTTTTTACGTCATTCGATTTTTTTTTTGCACACTCAATACATCTAGATTTCTGAAGGATCAGATGACAATGAAGACTGGAGCAATGGATTTGTAATTTTAGTGTTGATCACAGAAATAAATAACATAAAATATAATAAAATTGGTGCTATTTTTGTTTTATTTCCATATAAAAAGTATTTTTGTAGTTCCATAAAGTTACGGTTGAGCCACTGATGGTGGATACTGACACTACCTTTTATACTCTTCTGGACCTTGACAGTGTTATTTACTTGGCCGTCAATGGGACAGTCACAAGCCTCCCGGTTTTTATCCAAAATATCCTAAACCGTGTTCTGAAGACGAAAGCTTTTACAGGATTGGATTAATCCACAGGAAGTGATTAATGACAACATTTTTAACAACCCTTTAAAAATCGTACTGATCCCAAACTTTTGAACGGCAGTGTACTAAGCTGAAACAGTTTCCCAATCATTATATGGGGAAAAAAGGAAAAATATCCACCGTTCAGACTGAAGATGTAGAGAAGAACGGCCCGGATCTTATCAGTGGTGTCATGTGGGTGTAACAGCACAGGAAGTAACGTCCTCATGGGGTCCTTGACCTTCTGTCCTTCAGCATCTGCACCTACAGCCAGATCCTACGCGCAAAAAACAAACAAACATGTGACACACTCTCAACAGAAGAGGGCATCCTTTCTCTGAAGGCATCATTAAGCTCTACCTGTTCGGCTTTGCAGAGTTTTTCCACATTCTTCTGGTAATGACTCATCAGATCCTCAGCTAAACATAAGTGGACAGTTTTCTGAGGGAGAAAAATGGGAAAAATTCAACTGCAAGCGACATTACCGAACCTACAGGCAGGCAGCATGATTGTGATCTTTCACAGTCACAGGTGTCATGTGATAGCACACTCTCTCAGGACATACGAGGCGGCTCGATTACCTGACTCATCTGCTTGCGGAAGCCTGGCATCTTCTTCATGAGCTGCGATAGGCCTCCGATTGAGATCTGCCAATGATAGGGGCATCTATGACATGCTCGTATGAGAGCATCTGCAACTGGACGCTACTGTTATTGTTTGGAGGTGTAATTAATTGTAAAAATATACCGTACCTTCTCATCAGGCTGTTTCTTCTCACCTCTGCTGGCAGAGATTTCCTTCACAAGTTTGGGGATTTGCCTTTGGAATAAATAAACACAATAGTGCTGGTTACATTAACAAGGATTTTTATGAGCATAACCGGTTTTGTGCCTAACACACATCTGCTTGTTTTACAGAAAAGGGAATTTTCTTGCCCTCATCTGGCAAATACCAAAGTTACCATGCAATTTGTGTTTACATTATAATTTATACGTTTATAAATGTTTTATTGTGTGTTTTAATGCATTATGCTTTCTAAAGTTGTAACATTGAATGCTTAAGTATTGCAATAACTTATAATTGTGGTTATAATTCTTCATGAGAGCATAAAATGGTTTATATGGTGCATAGGTAACGCATTACACCTACTTATCAAATTGACCACAAATGACATTTCTAAAAAAAAACAACATATCGTCTAAACTTAGAAATTACATGGTGGCTTCTCAAAATGTAAAGCAGCACAACTGTTTTGAACACTGATAATAATCAGAAACGTTTCTTGATTTCTCGTATTTTATACCGATTTCTGAAGGATCATCTACAATCACATCGAAGACTGAAATAAATGTCATTTTATCACATGGATAACAGTTCAGAGACCTCAAAAAAACCAACCCTAAACAGATAGCAGAGACCCTATACTCACCCAGTGACCTCAGCAATGTGCATGTGACGTAGTTTGACCCATAACTGATCCTCTTCATTCAGTAAAGCGTCTTTCTTGGCGCCATCCTTTAACTGATACCTAAGAGAAAACAGACAGAAAAACAGCAATACACAGGAGATCCAAAATAAGAGCAGGGAAGTCTTTGAAAGTGAACAAAGATCAATTAATTTGGCTGAATTAAGCTGCGGTGTCATACACATAGGTGTTGTCCTTTATTGGTATGAGGTCATAAGCCATGGCCTGGTAGGTGAGCTCATGAAGAATAGGACTAACAGGGTCCAGCGCCCGATCCACGATCAGAAGCTGAGCCTGTGTTTTACCCTGAATGAGAAAGGAAAGTATTGAAGAGGCAGTTTGTGCAAGCAGAAATATCACATATATGAGAAAAAGATTACAGACAATATGGGCTAAAAGAATAAATAAAAGCCGCAGAAAGTATATGATCTCATTCACCAATCCTCCAACAAAACTTAGGCGTATACAGTTTCCTATATATATGTGTGTGTGTGTGCATGCACACAGAATGTTTTCTATTTAATTCACATGCATTTCGTACTGTATTTTACTTCTTGCTTTAAACATTTGAATTCACTTAGACTTTCGTTTCATATTAATAAATTGAAATATTGTCAAAAGCCTGAAATACAATATCGTTCAAAAGTTTGGGGCTTTAAGATTTTTTTCAATGTTTAAAGTCTCTCCTGCTTGCCAAGGTTACATTTATTTAGCTAATATAATGATATACTGTTAAAGTTTAATGTAATATATTTTGAAATGTTATTTTTTCCTGTGATCAAAGCTGAATATTAATCATCATTACTAGTCTTCAGTGTGTCATGATCATTCGGAAATCATTTAGAAATCAACATAAAAAAAATGTTACATGATTTTTTTTTGACAGACTTTTTTAAGGTAGAAATCACAAAACTATAAGTCTTTTACCAAATTAATGCAGCAATAAAAGCTATATCATGCAGCTCTAAATCCAACCGCATCAATCAGACACATGATCATGTGAGCTTCTTGTAAACACTCAACAGCTCTCTCACCTTTTTTTTCGAATTATCATCCAACTCGTAATGTCGTGCCAGTTTATTATCCACAAGTTCAGCCAACTTTCCACAATTAAGATTTGTATCTCTACACAGAACAGAAAAGTTATCACAGACACGTAGACTCAGTATGAATCAGGAGTAAATTGAGCACACGAGTGAGTAAGAGCAGGCTGACTGTACTTCTTGTATCTGACTCCAGGGTACTCGTCCAGCGTGGCACAGAGCGTTACGATCTGATCAGCTATCATCTCCAGCGTCTGATCTTTGTCCGGACTGTTCTGAGTGTAGATGCTCCTGAAGGCCTCTGCGTTATCACAGCTGAACACCTGCACAGGTGAGCCATGACACCCACACAGTCATAAACGACACGACTCTCATCCATAAGAGGCTAAACCAATCTCTGGATACACTCACCTGTGCTTCCAGTGGCAGAAATGAGATGTTGATCTCTTTACACACTTTAATGTGCTTGGCACAATTCTTCTTCATCTTGTCGAAAAGATCATCAGGACAGTCTGTGGCCATTTTGATATAAAAGTAATGAAAACATCACTCTTGCTGAAAATCTGCTGCGGTCAAGTGATTAAATCGCAAGAAAATAAAAGTTTTTGTTTATATGTGTGTGTGCTGTGTATACTTTAAATATCAAATACATAAGTGTATATATACTAAATACACTGCTCAAAAAAATAAAGGGAACACTAAAATAGCACATCCTCGATCTGATTATTAAGTGTGCCGACAACAAAATCACACAAACATTATCAATGGAAATCAAATTTATTAACCCATGGAGGTCTGGATTTGGAGTCACACTCGAAGTTGAAGTGGAAAACACACTACAGGCTGATCCAGCTTTGATGTCCTTAAAACAAGTCAAAATGAGGCTCAGTAGTATGTGTGGCCTCCACGTGCCTGTGCAGCCCAAGAAACGCCACTCCACACCGTTACTGACCCACTGCCACACTGATCATGCTGGAGGATGTTGCAGGCAGCAGAACGTTCTCCACGGCGTCTCCAGACTCTGTCACATGTGCTCAGTGTGAAGCTGATCTCATCTGTGAAGAGCACAGGGCACCAGTGGAGAATTTGCCAATCTTTGGCAAATGCCAAACGTCCTGCATGGAGTTGGGCTGTAAGCACAACCCCCACCTGTGGACGCAGGGCCCTCATACCACCCTCATGGAGTCTGTTTCTGACCGTTTGAGCAGACACATGCACATTTGTGGTTGATGACGTCATTTAGCAGGGTTCTGACAGTGCTCCTCCTGTTCCTCCTTGCACAAATGGGAGGTAGCAGACCTGCTGCTGAGTTGTTGCCCTCCTACAGCCCCCTCCACGTCTCCTGATGTACTGGCCTGTCTCCTGGTAGCGCCTCCATGCTCTGGACACTACGCTGACAGACACAGCAAACCTTCTTGCCACAGCTCGCATTGATGTGCCATCCTGGATGAGCTACACTACCTGAGCCACTTGTGTGGGTTGTAGACTCGTCTCATACTAACACTAGAGTGAAAGCACCGCCAGCATTCAAAAGTGACCAAAAAATCAGCCAGAAAGCACAGGAACTGAGAAGGGGTCTGTGGTCACCACCTCCTTTATTGGGGGTGTCTAGCTAATTGCCTGGAATTTCCACCTGTTGTCTTTTCCAGTCACACAACAGCAGGTGAACCTGATTGTCAATCAGTATCGCTTCCTAAGTGGGCCGTTTGTTTTCACAGAAGTGTGACTGACTTACATTGTGTTGTGTAAGTGTTCCTCATTTTTTTGTGCAGTGTATATTTGGGTGCGATTAATCATTTGACAGCACTAGTACAGATAAACACAGACATTATGTGAACAAAAACTTTTACCCCGGATGCGATTCATCGTGATTAAATGTTCAAAAGCACTATCAAATAATCATATCAGTGAACTCACAGTCAGTGAAGAAGATGTAGGCAGCTTTGTACTTGGGTTTCGTTTTGAAGTCGTTAATAAACGCATCAATACACTGCAAATATAAAACACCCAGGTCACACATTGTTAATCGCTGTAAAGTAAGTGATATTATGCTTATTATTTGGTCTCCTGAGCTCTGACCTTAGCAGTAGGTGTCATGAAATAGATGGCCTTCATCTCTGGAACTGGTTCTCTGTTTTTGTACAGGTCCTCCACAACTGTGAACAAACCAGAGGTAACACGTAATGACTTCATTCCCCATCCAGCACATGTCTATTCTATTGCTTGATGCGGAGGAAACGAAAAGCTTCCCTTCTGGAAAACACAGGAAGGAAAAGCGTCCGACTCTCACTGCACAGTGAAGTTCAAACGCTGAATCGACAGACGGCTGGGTTTCTGTCTAACACAGACAATATATACAACAGCAGTGGGGCAAAACCTCTTCTTTTACTTACTTGTGATGCCCTCTGACATGAGATCGGACATTTTGCAGCAGGAGGAGAGGAGGCGCGTGGTGAAATGGTCCAGTATGAGGATCTGCGAGCACAGATTTAACAACAATTACAGCAACATTCAACGCATTAGGATATAATTATATACTAGTTTCAATTACACAGTTTGTTTTTATTATTATTAAAATGTCTTTTATTATTACATATAACATGTAAAAAATAAGAAAATAAATACAGGTACTAAGTTTAGTCACACCAGTAACTGAAGCATACTTACAAGCATTTAAACCTAAACCCTGACACTAACTAAATAACTAATAATAAATACACGTTGTTCATAATTTAATGTTATACTAGTAAGTACATGTAAAGTGTAACAAGGAAGGACACTTAAAAATAAAGCGTTACCACTTTACGATGTTAACAGGATGTTGAGATGTGGGTGTTGCATTAAAAACTGGAAGTAGGTAAATGCACATTTCTAGGGGCTTTTTGGAGGGGGAAATGTATAAACTTACGAACAAAATAAGATCTGTAACACGCTTATAGAAAAACTAGATTGATTATATGTCAAGCAGTTATATTGCTTGCATGCAATGACACACAGTGAAGTGAACGAAAGAAAGAAGAAAGAAAATGTTTATGTTCATTGAGAGGTAGTATGGTTGTTGTTTAGTATATAGTAAAGATCCTGTTGTGTAGGTGACCTGCTCAGACGAGGCAGTCTCTGTGTTTAGTACACAGTAGAGGATTACAGCAGAAGCACAGTTCAGCTCAA
Organism: Enteromius paludinosus; assembly: GCA_032361165.1. Taxonomy (NCBI): domain Eukaryota; kingdom Metazoa; phylum Chordata; class Actinopteri; order Cypriniformes; family Cyprinidae; genus Enteromius; species Enteromius paludinosus. Next base: position 420,492 of record JAUMHQ010000040.1, on the reverse strand, counting down.
TGGGAGTCCAGTCAACAAACGTGCAAATTACAACTATAAAGCTTTGGAGGGAAATAAAAATGAACTGACCTTCCATACTCCTGACTTTTTGCAGTCCGCAATGAGGGTGTCCTTGATTCCTGTGATGCCAAATAAAGTAATCTGTTAGTTATGGCTGTGAGCCAGTTTTGCTGATGCACTAGGAAAGTGATGATCACAAAAAAAAAAGTCCAAGAAGCTTTAGGTCTTCTTTCTGTTTTGAGATTGTTCTGCTTGAAGAGTGCACAGACATGTAAAAAACAGCTTGTACGTGTGTGTGTGTGTGTGTGTGTGTGTATAAAATACTCAGTGGTATATTTCAGAAACGTTATTTTACTTGTAGATCTTGATCTGTGGATGTTTTGTTGCTTTTCCTATTCTGGTTATGTTATTCATTTAAAAATAATATAGTTAAAATAGTGCTGTGAAACTATTAATTGCACCCAAAATAAAAGTTGTTGTTTACATGTGTGTACTGTGTATATTTTATCATGTGTATATAAATACATATACATAGAGTATATATTTTGAAATTATTTACATGTTTATATTCATTTAATTTATATCATACATTGAAAATGTCCTCATGAAACACCTACATATTGTAATATATGTCATACCCATGTCATTATACACATTTGTGTCCGCATAAACCACATAAACATGCACACACACATATATAAATATAGAAAAAAACTAAAACTTTAATATCGGATGAGATTAATCGCATTAATAATTTGGCAGTACTAATTTAAAATAATAATAGCCTTGGAAACATGCGGAGGTCCCCCTAGAATCACTGCCATATAGATATGTGCAACTATTTATAATACTCTTAAAAACACACACCTATATCATTATCATCAACTTATAATTACCAATGAATATATTTAACAGAACAAAATAACTGTGTGTGTGTGTGTGTGTGTGTGTGTGTGTGTTATGTCCAGTCTGCATCAAGTGTTGACACCGAACGCTGCCGACCGGAAGTCATTGATAAAGTTCACCGAATGTAACGCGCGCGGCAGAACTGAAGTTCCATTATGACATCATCATGACAACATACAGATGCCCGCAGCTTTTGACCGGTTCCCCGTTAAAACGGAAACACCCGGTGCAGAATTGTCAAAGAGAGCACAAGTGAAACTGGACTGGCTAACGTTAGCACCAGAGCTAACGGAAACTGTGACTCAAAGACACATGCTAGACATTTACTGAGACAAACAAAACGGAACACAGTCCATGATGCACCTTGTCTCCTTACTAACACCAGAACAAACGCCTAAACAACTTCATAAAACGACTGTAACTCTCTGAGCAAACACATGTCTTTGAGCTTCTGACAGCTCGTCCTTTGAGCTCAACTCTTAGAAACGACGATGCGTGTTAAGAAGTCTGTAGAAAATCACCCGACTGCTCAGTGAACTTACTTTGCCAAACTATTTTTTTCAACCCGTGGTCTGCTCCAGTTGCCATCTTGAGTTAAGACGAAACAAATGCGCGCTTCCGTCATTTGGGAGGAGTGCGGGAGTGCGCGTTCATGTGCGGAGACTTTTGACAGGATAAGCGCAGATTCATAAAAGCATCAAGCATCGTGCTTAAATTGTATATTTTAATGGATTTTTTTTTTTACATTGTATGTAAAAATTTATTCAAAATATATGTAAAAATGATCGTATTATGTTTTGACAGGCCACTGTTTTGGTGAAGAAACCTGTGACCATTACTGGCCAGAAAATAAGGTTCAAGGAACAGGTCGTTCTTCAAATGCATACAAAATGGCACACATTGTGATTAAAAATTATAGCCCATTTAAACAATAATATTGTTATTGCATTTTGAAGTAAAATACTGGAGTTTATGTTTAGAAACCATGATACTGACTACTATCAAAGTCCCACAATTTCTAAAAAAACAAATCAGTTTAATTTCACCATGCACTCCTTACGACAATAATCTGCAACTACCTTTACACACAAAAAAATAAAATATATGCCATGGTTCCACAATTATGCAGTATAACCATATGCAAAATTAATGTTTAATGTTAATAAACTTAAATTACACAACGAAAAATGTGGGGAGATGTCTTTTTGTATTTGTTTATTATAATCTTTTTTTTAAAGAAAGGTTTGATGGGACAACATACCTGTGAAACATGTTCTTTCCCTATCCTAGTACTAAAACTAACTACACAAATGAGTATAAACTGCATTATTTACATTAGACTGCATTGGCTACATGATTAGACCTCTGTTACACCTGTTTACATGCATGTCTCATCTTCACTTCTGATTGGCCAGCTCATTCTCATCCCCAGCTCTTATTGGCCGGGTCTTCTGTAGAGGCGGGGTTGGGTTAAAGTATCTGAGATGCCTTAAAGAAAAGCTCCATGTATATTCAGACAAAACACAAGAAACACAAGAGAGTACAGAGTTTAGATTGAAAAAAGAGAAAGCAGGTTTCAAACGAAAAAAAAAAAAAAACCAGATGGCAGGAATCAAGGGACTGGTGCTTTTGCTTGGAATAGTCTCACAGGTAAAGTGATGCCAATTTTATTTATTCACACAGTTCCTTTCATTCAGAATTTAAGTACTTTGTAACATGCAGCACAGAATTATAAATAAATGTAAATAACAAAAAGAATGAAATAGTAAAATAAATAATACAAAATTTTAATTTGATGTCGTTATGGAAAACACTTTGATATCTATGACATATGAATATGTTCATATGAATGTTTACAGTCTAATAAAAGTCAACTGTTTCATTTACAGGCATCAGGTACTGCTCATCTGGATCAAATTCACAGTATCTTTTTAATTCAATTAAATACACCGTTCTTGATTATGACATCTATTATATTTAACCAGCATTAATGCATACCTCAGGCAGCTAAGTTTCTCGTCTTTTACAGGCAGCACAATAACCGTGAGTATTTTTACGGTGACCTCAAAGAGCACGGTACTGCGCTGGAGCAAATATGAAGGCGCATTGTCCTACAGGGTAACAGCCTCTCTCCGAAACTCTCAAGTCCCTGTGGTCTTTGCCAGCTTTGGACAGAACACCATTATGGGCTCGGTTAATTCCCTCAATCCCAACACTGCGTACACCTTTCGTGTCGAGGCCCTGGGCAACCAAACGGACATGCTGACAGATGCTACTGTGGATGGATCTACCGGTGCGTGCTGAAACCTACCCATGGGTTGCTAAAAAGAAGTAGATTTGATCTAGGACTTAAGCCTTTTTGAAATCAAAAGACATTTCCGTGATCTTCCTATTCCTGGAATTGACCATTTTTTAAATCCAAGTTTAGCATCTTGTTTGTTGAATTGACGTTCTTGCAGTTTAAAATTTCTGAATCAGGTAGGCTCTCAGTGTTAACTGTACAATTTCTCATCTTTTGTTTAGCTCCTGATGTGCCGACCATTGTGATGGCCTCCTCTAAAGAAAGCAATAAGATCACTGTGGAATTCTCTTCTGTCTCCGGAGCCACTTCCTACATCCTGCGCACCGAGACAAATGATGGCTCTTTCTTCTCAGAGATCTCAGTACCTGGCTCTCCGGGGACCGTCACCAACCTCCAGCCATACACAGACTACACTCTCAGTGTCATGTCCGTCAACAGCGCAGGCAGAAGCCAGCCTTCCATCTCCGTGGAGGCTAAGACAGGTATATTCTTCTACTCTCTCTCCACCCTCTTTGACCTCGAGGCCAAAGAAATGATCCATTCATGAAGGGACAGAGTTCACTATTCTCTAACCCTCACCCAGTGCTGTAACCTTATCTTCTTATTGAGAAAGATCAGGATAAGCTACATGGTTGATCTCATGGGCTTGATTTTATACAGCATGCATAGCTTGTGTTCACATTTTCATAGAAATAGGTTTCTCACGCATGTATCCCTAAGTAACAATACCCGGGTTTGCTCTGCAGGCAAAATATGAGAAGTTGAACTATGACAAAAGGGCTGCCCTCCTCGAGGGACTGGGCACAGAAAATCCATTCTCTGTCTTCACATCAGGGCCCTCAGCAGTTTTGTGTCATTGTTTAGGTCGCACGCTTTCCACCTGAGGCGGTCACCAACTAAATAAAAAGAGAAGGGACCTTAAATCTCAGAACAGCCTCAATGTGAAATCCTTTCACAAATATCCCCAGAGCTACGTCATGCATATGATCCAAAGCAGAACAATGAGGTATTTTCTTCAAACAATCTTAGCAATCTGAGACCTGTTCCACTTATGTCACACCAGGAAGTGGTAAGAGCAGGAACCAGTGCCTAGGGTTTAGTGAAAAAGAATCCAGTTTCCAAACTGTGGAAGGGAAGGGATCAGTAAAGATCAGGAGAGGGACAGACAGGACATTCCAGGGGACTAGAAATGGACACGACTGGAGAGGGAGGGGAAGGTGATGAAAGACTTTAAGGGAATGGAAAGGATTGGCAGAGGACAGAAGTGAATGACAGAAAGATGAGATGGGAAAGACAGCACAAGACAGGAAATGAAGGGATGGAAAGTGAGGAGGGGGAAAGGAAAGCAGCAAAGGAAAGGAAAGGAATAGCTACTGTTCTTATTACACGTCATGTACATTAAGCCATCTAACACCTGTCAACTGTCCCTCTTATCGATATCACTAAATTAAAGAGGTTATATGTGTTTTGCAAAAAATAACATTGTTTTGTTTATAAAGTGTAATACAATGTGTTCATGCGGTTTAAGGTGCAAAAAACATTACTTTCCATATACTGTACAGTATTGTTTCCCCTCTAAGCCCCGCCTCCTGAAACAGGCAGATTTGTTCAAAGCTCATCGTTTTAAAAAAGCGAGGTGTGCTCTGATTGGCCAGCTATCCAGTGCACTGTGATTGGACGAATATTGCAAGCTTCTGAGGGAAATTTTATGCTGCTTACCATAACGTGATGCCGCGTCCTGGCGCTATGACACAAAAAAACAATACATTTGTTGCATCCTGTGGAGGCATAAAGTAATTACTGATTATCCTGACTATCCTGATTATACTGTAATGTTTTTTACGCGTAAACATAGCACAATGAAAACTTAATTTACTTCAAGGTTGTGTGTCAGAAGCTGCAGACTGTTGCAGAGGTAGAATTGCCTCTCTTTCTAGTCTCTGTGCACAGCCAGCATAGACTGCTCTGTCAGGTTCAGGTGTCAGTCCTCTGTAAATGTGCTGAACACACTCTAATATTTGTGTTCATCTGTTCTGGAACAGTGTTGCAAACACAACTTAACACTGATTTCTAGTTGTGTCCTCTTTTGGAATCACTTTCACAACGACACACAGCGTCTCCAGAACATGGCGCCCGCAGCAACACTACAGCCAGAATAATAGCTCCGCCTTCTTTCTTTGTGGAAACATTTGGAAATAAACCTACTCTGTGATGAATGAATGAATGACGCATTTATATAGCGCTTTACTGTGTATTGCCACACACCCAAAGCTTCAGTGGGCAACCAGGCTTGGGCTGCAGGGTGACATGGCTATGGTGATGTAGAAAAGTGTTACAAAAAATGCGTTACAAACCAGCTATTTGTTGGTCCAGTGAAGAAACTGGACACGCTCTAATATTTGTGTTCAACTGTTCTAGATCAGTGTTGGAAACACAACTTAACAGTGATTTCTAGTTGTGTCCTCTTTTGGACGCACAAACAAAGTAGATTCACTTTCACGAAGACACACGGCGTCTCCAGAACATGGCGCCCGCAGCAACACTACAGCCAGAATAATAGCTCTGCTCTCTCTGTGTTGTAGAAAAGTGGGGGAGTGTTTATATGACCCGTTTTAAGCGGGTGTGGACAAGTCATAAAATAAATATCTCTTTGGTTGTGAAACTTTAATCTTTGCAACTGATGTTATCTATGCAGCTTGTAACACTCCAAAGAGAAAGAAATAAAAATCGTATCATATGACTCCTTTAGTTAAGGATCAGTATGAGCTTGGAAGTCAACAACTTTCTTCAATGCTTTTGTTTACAATGCAGATGTCTGTCTGATCTCTCACTTTTGTCTTTTCTCCCTCCTCTGTTGGACCCCAGTTCTTCCTGCTCCTCAGCTCAACACCAGCTCTCCCAGCAACAGCAGCATCCTGGTAAAGTGGGAGCCAGTGAATCACGCTGTCCTCTACAGCCTCAGCATCATCAAGGACGACAGCAAAATTATCCTCAACATCACAGACACTCAGGTTATCTTTCCCAACCTGGAGGCAGGAACTAAATACAGCATTAAAGGAAATGCCTGGAGTGCTGAGAACATCCCCGGAGATGACTTCACAGTTGATCAGTTCACACGTAAGACAGTAGAGGTGGAAAGAGAGTTTATTTAATGCTTGAAAGGTAGCAGAAACTGATGCACACCCGATGCACACAGTTTCGGTCATACCTGTAAATAACACTTAGGGTCAAATAAAAGAGCATCCAACAAAGCCTGCAGGCAGAGTTGTCCCGTTCTTCTCCTTGGACTGTAAAACATGTCACATACTGTAGCTTCTGTTGAACACAACTGAATGAACCTTTATGATAGATGTGTTTAATTGTGCTTTTGCAGGCACCCCTGTGGTTAGGAAACCTTCACTGCTAAAATGCTGCGATAGCTGGTACATTAAACTTTGTGTGTGTGTCTCCACAGGTTCTCCCACTCCTCAGTCCATTGCGCTGGTGGTGACAAGCACCCCTGATGCTGGTATTGTGGTGTCGTGGGACCCAGCTAAGGGTGCAGAGCAGTATGTTGCCTCGAGCTTGACCGGACAAAACTGCTCCTCATCTACAAACTCCTGCGTCCTGACTCCTCTGAGCTGTGGGGAGACAAACTCTGTCACAGTGATCGCTGTCAACCAGGCTGGAAACAGTGTCCCCTCATACCCAGTTCAGATTATTTCATGTGAGTTAACCCATTTACACACACACAACATCGATAACAGGACTTTCTTCCTACGTCAAGGGTGTCCAATTCTTCTTCTGAAGGACTGCTTTTTTATAGAGTTTAACTCTAACACAACAGCCTGGAAGTTTCTAATGATCCTAAAGACCTCGTTGAGCTGATTTAATCAGGGCTAGAGCCACTCTATATGTGTTTACTATGTGTACCAAGGGTGACCAATCCTGCTCCTGGATGGTGAATGTCCTGCAGACTTTAGCCCACAACAGCTTCAACTTCAACTAAACTCACTGGTTAAGGTGAGTTTAATATAATTTGGAGCTAACATTTGCAGTATAGTGGCCCTTAGGGAACAGGTTTGGACACCACGCAAGTGTATTGATGTATACATAATAAATATACACAGTGCTAATAACCTTTAATACGTAAGCCAAATATATATAAATATTTTTGATTAATTACTAAATTTGAATTAATAACGATTATTTTTTTGTTTAATAGATTAACGTATTTAACTTCAGAACAATCTCAAAGTAAGAAAATTCACTGAAGTCTGATTTTATGGTGGCTGACATTAATCAGTGTTGAGTACTACTGTAAGATTAAAGGAACATTTTATTCTCCAACTCCCCCAGAGTTAAGCTGAGTTTTACCGTTATGGAAGCTGTTCAGCCGATCTCCAGGTCTGGCACTTTTAGCATCGCTTAGCATAGATTATTGAATCCAATTAGTCCAGTAGCATCGCGTTCAAAAATTACCTATTTCAAACTTTACATTTCTTTAGTTATATTGTGTACTAAGACCAGCGGAAAATTAAAAGTTGTGGCTTTCTAGGCCGATAGGACTAGTAACTATACAACCATTCTGGTGTAATAATCAAGGAAGTTTGCAGCCGTACCATGGCGCAGCATCTGAAATCAGCCAGACCCACTTGCTTGCACTGGGAGCGTGTCTTGCAAGCTGGGGACTATTTTCCACAGGTGCTGTATGATATCACTGCGCCTGCCGAGGCCATGTTACGGCAGCCAACTTCCTTGATTATTAGACCGTAATGGGAGTGTTTCTTTAAACCTGCTTGTTTTAAAATGATTAACAGAAATGTAGAAAAGTAATCAAAAAGTAACAAATGCAATCCTTTTCATTCATTCCATTCATAAACAATGTCATTTACATACAGATCCGCTCATAGGTCTAAAGAGCTACAACAGAATGAAATTGAAGCTATAATCACTCTGAGTCTTTCCTTTTGGAGTCTCCTTCATTGCCTAATCTTGTTGGTCAGTCCCTTGTCCCCCACAGCCCATCTGGGTGGAGGAACTGGTGCCCGGTAACTGTTCTGTGAAGTGGAACGCCGTCCCTCATGCAGAGTACTACACCACCTTTATTAAAAGTGACGATGGCATTGAGGCGATGTGCAACTCGACAGAGCTGTACTGTCAGTTTCACTGCAACTGCGGATACTCGTACATCATGAGTGTGTTTGCACACAACCACGCTGGACAAAGTCCCCCGGGACCTCTCCTCAACCACACCACCTGTGAGTGTTAAAGATGCTGCCGAAACGCTTTTTTTGTATGTTAGCTGTGAAGTCATATGATCACAAAAGACACACTTTCTGGATCTGAGAGTGCAAAACCCTCCCGAAATATTCCGAAATCGCCTTTAATATTGTCCAAATTACGTTCTGCGCATATTGCTAATCAAAAATACCAAATTTCCCAATGATTTTTGGCAATAAAGAAATAATTTTGACCCATACATTGTATTGTTGTTTTGCTAAAAACATACCTGTGCTACTTATGACTGGTGAATTGCTTAAAGAAACATAAATGCACAGTACTTTTCTTCTAAGAAACCAGGCAAAAAATAATATTGCCGCCATCATGTTGCATTCACAGGCATATTTTAGATCTACTACTTCTAGAAAGACCTTCCCTCTAGAAGCAATAGTTGCTTTCACTGACATTCATTTCCACCTGCTCTCCACAGTGCCTTGCTGTCCAGCTCTCACGACGGTTTCCGCAGCTTCTTGGGAGACTTTGGTGATGGAGTGGACCCCTGTGCGTGGGGCGGATATGTACGAGACCCGTGCTGTGGATGCAGACGAAGTGGTTCTTTGTAATGACACGGCGCCCATCTGTGCCCTCTCTGACCTCACGTGCAACAGCAAATACAATGTGGTCATCATACCATGCAACGACGTAAGTGGCTGCAACCGCACCTGCAGTTCACAAACACACGAAACAGGTATAATCACACACACAAAGTGCAACATACACTATATCCAACCTTTCACAGATATACTTTACAGATATACTCTCTTTCTTCTGTAAAGCTCCATGCATGCCTGAGATCACCAGTGTGAGCCAGCCTAACATAACTAGCTCTAGTGTGCTGGTTAACTGGACTTCTGGTAACACAGTTGCTAAATACAACGTCAGTGTGATTGGCTTAGTAGGCGACACATACTTCTGTAGCTCAAACAGCTCCTCCTGTCTGGTGTCCAACCTACCCTGTGGCTCTGTCTATGAAGTCAGTGCCATCGCATCGACCTCAGCTGGAGAGAGCATGCCCAGTTACACCGTCCCTCTGGAAACAGGTTAGCATTCATGCTGATTTAAACAAAAAGAAAAGTTGCATTCAAGATGATTGAAACAAGAGCAAGAGAAACATTACAAAAACAATAGAAAACATCAAATACTCTGTAATGGTTGAACTGGTTATAATAACTGAATTGTATTAGTTGAGGGTCTGTGGGTTTCTACTGGTAATTTGTTGCCTTTTATTGGTGGCTTGTTAAAACCACTAAATTCTAATGGAAAATGTCCTAAAACACACTTAACCAATTTTTAAATGGTTAATAGTTGACGGTATATAATAGTTAATGGTATTTGTAGTGGAAACCATACAAATGTCTTTAATGATTTTTTTTCCAGAAGGGTTTTAAGATGATAAAAATATTTAATTAAAAAGGTATCAATATTATAAAATAGGTAAAATAGGTAATCCCTACCAGTGTTTATAGACTATATGCTGTATACCTGATAGCACACGTACATCTCGGAGATGTCTATTTGACGTGTGCATTTGGGTAGTTGATAAATACAAATTTAGCTGAAAAAAATGTATCTTCATCTCGTATTCATTCTTTTTAAAAAAAGATTCTGTCACTACATACTGTAGGACACATTGATATGTCAACTACCCATTTTTATACATATTTTACTAGCAATATTTCTATAGGATGTTTCCTTTTAGATGTCAAATAGATGTTTTTTAGATGCATTTAAGATGTTTACGATTTATAATGTATGTAAAACTGAAAGACGTTTGTAGACAGCAGACACGTTCTGCTCATGGTAGCATTTTCAGATAGCACACTGCAAGATGTCTGTTAAAGATCTCTTGATCTGGAAAGCATCAGATGTCTACAAATGTCTGGCACACGTCAGTTTTACATTCATCCTAAATCATAAACATCTTAAAGACATTTAATAAACGTCTATTTGACATCTAAAAGAAATACCCTATAGACATATGTTTGCATATGAACAAACACAATGTATCGTGCAGATGTAAATGCAAATAGATGTACGTGTGCTGCCAGGTTTAGCTTAGCAACATGCTAACATAAAACATCAGAAATCAAATCAAATCTACTGTCTTATGTACTTTCTAGTCACTTGTGAGTTCCCATTACTATCATGTCTTATGTTGAAACACAGCCTACAAATCATTTCCTTTTTTAAACTAAACTTCATTCGTTTTTTTCAGCACCTTGTTGTCCAGACAGTCTCACGGTGATCCAGAGAACCCAGGCCATGACTGAAGTGACCTGGTCACCTGCTAACGGTGCCCAGACGTACATCACCACTCTGTCCTCACCACGCGGACATGCACAGTGTCACACGATGGAAACGAAATGCGTGATGGGATGCATCACCTGTGGCACTAACTACACTGTCTCACTGGAGGCCATCAGTCAAACCGGGCACAAGTCGGAGTGCATCTTCCAGGGATTCTCTGCCAGTACGTCCTCAGAACTAATACAAACACACAGAGTCAACATGCAGTTAAAAGTATGCCCAAAAAAGACATGACTCAAGCATTCTTTTGTTTTTTGGTATAATAAATCATACAAAATGTTGTAGAAAATACCATGTTTACGTGTTCATCATTATCACCATGATGCCGGTAAAATTATTTGGTTACACATTTGTTAAAGTAAACTCTAAAAGGTATCTCTGTAAAGATATTTAGGCATTGTTGTAATGCAGTTAATGCAGCATTTATAATATTTTGCCAGTAATTAATAATGTATATGAGCAAAATCTTATCACAGCCTGTAAGTGTGAAGTTTCATCAAATGCTCCCATCTCTTTCAAGGTCAGTGCTGTCCCTCAGGCATCCGTCTCTATAGAGGAACCAATAACACACTGATTGTGCGCTGGAGGTCCAGCAGTGCCCTCACTAAATACACAGCAGAAGTCACCGGAAGTGGCAGGACTCACACATGCAGCCCAGAGCCAGGCAGCTACACATGCACAGTGTCAGATATCGTGTGTGGTCAGGTCTACACGGTGGTGGTAGCCCCACTGAACCAAGACGGAAGCAAGGTCCAGTTCTGTAACAGCAGGCTCTATTCAGGTAATGAAGCTCAGTACAGAAGATCTCTAATGAACATAAATCGGAAGAGTGACAATACTTTTTTACATTCTTTTGACTCGTTGTTTCATAGTGAAACAAATGCCTCTTGCTTTGCTATTTTATCATATGTGACCCTGGGCCACAAAACCAGTCAAAAGGGTCCGTTTCTGGAAATTGAGGTTAATAAATCATGAAAGCTGAATGAAGAAGCTTTCCATTGATGTATGGTTGGAATAGAATTTGGATGAGATACACCTATTTGAAAATCTGGAATCTGAGGTTGCAAAAAAAATCTAAATATTAAGGAAATTGCTTAAAAAAAAACAAAGCTTTACTTTTTGGAAATTCTTGAACTCCCCCAGAGTTAAAAGGTAGCACTTTTAGCATAGCTTGAATCTTATTAGACCATTAGCATCATGTTTAAAAATGAAAAAAGAGTTTCAATATTTTTCCTATCTAAATCTTGACATTTACTAAGCCCGAAAGAAAATTAAAAGTTTCTAGGCTGATATGATTATGAACTAAACTCTGATTCTGGCATAGTAATCAAGGAACTGTGCTGCCTTTCTATGGCCACAGCAAGCGCAGTGATCATGCAGCACCTGTGGAAAATAGTCCTGTGATATCTGCCTAGAAAAACGCAACTTTTAATTTTCCGTCAGTCTTAGTACACGATCTAACTACGGAAGTGTCAAGTTTGAAATAGGAAAAAATATTGAAACTCTTGAGTAATTTTTTTCATGAGATGCTTCTGGTCTAATCAGATTTAATGATCTATGCTAAGCTAATGCTAAGCTAAGCTCTATGCTAAAAGTGCTACCACCAGACCCAGAGATCTGCTGAATTTGAGTGTTCAGTGAGTGTTCCTTTAAAGGTTTACAAATGAAGTCCTTAGCAAGACATATTATAAACCAAAAATTAAGCTTGATTTATTTACGGTAAGCACATTTACAAAATATCCTAATGATTTGTGGCATAAAAGAAAAATCGATCATTTTGACCAATACAACTGCTACAGATATTAATGCTACTTAGGACTGGTTTTATGCTCCAGGGCCTCATATATTGATATTCAGACTTAAGTAATGTTGTTGTGATTGAAAATAACTAAATTGACTATACAAATTCTTGATTTGTGTGATTGTCTTTCAGTAACATGTGTGGGCAGCACTCTTGGACTGGGTAAGACTGAGAACATTACATTTCAATCTGATCCAAATAAAATGTGCTAATCATATGAAAAATAAGGCAAACGCTCATAATCATAATGCTCTGTAGCTCAAAACTGAGAGGGTGAAATATTTGGCACTCTTTAACTGAAGCCTCTCTTTATTCTCAGTGCTCTATCAAGGAAAAAGATAATGATAGGATGGATGTCTTTCAAACAGTAAGGTACGGCATGTGTCTTTATTATACATTATAAACAGTCCTCCCTCTCTGAGCCGGGGACTGCCAGTCCTTTTACACTGATTCACAGTAAAGCTGATGAAAATACACTTATCTTGTCAGCGTCACATCAAATCTGCAAACCTGGGAACTTCAGATACAAAAGTGACATAGATTACATTATTGCAAAATAATATAAAAGTAAAATAATAATATTTATTGGCACAGTTATGGTTTGTTTCAAATTTGTTTGATGACAAGAAAAAAGTGGCAACATTTAAAAAACTTCCAAATAAACTTCATTTAATATAAAACAATATTTTTTTTTAAAGATAAACCATTACGTCTTTTATTATAATGAATTAATCACTGTCATCAAAGTCTTTTTCTTTTGTTATTAGATCAACTTTTTTTTCAATTACTTTTTTTCTGATCTGGACTCGTTTGTTTTTTTTATTTATATATATATATATATATATATATATATATATTATATTTATGTCAGTACAGCAGAGTCTCAGTTTAACCAAAACAAAGCTGAGCCGCCATAACAGTAGGACATGAGGCACAAACAGTAAATCACTGTCTTAATAATACTTTGACTTGTTGTTTTCTCTTGTACAGCTTCTGGTAATATTGGACAACTAGACCCTTCAAAACAGATCCCCAAACCAGGAAAGAAAATGAATGCTTTGTAACTAAATCATTTTAATGTATGCACTGGCTTCTGAAGTCAGGCAGTGAACTCATCTGAATACAGTCACCTGAATAATGTAATTAGTCACGATTCAACACTGTCAAATAACTTATGTTTATATATTTAAATTGCGATTTAATTTATGTCAATCATGTAATATGATTTAATTAGAAGCGACATTGATTAATGGGAGAATTTTTCAGAGCAATTTGCAATTTTCTTACAATGTGGTAAACACACAATCAATCCATTCAACTGAACAATCAATGAATTTATATTTGTCTTACCTTAATTTAAATTTTCAGGGGTCCCTATTGTTATCTCAGGGATTTTCACTAAAGACAATTCATGATCTCATTGTGTCACATTATTTAATGAACTCTACAATTCTCCACTTGATAAATAGTCGATTGTAACTTATAAAAGTTATTTTGATGAAGCAGTTATGTTAAAAAAAACAACCGTTTTGTTCTTATCAGCACTCAAACATCTCAGTTAAAAAAAGTAATTTGACAGTGGTTACATCTATGCATCAGTTTCCAGGAATAATTTGAACAAACATAAAATGAAACTAACAGTAATTTTAAGATTGATCAATCTGAATTTGAACTTCTTTACAGTATGTAGTGCCTCTGAGGGAAATCTACATCTAATTGTTGCAATTGAACTTCCCTTAGATGTCTGTCAAATGCATGATTTGATGGGATGTGAATGGACATCTGTAGTTTGACAGTAAAATTCATTCCCTGCATTAATAATGTGTGTCTGTTTATGTTTCACAACAGTGTTGACTTCCCTATCACTAAAGAAAAAGTCCCACAAGCTGTCATGATATTTTCCCATTAGGTCTATGTGTACGGTAAAGAGGTCATCAAGTTGATGATTCTTTAGGGTCTTAATTAAACATCTGTAAAAAACTTTGTTTAAAATCTCTCAATGGTAGTAAAAAAACACACCCTTTTAACCCTGTCAAAATCAGCTCTGATTTCATCAAGCCATTCTAATCCATGTTGCTTTAAATGCTAATGAGCTCTGCTGACCACGCCCCTCTCTCCTGTTTGGTAATGAGCTGTTCCCATGAGACTGTTGGATTTAGTTCACTGTTTAGCGCAAACACATACACAATGAATTTATAAAAACATTTATGCTATGTTCACACCAGACGCTACTTGTGCTAATAAATCAGGCTATTCTGGACGCTTGAAAATGTTGAGTTTACTCGCTTCATTTGCACGTGAAATTGGCTTTATTCAGTCGTGAAATTCGCTTTTTTGATTTTTCAACTTTAGCATTTTGTCTTTGTATTGACTTAACATGTAAATCACTTGCGCTTAACGCTTCATTCGCGTCTGGTGTAAACGCACTATCATACTATACTCACTTCTTCTGTAAATGAAGATGGATCATGAATGATTCACACGAAATCATATGCATTCAGGCCGAGTGAGGATCGACGCATTCCCTTCAAAATTAAAGTAACGTAATCCTCTGTGTCACCTCAGATGTGAATAAATGTTGACTGCTATATTCATTATTACATCCAACAACAAAAAAATGCATTCGCTAAAATATGAAATATCCTGTCTTCACCTGCACTGGAGTCGACATGATGGTTAACTGACGTCTGCTCACTTAGGGCGGTGCTAAGGTAAGACAACCTTGTCAATCAACTATTTTAGGAGGCAACTGTGCAAAATTACTTCACTTTGACAGGAATCACTCTAACAGCCTGATTTGAGAAAGAGAATTTTAAAATGGGGATAAAAAAAAAAACACTGGGTGGATTTTTATCATTACAGGATGGATCTCTAACACAGAATTGTGTTCAAACAACTAAAGTGTATTTTGCATCCAATGACCACATTCTGTGTGCTCCCGAAGTTTGCGACTGATTCTTTCTTCTGCATTTTGAGGTACTTCCGAAAGAAATCGAATTTTAATGAATGATGAAAAATATGGGGTGTGGCTTGATTTTTCTACTGCAAGTTGATTGGATGTAGAAAAGTAGGCGTTTCATTCAGAAATTAACACTCACAGACGGTAGGGCTAAGGATGTCATTTTAGAGGAGAGAAGATTTGCAAAGGCAAACTTTTTTTGTTCATTGACTTGCATGGGTGAATAGTTCACCACAAAAATAGCCATGTGTGCTAACAAAAATACTATATCAATAATCAATTAATCAGTTTTATTTATTTTTATAATTTGTATTTTTATAAATATAGTAAATTTTGATTTCACGCAGACTTTAAAGTTATGCAGACAGAATGATTGATGTTACAGAGAAACAAAAGACAGGGGGACACAGCTGAATATTTGGCTGACAGACAACAATGGCCATATATTTGAAATGGCCAAAATGTTGGATAAAGAATTCATAATGCAAAAATAATGTATAACACTGCTTCTTAACAAGCGTTAAACAATATAGAATAATGGACATATTTAAACCAGGGGCCTGTACCATGATGGTGGCTAAACAAACTCAGAGTTACAGGATTAGTTTTGGGTTGACAAATCTAAACCGATGCAAGTGTGACATCAGCAATAAACAGCCAATCACATGCTTTTTAACTTTCATTCGCTTCTTGTGAGAGAGTCAGATTCACTACCAAAGATTAAAAGATTGAGCAATATGAGGAATTTCTGCACATTTACACAGCAAGATGAAACTTAAGGAGAAACCCCCCCCCAAAAAGTAAGCTGTATTATCTATGTTTATATTAATTTACAAGCCTATTCCTATTAAACTAAACTGACTTGTGTAATAGATTAAGGAGATAATAATGATATAAATAATAAAGTAATTCTAAAAGTAATAATCAAAAAAAATTCTGATGATTTTATCTTTAAACAATGTTTTACTATGCAGCGTCCTTTAATTTGGAGTAAGAGAAGCTGGGGGAGTGGCTTTAGTGCATCAGACATGTGTCACCTTGCTGGAAGCTGATTGATCAAATTTACTTTTGAGAGCTCTAACCCAGAACATAACCTGCCCCGGAGCAGGTTAGCCGTGCAGCGCAAGTTACCATTGCAATGAACACCAATTGAAGCCGAGTTTCTTTCATGGTTCCTAAAACCCAGGATTGGTGCAAACTAATCCTAAAGTTACCTGGCTAACCAGCTAATCCGGCTTCATGGTACAGGCCCCAGCTCTAATATTGTTATTATTATGATTAGTGTTGTTATTATTAGGCTGCTGAGAGAGATCGTTAGTGCCCCTTGTGGTCATATATTAACAGTACAAAAAGTGTATTTTTCCAGAAATATTAAAATTCAGGCAATCAGGCAATTCTTTCACTTGAAACAGCTCAGATTAACTTTTTAGTCTATGACTAGGCTTGAGCCTTGTCTGTGAAACTGGGGGTATATGTTACAACTTTAACACGGTTATTGTTGTTGCTGGCATTATAAAAAAGAGAGCAAAGAATTGTAATATTATTAAAATAACATACTTGTATAATGTGAATGGCCTGTTTCTAATTCGTAATAATCTCATTTTTCAGTTGAGTCTTGATCACTTGATCTTTTTGATCATCATAGTTGCATTCCCTAGACTCGGTCCTGGAGGGTTTGTGTGAGAGCATCTCTATGAACAGTGAGGCCAAGACTTGGACAATGGCCTGGTGTCAAGAAGGGCAGCAAAGAAGCAACTTCTCCCCAAGGAAAGCATCAATGACCGACTGAGTTCAGTGTCGTGTCAGCAGTGAAGCCATCCATGTTGGAGTTTGCTTTTCAACCAAGGGAGTAAGCGCTCTCATAATTCTGCCCCGAAACAGAAGCTCATATCCAGTTTATGCCAGAACAAATTACAGAAGTTATGAAAAAACTGAGTCCAAAAGAGCCCATGTTACACCTCTCTTTGCAGTCGTGGCCTAATTGATAGAGAGTCGGACCTGTAACCCAAAGGTCGTGGGTTCGAGTCCCAGGTCCGGCAGGGATTGTGGGTGGGGTTAG
>JAUMHQ010000040.1:376998-394501 GCA_032361165.1 Enteromius paludinosus | reverse complement strand
TGAAGGGTCTGGATGGATCAGGGGTGGAGAGGATGGGTGCTGAAGTGAACAGCGACTTAAGACGTTCGAATGCCTCACAAAAAGTGCCTCATGACAAAAACGCACATTAACTGCAAAAGAATTAATGTCAAGAATTAAGTGAGACACCATCAGGAACCATTTACCAGCCTTTCTTCAATTAAGATTACATTATCCACAGTTTTTTAAAGTACCCTTTTAAGATTTGAAGAACACTACAAGTGCAGGCATACTTCTCAAGGAAGAACATTGCTAAACCAATCACATTTGAGCATTAAAACAAACTGTATCAATATTAAGTCTATTCACACTTTGTTCATTGAACTTTTATGTTGCATAAAACAGTATCACTCTTGCAATGACGCTTTTGTGGCCCGTGGAGGGCTCATAAAGTGACATACATTTAATGTATTTGTTCTCTCTGAGACCCAGTTTCCAAAGTTAACACAGATTACTTGGTCTCAAAGCTGCCAGCTCCTCCCTGTCAGTTATCTGCATCTGTAACGGGTCAAGTCCTTCTGTTCCAGGCCTTTGTTCCCTGTGTGAAATAGAACAAAGAATCTCTCACCTGCGATATTCATTACACATCGTAGCTTTAGAGATAAAAACGTATAAAGGCTTATATGAGGATATTTTACACAACACATCTTTCTGGGTTAAGCTGAATGGTCATAAAATTTGCTAATGTCATATTCATCTTCATACAACATTTAAAACAACTACAGAAGTGGACATTGCAAGATAACAAGATCTAGGTCAAGAGGATATGTCCAGTGCCACTTTATGGGTGGCCTTAACTACTTTAAATTAATTATTTGATACATTGGACTTTTTGTGTACATATGATTTTACACTGTACTTATAATTTTAATCTAATTCATAAATTTTTTTAAATTACATTTATAATTACACTGTTGTGATATACATGCACGAAAAATAAATGTCATCTGAGATTCAGTATTATTTGCTCTTCAGTAAATGGGTGTAATCAGAATGAGAGACCAAACAGCTAATAAAAATATCAATAATCTGCAAGTAATCCACACCTCACCAGTCCAGTTCATCAGTTATGTCTTTTGAAGTAGAAAGCTGCTTGTCTGTCCACTCAGATCTACCATTAAGACATTTTTTATAACTATTGACTGTAGTCTCTGGCTAAAATATCCATAATCCCAAAAAATTCTGAATTAGCAAAGAAAAATAACAGGGGATGTACTTCACTGGAGGAAGCAGATTATAGAGTAGCATGTTACCCAAAAGTGACAGTTTAAAACGTAAATGATGCATTTGCTTCTTACAAGCAGGCAACTTTTCACTTCACAAGACATTAACTGATGGACTGGAGTGGTGTGGATTGCTTGTGTATTGCTGTATTGTTGTTATCAGCTGTTTGGACTCTCATTCTGAAGGCACCCATTCACTGCTGAGCATCCACTGCTACAATGCTACATTTCTCTAAATTTTATGAAGAAACAAACTCATCTACATTTTGGATGACCTATGGGTGAGTCAATTTTCAGTAAATTTAAATGTTTTTCTACAAAATACTCCATTGCGGTTTAACCCTTTCTTTATGCTCCTTGTTTATACTGACTCAAACACAAATGTCTACTTCAGTGTTTCTGGGCTCCATGTAAATGAAGTAGGAATATTATATAGATGCCTCACATACCTATGGCAGAAGTTCTGAATCTCAGAACATGTTTTATTTCACGCATAAGTTCTGAAAAGATTTCACATAAGCTAAAGTGCCAGTTTTTGAAAGCTGACTAACTCTAATAGGTGACGATGATGATGAATTGTTTCTCAGTTCCTCTCTCTCTCTCTTTGTATTTTTCCCATCAGTCCCTACCCACTTTACCTTCTTTCTGTTATCCTCTCATATCTCGCAGGTCATCAGGGATTTATCTATGAGAGGACTGCCCCTCTTGGCTCAGCTGATTGGCCAGTCTAACGCTCAAAAGAATCAAAAGCAACTTTGTGTCTGACTCCAATGTAAACCACTATTTGTAATATTTCAGGTATTGTCAAAGATGAGAGTGCTGGAAACACTAGGTGTTGTAGTTTTAGCGACTCTAACACAGGTAGATTTACAAAATAAAATATTGACGTATTTTTTTTTATGGATTACTTGTCTATAATATAAAATCCTTGTGTAATCATTATTATTTTGTATTGTTCTTGTTTTTTTGACAGATATGGACCACTCAGGCACAAGGTAAGCTAAGTTTGTTGCATTCGTGACTTAGGACAAGTCCAGCGGTCATGTCACATTTTTATCAGGCATAACTTTGTGATTGTATTTAGGCGTGACATTAAAAACATAGTTGCTCTAGTTAATAGGGGATGGATGTGAGATGGATGGTATTATTTCAAGATAATAAACAGCACCTTCATGTTTTTTAAAATTATGATACAAAGAACATTCTCTCTTTTGTACAAAAGAGATAATTATACTCACTGATATTATTAATGATTATTGAGGTATAAATAGTGGTGGTAATACCGATATTGTTTTCATTGTATGTAAAAATAATATCCTTTTTTTTTTTTTACACAAATGTGGTTACACATCAATGTATATAGGTTTATTTATGACTGGAGAAAAAATGAATGATAATTTCTTATTCCAGAATGCACCATCGTTTCTATAAGCTCTCCTACGGCTTCATCACTGTTGGTTCAGTGGAACAGACTCCAGGGAATAACAAACTATTTTTTGGATCTTCGGGTTGTGAACGACTCAAACACCAGTCCAGTTGTAGTGTCGGTCCCAGGGAGCACGTCAGTGAGAGAGGTTTTTGGTTTGAAAGCGGGCACATGGTACAGAGTCATACTTAAAGGGTTTCAGAATTACAATTCTTTGTGTACGGATACAAAATTGGCATTAACAGGTAATTTGCTCTGGTTTTCTTTTTTATTCTTCAGTGTTTAAATGTATGCAAGCCTATAACACAATGAAACAGATAACAAATCAAATTTGATATGGCTTTCTTCACAAATTCAAGAAATTATCTGCAGATGATATGATAACAAGACTTTTTTCCTTTTGTTTTTCTGCAGTACCGGGTACATCTCAGATAAACCTTTCAAGAGCACTATCAAGCACAGCCATCTGGCTAGAATGGGACTTGCTACAAACAGCGCAACAATACTTTTTGCTGATAAATTCAACATTGACTGGGGAACGTTACAACTTGTCTTTTACAAACAATAGTGTAACGATTCGAAATCTTCGACCAGCAACTACATATGACACATACGTGGTCACGTCTAATGCTGGAGGTCTAGGAGCGAGAAGCAGAATACGGACCGTTACTACATGTAAGTGAAGATAATCACTCAAAAAATCACATTGGAAGATATATCCTTACTTTTATGCAGATAACTATTAACAACCATTTGCCAATGTCTTAACTCTCAGTGATACAGCCCCCAGCGGTGATTACTGTACTACAGTTGGGGCCCCAGTCAGCCCGCATCAGTTGGCAAGCCGTGGAAAAGGTTCTAGTTTACCAAGTTACAGTCAGGAATTGGAATTCGCTAAACACTACAATATATTCAGGCACTGTGTTTAGCACCACACTGGATTTGCAGAACATTTCACCCTGTTCTTCATACCAAATCTCAGTGTCTTCACTTAATGCACTCTTGGAACCTGGAGAATCCAGGCAGGTCAACTATACCACAAGCAGTAAGCAAACCAGTTTTCATTTGATTGTTTATAACAGACCTTTATAGTCACCTTGTTGTCGTATTTGATGGTCCTGTAGATGCACTTCTCAATGGAAATTGTGCACAATGGATTTCCTTTTTTGGTCCAGGAACAACATTCCTATCAAAATCAGACACCTAACCCTAACCTAGCACTGAAATCAGAGAGAAATAAGTTGAAAAGAACGATCAGAAGGTAAACAGGGTCTACATGCACAGCTTGTAAACACACAGATAGCGTTCAAATTGTAGGCAGTGAATCATGAGTAAGAGTCAATTATTCTACTGAACTTATGCGCAACAATTGCGATTCAATTCTTTCAAAGCTTGTTACAGCCAAAAACGCAAGAACAAGAGGGGATGGCCTGAGATCAGAACAGAAGCAGTCGTGAGAGATGCATTTTAAATGCATACTATTAGCACCTGCTGTTAAAATGCATCTCGGATGACCGCTTGTCATAGAGTCACTTAAAACAAATCTCAATAGTTTTACAGCACCATCATTTGAAATGTTATTTGTAATGTTGTTCAAGACTTAAGTCTTTATCAACCCCCATTTTTGAATTTTTTTATTTAGTTGTACCTTCCGTCTTCTGGCCTTGGATAGGACACTAGATAAGATAACAAGAATAACATTAGATTACAAACAAGAGTCAAAACTAAAAAAAGGTAGCATGTTTAAGAGGCAAGAATTGTAATAGGCATAAGAGGGATATTGAATTTAATATTGAATTTCAAAGCAATAACTCACCACATATTCTTCATACCTGCTGTCTTTTGAAAATGTACAACGTTATAAAACAAGACACCAGGGTTTAAACACAATTCATTTAAATAGGAAGGTACCATTTATGTGAAATAAAGAACAATAAAACCGCTTCTAGAGCAGAAGCAGTGGACTCTCTAGAAGTATAGAAAACAGGAAGCAATTTAGATTTTATTAAAAAACTACTAATTGTGTTAACCTAAGATTAACATAAAAATCTTTGCATTTACCTATAAAACTATATGAACCCTTACCAAAACCCTACAGTCTTGTTGGTGGATGAGACTGCCATAAACTTTAAATCTGATCTTTGTTCCAGGACCTACAAAGATAAACTTGCCTTACCAGGGTAAATCAAGTTCAGCTGTAAATGGTAGCGGAAATACTAATCATTGTGGGGAACTATTGGGATTCTTTGCTTTGAATTATGAAAGCCTGGTATAATAGTACCCATGTGCATGTTTTAGTTAATCATTTAAATTAACTTCAAATTCAGTTTTGTTAAATAATTTGGAAATCCTCTCTCTCTGCCAGCTCTGGGTCCAGTGACATCAGTCTCAGCAAGCTACACTTGTGCTACTGCATCTGCTGTGGTCTCCTGGACAGCTGTGATTGGAGCCACTACCTATCGTGCCACTGCCATAAGTCAAAGTGGTACAGTTCTGTCCTGCACCTCGAGCTCTACAGAATGTGAAATCAAACATCTAGCATGTGGGGAGAACTACAAGGTACAAGTCACAGCCCTGTCAGACAGCTGTGAGAGCACCGGCAACGCCACCACATCCTTCCAAACAGGTGAGATGTTGGGACCACAAAATCCCAGACGTTTGCCTCTCATTCAGCTTTCATAACCTTACTGGTGCCATTCAGGGGAAACTAATCTGAACTAGAATCAGCATTGTGGTGTGCATCCTGGATATCTATACCCTGCACTTCTGATTGTCAATGCCCTCTATTCATGCATGATGTTTAAAGACACCAGATCCACAACAGAGAAGTCACGCTTTCCCTTGAGATAGCATTGTCTCCACTGGGTTGTTTTGAAAAGCCTCACAACAGCAAGTGATCTTTTCTGTTATGCTGACCCAATTTAGGTAGATTTGTGTTCGTATACAAAGAGCCAGGTCACAGTTTGGGTGGGAAGCAAGAAATTGTTCTTTATTCAATAGAGGTGTATTTGTTACAAAGATATGTTGCTTCCAGGTTATTGCCATTTATCTTGATTGTAAAGTCATGAAAGGTGGAGCGTCATGTGAGAAGGTCCTGCTAGAGTGGCGCTAATCCACTTTATTGGTATTATTCTGAATTAATTGTTTTATGGTTGGTTACTGAATAGATGGGGAAAAAAGCTCCTTGCTCTTGCAATAGTTGAGCAAATGTAGCGAGACTTCTGACAACACTAAAAACTAAAAACAACACTTCACATTTCTACAAACTGGTCTTAAATGTGACAAAAATCCACAGGGTCTGTTCTTTATTCCCTCGTAGACTTTCTGTTAGGTCTTGAAACGACAGATTCACAAAAATAATAAAAGTAAGTCAAGATCTATGGCAGGGGTTGTGCATTCTCAGAGAGGGAGCTGGTACACACCCTGTTCTCTGCCAGGGAAAATACAATCTCAGGAGAACATCTCTTTTTTGAATCATGTGGTGTTTGTTACATGCATCAATCTTTCCAGAGCAGCAAGAATTGTGGTAACAATACACTGAAACCCATTACAGAAATGCAAATGATAAGATTAAAAGACTAAGGACACCAGGGACTGCTTTGTATTGCCCATTTACTTTGTTCTTTCTTCCATCTGACTAAACTATAATCCGTCTCTTTTCACACGCACTTACAGTTCCCTGTGCCCCGTCCGATCTCATGCTATACCGGGAATGCAGCAGCAATGTCATTGTCTTTTCCTGGGCTCCAAACAATTACTCAGCTTATTACTATGCGAGGGGAGTGGACTCCACTGGCAAGGTAATGGAATGTATGACCACAGAAAGATCCTGCTTCTTTACCGACACCTCTTGTGGACGCCTTTACAACTTCACAGTCTCCGGTTCTTCATCATCGGTCAGAGAGCAGTGTAGCACTGCAACCAGTTCAACGATGCAAATCCGAACGGGTAACAATAAACATTTGCTGTCAAAGCGTATTTATTTTGACTGTAGGCTTGAGTAAACGCTCATTATAACACATCACTAATACCTTATTGTGCTCCCATAATCTCACCCTTCAGCACCCTGCCAAGCGCGGAACATGTACTCATCAACGGACTGTCAGACAGGTCTTCTGACCAGCAGCTGGGAAGGTGCAGATGGAGCGCTGCAGTACACCGTGGAGGCCTTTGGAAACAATGGAAATCAGAGCCATTATATATGCAGCTCACTGACACAGAGCTGCACAATCTCCGGCATAAATTGCGGTGAAAGCCTTACCATGTTAATCACTGCTTCGGATAACGAGTGCTCCAGTGTTCTGTCTCTGGGAGAAGTAGGCCAGACTGGTGAGTTGCAAAGTCTCCTGGTGGACAAATATGGGAGCATACACATGATTAGACTGCCAGAACACACTTTTGTCTCACACCAAGAAGGTTCCGCAATCCCACTGACCTCAATCGGAAATCCAATCCTGTAAATCCCACAACGGGAACAACTGGACTGGAAAGTTCTGCGGGTAATCTACTGACAAATCAAAGATTGCAAAGATTAGATCGATAATCACCAAATCACTAAGAGCAGCACATACTCATGTAGTGCTGCAAACCAGCACAGCCAGTTGTAATTAGCTGTGGGTAACGCATGTCCTGATTTTGTCTGAGTTCTACATGTTCCTGGGTCAATATATTTTGTTGACACTGGAACAACATTTTAATCCAAAATTTTAGTTTTGACCATATCTCTACACCTAACCTAACACTACCCATGAGAATAGCCTAAAATCAGAGGAAATGAGAACAAAGATGTTGACCTAGGGACACGTCGAACTCAGCAACTTTTTGGGCGTGTTAAATAATGGTGGTAATACCATTGAATTAACTGCTGTAAACCTTAGTAAAACATCTTGCGTGATTCACTTAAATGCTCTCCTCTGATAAATGTTGCATCTGAAAAGTAAACTCTTTCAAATGCACAAGCAATAACATCAGCTATAAAAATAACCATGCCCTTTCATCTGCAATTTTTGCTTGTCTTTAGTATATCCTAAAAGTAGTTTTTAACGTCGGAAGAGGGTTTGCATTGGTGCAAGATATTGGCAAATCTGGCCCTTAAAGTGTTACTCTTACTTTGGTGCTCGTACATCAGTGTCAGTCATCGATCATTAAATCTGATTTTAGGCATTAATCATGGGTAAGGGTAGGTTTAGGTGTAGGGATATGCTCAAGACTATATTTTGCATTAAAATGTTGTCCCAGGGTCAACAAAATATGTTGACCTAGGGACACAGAGTACTTGGCAAAATCAGGAAGTGCAATTATTTACCCCCATGTTGTTCCAAACCAGTGAAAGCTGTTCATCTTTGGAATGTAATTTAAGATATTTTGGATAAAAACTGGAAGGATTGTGACTGCCCCACTGACTGCCAGGTAATGAACACTGTCAAGGTCCAGAAAAGTATAAAAGACATCGGATATGAATACTAGCTGAAGACCACCCGCTATCATTTCCTCAACACACCTTCAACTCACCATCACACCCCATCCTACAAAGAAATGCTAACAAACCAGGATTTTCAAAATGATTGTGATGCAGAGAACAGTGTCCTGATTGGTTAAAAATTAGCAATACACACTCAAGTTAATTTTTTTGCTGTATACGTCTTATATGATAACCTGCCTGTTCTAATGTGTGTGTTTTTTTTCTTCCCAGCCCCTTGTGTACCTCAAAATGTGTCTGCATTGATGGACTGTGGTTCAGATTCCATCACTCTGACATGGAAGGCTTCGTTAGGTGCTTTTTTCTACTTTGCCACAGCTGTGGATCAGTTTGGGACTTCTCACACTTGTATCTCATCAGAAACTAAGTGCAAGTTCAGTGGGCTCCGCTGTGGTTCCGTATACAAAGCCTCTTTGATCGCATCCAACAACAAATGCAATAGCTCCGTCAGTGACACCATCAGTGCAGAAACAGGTACAACACATAAAGAAATACAAGAGTGCGGTTACCTTGATGTCTGACACCTCATAATCAACTTCCCACCCCATCTCTCAGCTCCGTGCCCCCCTGGGAGTGTAGAAGCCCTTCTGGACTGTCAAGAGAACCAGGCACTGGTGAGCTGGCTGGGAAGTCGAAGTATGATATCCTTCACTGCCACCATGGAGGACAAGCTCGGTGGTCTTCTCAGTTGTAGCACCACTGCCAACAGCTGCCGGATCCCCAATCTGAAGTGTGGCCAAATTTACGACATAAGTGTCATTTACCATGATGGAATTTGTCCCAGTATGCCTTCCCAGGCCATACAAATGAAGTCTGGTAAGTGCGGCTTAGTCCAATTCACTTCTGTTAGGAGTTTTTGAAGTTGCGCTCACACTAATAATGAATAAATCTTTGGAGGTCACCAGAGCTGTTTACTGGGCATTCTTCTGAAATAGGTAATACTGTACCAGTTTAAACTGCCAATGGTAGTTGCTACAATGCTGCTTGTTTGTGTAAACGTGAATGTTTAATCAATAATGATTTATACATGTTAGTGCCTTTTGTCTTGCAGTCCCTCAACTCTGGCCCTCCATGTCCATTGTCCATGTTAATAGTATCACAATGGCAATATTAAACAGCCCCAACAATGCACCAGGACAGTTTTATGAGAGACTGACTATTTTCAAAGAATGTACTTACCAAGAACGATAATTGTATTTGCATTCACACCAATGGATGATGACATTATGTTTATTCAAAGGATGCACTTCAGCATTGTTCTGTGAACATAACTGCAGCATGTAGTTTAATAACGTTTTGAAGGTGGTAGTTGCATTAATTATCAATGGAGGGAAAAAATCTCTTAATTTGTTCAGATGGAGGAAAAGCCCACGGGTTTGTTATGACAAAAGACATACGTTTATGATGAAAGAATATACATTTTTAGGAGAACTATCCCTAAGAAACTAAAAAGGTTCTCTAGAATGTTACAGGCAGGAAAGTTTGATCAGTTTTGGGGCTAAACTTTGCAGGACAGTGGCCCACCCATGACCCACAACATTGTGTTTGGACATTTTGCACTGGCAAGCCCCCCAAAATCTTGATATGTTGTGTCTTCTCTTGCTATAAAAATTAGGGAAACCAGAAGACTTCTCTGGAGGACTTTTAAACTCCTTATATACCATTAGATTCTAACGTAGATACAATTATTTCTCCACAGTGCCATGTGGTCCAGTAAATGTTCGGGCTGAGGTGCAGTGTCCCTCAGGTGATCTCTCACTCAGCTGGGACAGAACAGAAGATGCTGAGGGTTATATTGCCACTGTAGTCTCCAAGACCTCTGGAGAGCTGGTTTACTGCAACTCTACCTCACCTTCCTGTAATGTGACCAATCTGCAGTGCGGCGATTCGTACTCTGTACAGGTCAGGTCCTACAACCGCTCCTGTCTGAGCATGCTGAGTTCACCTCTAGTGGTGAGAGAGGGTGAGGCGCTGATTTGTTCACTAACATTAGTTTTATATCGTCATTTGCCTTTAGTGCTGCTGTTTGTGTGTTACTGCATGCTAATGATTTTGAATCTGTTCCACTAGTGCCATGTGTGCCCACTAATGTGACAGCCAGACGGACCTGTGGCAGCAGCACAGTGGAGGTATCGTGGAGTGCAAGCCACGGTGCTCAGTCCTATGTTGCTGTTGCTTTGAGTGATGACGGGCATCGTACAAAGTGCTCTTCCAACACGACAACATGTAACATCCTTGATCTGCACTGCAGCAGTGTGTACTCCATCAGCATGATGGCTGTAGATGGCAACTGCTCCAGCTGGAAGAGTCAGAATGTTACACTGCGCACAGGTGAGGCTATCAGGGTAGGAATTTAGACAGAGTGGATGATGATCAGATCAGATCTCTGTGTGGAGCACTGGCTGTTGTCAGACTCCTTGTGGAGTCAATAATCTCACTGCATTATTACAAATAATGCCAAAAATAATGTTTGGAAATGTAAACTGATATTTTCAGCTGAAACGCTATCCCAAAAGATAGAAATAATCCACTTAAAACCATTTTTTGTTGGTGGAAATACTAGTGGCCTAAGACTTTTGCACAGTACTGTTTATATATACTGTATATGTTTTGAAATACTAGTGATAGAAACATATCTATTTAACTGACTTTAGGAAATGTCAAATTTCTTTTCCTTCTTTCTCTTGGTAAATAGTTCCCTGCCCACCAACTAATGTCCAGAGCACTATGAACTGTAGTACCAACTCCGCCACTCTGTCCTGGACTGCCAGTCCTAACGCTGTGTCCTACAGAGGCAGGGCTTCAGGCAGAGACGGCCACACTGTGACGTGTGATGGCAGAACTCCAGTGTGCCAGTTAAACGGCCTGCACTGTGGACAGGAGTACGTGTTTGTCGTAACTGCTTCTGACGGAAGCTGTGAAAGTCCAGACAGCGTTGAGAGCAGACATGAGACAGGTATCATATCGAAAGTAATAATAGTCTAACAATAATCACTCTTATGAACCCAGAACATTGCATAGAGTGTCTCTTTTTCTCCTCGTGTGTTGTTTTCTAGCACCGTGTGCCCCTCAGAACGTGTCTAGATCCTTGGACTGTGCCTCTAACAGCCTCATCGTAAGCTGGGCTCTCGGTCTCACAGCTTTAAACTACACCGTTCTTGCCAGGACTACAGGTGGCGCTGTTCTCAGCTGTACCACAATGGGCTCCAGTTGTATCATCACTGGCCTGCAGTGCGGTAAGAACTACACCACTGTTGTCACAGCGAACAATGGAGAGTGTCAAGGACCAGAGACCGCAACCCGTCCCATCCAAACAGGTGAGATTTCTCGAGTACAGATCTAATGACACTGTGAATTAAAATGAGACATGCCACCTAAAAATCAAGTCTCTCTGTTCTGGTAGTGCCGTGCATTCCCACATCAGTCCATGCCAATGTGGAGTGTGTAAATAACACAGTGAGGGCATCATGGGGCCTGGCAGCTGGAGCTTTATCTTACATTGGCGTTCTAACCGGCCCGGACCAGTACAAAGAATCCTGTGCAACATCTGGCCTCTCCTGCTCCTTCAGGGGCTTAACCTGTGCACAAACCTACACTCTGAATGTCATCTCTCTGGACAGCCAATGTAACAGTCCAGTCAGCCCCAACGTCTCTGTCACAGCAGGTAGGAAAACACAATCCGATTCACCTAACCACATGAGCACATCACTGAGCTAATGATTAGTGGTCAACCAATATAACGGCAAGATCAATATATTGGACAATATTTTGCATTTTTCAAATATCACAGTGGCTGAATAGTGTTTATATTTGGCTGATGAAGCGCTAAGCTAAGTATTCACACATTTCAATTATATTGAAATATTTTTACTGACACTTTTCAGTATTTAATGAGTTATATCAACTATATTTGATGAGGTCAGATGCAAAAGTGTGCCACCTAAAATGTTTTTCTTTCTCAGGCTCCTCAATGCTATCTCACAACCAATTTAGACGTATTGTACGAAAGGGCTAATTCGTACTAATTTGTACAGTTTTTTATGATTTTTCTAAACCCCAGTAATGCGTAGGTTTAAGGGTGGAGTTACACATACAAGAGTTATACAAATACAAATTGCCAACTCGTAAAACACGCACGGTTTAGCAAAAATGACATGAATTTGTACAAGTGAGACTGTACAAATTAGCCACCTCATGAAATATGTTTTCATGAGGCTTGGCTATATGTTTTTGCTCAGTTATTTAGCTTTAATGGCAAAGAATAGAACCTACGTATTTCCATTAAAGTAAAATTACTGAACCTAGATATAAGAGCCTTAGAAAAAACTCAATTGAAATGGCACTAAGAAGCTTTTAACTCATAATTTTTTGTGATTGTACTCTTAGACAATGATACATGTGATGCTGCCTTAGAATGCTTAGAAGAGTGTGTAATGTTGGTCTGTCCCTGGTCTTTGCCCTTTTCCAGCTCCCTGTGACCCTGCGAGTGTGACTGCAGTGCTCAAGTGTGACTCTCGTACAGTAAATGTGTCATGGCACACTGCCGCTGGTGCCAGCACATACACAGTCCTGGCACAAGCACAGAATCAGAGCATTCCTTCCTCTTCCTGTCGAACCTCCGCCACTTCCTGTGACCTCACGCAAATCTTCTGCGGAGAGGTGTTTAATGTCACAGTGCTTGCTGATGATGGAACCTGCAACAGCTCAGCACGGGCCAGCACTATGCTGGAGTCGGGTATGAAGAGCATATGTTTTACTCCAGATTGGATTGGTTCAGTTTAGCCTAATCTTACTTCATTTCCCTTGTTTTCTCTTCCTGTGTAATGTCTCAGCTCCATGTCCACCGACAATGAGGCCTCCTTCACTGAACTGCAACACCAATGCGACCCTGGTCTCCTGGCTGAAGGACCCAGACGCTGTTAGTGTCCGTGTCAGTGCCGCCTCTGTCCTTGGACACACTGCAACCTGCAGCTCTTCTTCAAATAACTGTTCCCTGAATGCCTTGCTATGTGGTCAGACATATACTGTGTACGGTGTGGCCCAGGGCCCTCAGTGTGAGAGTGCACCTAGTGCTCCATTCAATATTACCACAGGTAGGTTTATAACATATTTGTAATTCAACATCAGTATGAAAGTATGAAATAATCTGCATTTCAGAGCACTGTACATATTTTTTATCTTTATTCCAAGTCAGTTAAAATCAATTACAGCACCTTTCATTTCTGTATCATTCTGTATCAAGTTTTTTTCAAACACACACACACACATATATATATATACATTAACAAACAATTGAAGTAGCTTTGGCTACAGTGTTTTTCGTCAAAACACAAAAGTTCCTGTACCTTTATTGTATAACTAATTAACAATTAAATGATATGTCAATGGTCTACTGCATTTCTGACAATCAGCCAGGCCAAAATAAACATCCAGAGCTGAATAATAGTGCTCTTCTGTGACTATTTGCCAGCCCCCTGCACCCCTGCTCAAGTGAGCGCTAACTACAGCTGCGGCACCAGCACAGAGCTGAGCTGGACGGACAGTCTGGGTCGAGAAAGCTTCTATTTGCTTGCGCAGACGAACGGTCACGCAGGCTCCTGCAGCACAGTCCAAACCCACTGCTCCATCAATTCGCTGAGATGTGGAAGTCTTTATAATGTCTCTGTGGAAGCAATTTCTGGACACTGCAACAGCAGCCAAGCAGCTTACACACAGCTGCAGACAGGTGATCACTTGTAAACACAGCCCTCAGAACACTTTCCATGAATATTACATATACATATAATATTATATGTAATTAATATTTTAATGACCATTTTCCACAATCTTTATGAATCTTAACATTTATACAAGCCTCTTTTTTATGTACATTTCATACGTAAATACAATAATTACATAAGAAATTAGTTTTAATAAATAAGCATTTTTAAAGAAAATACACTGAGAAGACAGTCATGACACTTCCTGTTCTCTCAGCACCTTGTGCCCCAAAGAATGTGACAGTAAGACTACAGTGTCTGAACAACACCGCTGTTGTGTCCTGGGAGGGCAGTCCTGGTGCCGTGGGCTATAACGTCACTGCTGTGGGCCAGGATGGGGATATCAAGTACAGTACCGTCACTGGCACCAATTGTCAACTACCCAACATGCACTGTGGTCAGACCTATGACATTGTAATCACACCCTTCTCTCTGACGTGCACTGGGTTCCCGACTGCTCCCTTCACTTTCAATGCAGGTGTGTATAGGCAGATTTCACAAATGTACAAATTGCTGTCCCATTGCTTTTTAAACACAATAAAATAGGAAACAAGTATATTGTATTGTATATACAAAGTGAAATAATTTGGTCTTGGTTTTGGACTTGGCACCAGATTTTGGTTGCACTGTAATCGGGTGTCTGCTTTGGTCAGTGTCTGTCGATGCAGTTTTGTAAGAAATTTTGTACCCTAAGTTCCACTTATGAAGGATGGTCCAGTGGTCTGTCTGCATCGTTTTAGTCTAGTTACTTAATCTCATTTTCTTCCCTTAACACCCTTCTAGGTTCTTGTCCTGCAAGTGATGTCCAAGTTTCTCTTCAGTGTAATGGTAATGTGGGGCTTGTTCATTGGACTGCTGCCAAGAATGCTGAAAGTTACATTGCCATGGCAACGGGTAAAGATGGCCACACCCACACATGCACCTCCAGCAGCACCAACTGCAGCTTCAGTGATCTGCACTGTGGTGAGAACTACACCGTTACGGTGGCTACAGTGGAGCGTGGCTGCCAGAGTCGACCCAGCACACCTGTCAATCTCAGATCAGGTCAGTAAACAGAACACAAAGTACCGCGTGATTTGTTGCATTACACACAAATTAATCTATACAATCAGTTTACTAGTGTTTGATTTGTTCCCAATCCCTCATTCTTCTAGCTATCTGCCCACCCTCAAATCTGGCCGGTCATACCAACTGTGCTACGAGTGACATCAGCATTACATGGGACCCCAGCCCAGAGTCTAGGGTCAATTACATCCTGTTCATCCATCAGGTGGATGGCCTGAACTCTACCTTCAACACAACACAAACATCATACCTTCTGACAGGGTTGCACTGTGGAATGAGCTTCCTCGTACAAGCGGCTGCTCAGGACAGCACCTGCACCAGTCCTTATGGAAGACCAACGCAGATCTACACAGGTACAAACGCTTTCAGTTGTCTTCACATCAGCTGCAAACAGCATTAGTCTGCTTGTAAAACAGCAAAATAACTCCAAACATGGTGGATTTTATGCATACTGTACTTTATCCTGATTTTTACAAGGCTACAAACCAAATAAGTTAACAAAATAAAATATATGTATATGTATATATTTTGTTAGGGCAAAGCTGACTCACTCTGTCAATATAGACATGGGATGAAATGAATTTAGAATATAGAATGGGAGAAATTGCAACCTCTAATATGGAGGAGTCTTGCTTAATAAATTAGAGAGCCAATCACCAAATTTGTAAATCAAATCACATCACAGCAGCTACTGTTTGAAGCTCTGGTTCTCATTAAAACAGTATCTTGAGATGTGCACTTAGGGCTGAATACGTGTGATGGCTTGAAATCCCAAATATAAATTTGAAAAAAAAAAATGTCAAAAAAATAGATAATATATGCTAGCCTCAGGAACAAAATAACTTTTTGGTAGACACCCTGGCTAATGTCACAGAACACTCTAATTGAGAATGACTTCCATTGTCCTTGCATGTTTCTGAATGAGAGGGCATTATAACTCCTTATTGAATCCCCAGAAAAAATTAGTAGAGTATTAAATACTGTCGCTTAACAAAGTTACAAAAAATGTATTGATCTGAGTCTCATGCGTTGATCCACAGCTCCCTGTCCACCCAGTAGCCCGACTGCTGCTGCTAGCTGTGGCACAAACAGGGCCAACATCAGCTGGCTGAATGGTGCAGGAGCGGACTCCTATACTGTCAGTGTGGTGGGAAACAACGGACAGACTGTTTCCTGTACATCCAACACCACTTCATGTTCTGTGAAGGTAGATTGCGGAAATACATACACAGCCACTGTGGTTTCCACAGTGGGGTCCTGCAACAGCAGCAATAACAACACCATCCATTTTGACTCAGGTAAATTAATACATTGTTCCAGTTAACTAATCAAACTGCAAACGCTTCTTAGGCAGATTTTTGCAAACTTGCACCTTGCAAGTAAAACACTTTTCTCTTTGCTTCACCTCCACATGTGTGTCACAGCGGCTTGCCTGCCTAGTAATGTTATGGCACAGTTAGACTGCAATTCGGACATGTTAGCTGTACATTGGGACCCCAGTACAAACAACCCTGAGTCCTATACAGCACTGGCTATCGGTACGGATGGCACTCGGCTTTCCTGTAACACAAGCTCTACTTCCTGTACCATTCTGAACTTAAGATGTGGCCGCACCTATAGCATTGCTGTGACCACATCCAACATTAACTGTGGAGTCATTGAGGGTTCAGACTACCAAATCAAGACAGGTAAACTAACTAAATCAATCACTAAAGCAATTCTTAACCAATCCCGACCACTTAAAATTTATTAATTTAGTCATCTATCATGTGTATCCAATCAGCCCCCTGCCAACCACATAGCCCAAATGTACAACTGCAGTGCAGCACTAACATCGCTACAGTAACATGGGACAATAACGGAGCGGATCAGTTTGACATGGTGACTGCGCTCAACTTCACTGGTGGTGCAACGGTGTGCAGCAGCAAAAATAGGTCATGCGCGTTTGAACAGCTACGCTGTGGTGAGTCATACTCACTTAGTGTGGTTGGATCCAACGGAAACTGCACCAGTGATCCCAGCGAGAACTTCAGCCTCGATACAGGTGAGACAAAGATATACACAGGTGAAGGATCATTAGCCCGACGCCGATATGACTGAAAACAATATTAATAGGGTACAGCAGTTTTCTCCAAACAATTTCAAAAAAGAAAGAAATATTATGTTATATATTACTTAAATGCTAAATATGTTGACAATAGAATATATTTTTGAAAACGAAAGTGATGCACTCACAATAAGAAGCTTACAGTGTTTCTGTTGCTTCAGAAGTATAGTTATAACACAGTAGAAAGATACTTCATAAAAGCAAATGCAGACATAACACTTGTCCAGTGTGTAGCAACTATTTGTTAAAATGATTAAAGATGCAACAATTAATGAATCTTTGGTGCCTGTGATTCCTCAGGTTAAATATCCTGAGTAGACAGATCTGCAATCCAAATGTATTAGCCTAAAATGTATTTGGTAACACTTTATAATAACTACACACTATGAATGATTAGTTAATCATTAGTAAGCATTTATTTCATCC
>JAUMHQ010000040.1:364515-376425 GCA_032361165.1 Enteromius paludinosus | reverse complement strand
TATAAAGGATGAACTAACTATTTATTAATGCTTAACTAATGATTCATAGCGTGTAGTTATTATAAAGTGTTACCATGTATTTTGATCAATTAAACTTGCTTAATTTTCAAACTGTTGCTCTGCCATAACACACAGAGAGAAAAACACAGAAGATAACTTTAATTTATGCATGCTGAAGCACCTCTTAAGGAAATAATAAAAATGCAACACAAAGATAAAACTCCCTTCTGTTGTAATCAAAAGTGCATCTTTTAAAAAGTATACTTCAATGTACACAGCTGAGAGGTACTGAATCTGGTGTAGCTAGTTTTCTTTATACTGTTCCAAAAATAACTTTCTGCTCATGTTCATGGATCTTTGGCTTTATTAACACTGTCTCTCAGCTCCCTGTGTGCCCACTTTTGTTGTGGCAACCACAAATTGCGAAACGTCCATCACTACTGTAACCTGGGATTCTGCCCGTGGCGCCAGAAGTTACACTGTTCATGCCGTGAGCACCTGGGGGTACACCAGCACATGTACCAATACAGACACCACCTGCGCTTTCTCAGACCTGGACTGCGGACAAAACTACACTATAACAGTCACAGCTGAAGATGACAACTGTGTGAGCCTGAGCAGTGCACCCATCGCTGTCACAACAGGTACTGATCAAAGCTACAGCTGGATAAACTCATGGAATTAGTCATACAAATT
This sequence comes from Enteromius paludinosus, assembly GCA_032361165.1. Taxonomy (NCBI): domain Eukaryota; kingdom Metazoa; phylum Chordata; class Actinopteri; order Cypriniformes; family Cyprinidae; genus Enteromius; species Enteromius paludinosus. The sequence continues at coordinate 375,729 of JAUMHQ010000040.1, read as the reverse complement.
ATGCATGTGTTTCGTATAAGACAAAACAGGGACTTAAGCAAACAGTGCTGCAGTCAAACAGCATCTGTAAGCAAACCTAATACATCCAGGCCAGTAGGTAGCAAGTCTGTTTAGCGCCTTTCCCAAATGTAACCGTCCACACTTTCATATTAAGACTTCAACTGGCAGCAGAGGGGGCATTTGTGAGCACCCTTTTAAAATTTAAAATGGCATATACAGTAGGACACACTGCAGTTTCATGGACTTAACCAGGACTGGCATAGTTTCACTCCAACCCTAATCAGACAGCAAGTCTCATACAGCAAGTGCAAAGAACAGCAGTTAGGATAGGGGCATTCTATTGATGCAGAAATTTCACATAGCATCTTTAACAAAACTATGCGTTTGTATTTCCCTTCACTAGTTCCATGTCCACACTCTGAACTACAAGCAACTTTGGCCTGCAGCACAAACTCTGCTCTGATCTCATGGACACCCGGGAAGGGTATTCTGGTTTATAACGCTTCTGCCGAGGGCTTTGATGTAAATCACCATGTCAGCTGCAGTACACCTGACTCTGCTTGCAATGTCACCAACTTGCACTGTGGCAACCGTTACCAAATCAAAGTGAACGGAGAAGGGCTCACCTGCCCTGAACAGTCAGATGACTGGATTGCCATAAAGACAGGTAATAACCTCATAAGCCACTGATTTATACACATTATTGTGCTATTCTTAAAAAATAATAATAATAATTTTTGTAAACTTTGTAATATCATTAGCCTCTGAAACCATACAATGGTTTCAAACAACACCATCACGTGTGTCGACTTTTGCATAATATAATTAATGTAATTCTTATTGAATCTGCAACATTACATCCCTAGTCTCAAATTAGTTGTTGTATATCTGACTTGTTTTGAACTTTGATTTCTTTAAGTAAAAAATATCTCATTGCAAATAAAATGTTGGCATTACTGATTAGCATGCTGTTTGGTGTTCTTTTGCTTCTTCAGAACCATGTCCACCCACTCAGGTGTCCATCCAGTCATCCTGTGACTCAAACACTGTGTCCATTGCCTGGAAAACCTCTCAGGGATCAGCGTCCTACATGGCTGTTGCTGAAAGCAGCAAAGGTCATAGGGTGACTTGCAACACAGCTCAACTCACCTGTGACATAACAGGCCTTCAGTGTGGACAGACTTATCAAATTTATGTTTCTGGTGTGGATGGCGATTGTATTGGATCCAGAAGTGAAGTTCAAATTCTTGAAACAGGTGAGAGCTACAGTCATTTTTTTGTAATCGTTTGCAATGTCTAATGCTAAAAATCATCAGACCACCGTGGCAACTGCATGGCAACACTTTTGCTACAACTGCTACAGTCAAAATTAAAACTTTAGATACACCCCAAACTTACCACAACTTTCAAATGTATAATAAACCTATATTTTTTAGTCAAGGCAGCAAAAAGGAATAACACATCTCCATAATTTATTTAAAAATGACCAAGTTATATCATAACACAATGGTCCCGAAGTATGGCCTTGGGGGAAAGCAGTATTCCCAGTTTCATCAAATAAAATTCATAACCATATCCAAGATTAATATAATAAATAATCCATTACACCCCTCTCAGCCTCTCACCAACTTCTGAATGAAGACTATTGCCACAGATGGGTACTGCTTATCAAGGAGGTACAGACTGTACAGTTGGCTAGAGTCTCACATTTTTGCTGCATGTGACACGAGGCAAGTTTTAAGGATTTTTTAAAATGATGATAGTATAGTGAGTTAATAGGAAGGAACGTGCCAAAATCGAGAAATGTCTGCAAACCAGGACTCGAACTCAGGATACCCAAAGTGAAATGGGCTATCAGTGCAGAAGATGCACTAGTTCTTTGATGTCTGGTTTAGTGTGACTGGGCCTTTAGGTGAGTGGTCCACTTATAGTGAACTTTTACCTCTGTGTCACTTTCAGCCCCTTGTGTGCCTCAGAACGTAGAGACTATCCTTAAGTGTCAAGCTACTGTTCTCAACGTAACCTGGCAACAGACAGGTCTAGCCCACCACTACCACGCCACAGTGAGGAGCAGCAATGGTCAAGTGCTGGGGTGTGACTCTAATACAACCTTCTGTCAAGTTCCCAACATCCTCTGCGGACTGACTTACAGCGTGACAGTGGTCGCCTACACTCAAACCTGCAACAGTTCCCAAAGCTCTGTGCAACATATAACCTCAGGTACCCGTATATATACGTAAATTAAAAATTTCAAATGTCAATATTTGGATGTCTTTAACATCTCTTTTCTGCATTCTTTAGCCCCTTGCCCACCAGATGCTATATTTGCCGTCTTGGACTGTGATTTAAACACTGTGTCCGTTTCCTGGGACTCCAGTGTAAATGGTGTCCTTTACATCGCACAGGCCTTTAACGCCAATAACAACGATTACTACATGTGTAATACCACAGAAAACAGATGTGATATCACTGTGACCTGTGGTAAGGATTATAATGTGACTGTAGTACCATTAAGGGATGGCTGCACAGGGAAGAATTCACCGGTCCAGTATGTTAGGGCAGGTTTGTCATATTTATTGAAAATTGAACACATCACCAAATGTCCGTTTGCTTGTCACAACATTCACTTTTGGGATGTGTGTTTGTGTACAAAGCTCCTTGCGTTCCCATCATGTTGGATGTTGAAATGGACTGCCTGTCTGATTCGGCTTGGCTGAAATGGGAAGAGTCTCCAGGGGCAGAGCTCTACATCGCCACGGCAACTGACAGTGATGGACAAGACTACGAGTGTAACTCAACCGAGAGCCAGTGTACCGTTGAACAGTTACAATGTGGAAGATTCTACAACATTAGCATCGTCGCATCTAATAGTCAGTGTGACAGTCCGATGAGCAACACGTTGCAAACCGAGACAGGCAAGAGCGGGAGACTGTAAAGGTTGATTTTTCAGTGAAAAAACGGGCTACATAATTTCACACTTCCCCTCTCAATTGCTCTTTCAGCCCCTTGCCCACCTCAAAATGTGATCCCGTCTCTGGGGTGTGACACTGGTGTGGTGAGTGTGATGTGGGATGAGAGCTTTGGCGTCTTAAGCTACACTGCGACTTTGGAGCGTACAGATGGAGAGACCACCTGCTGCACGTCAAGCTCCACTTCCTGTGAGATCACTTCTCTTCCCTGCGGCCAGATGTATGTCCTGACAGTCACTGCTGAGGGAAGGACATGCAACAGCTCTCAGAGTCTTGAGGTCATTGTACGGTCAGGTAAAACACACCCAGTTACCACTGCTGTTCTACATTTTGAAGACTTGCAAACCCTGTTATGTCAAAAATTATATGTACCTTGGGGATGCTTCTACTGTCATCACAGTTTTTTTACTTAATCCGCAGTTCCCTGTATTCCGGAGAGTCTGGAGTCCAGTACTAGCTGCAGTGATAATGTAGTCACTATGTCATGGGTGAGCAATGAAGCTGGTGAGCTCTATACGATCCAGGCCTTCAGTGCTGATGGCTTATATGCTGACAGCTGCTCAGGGTTTGGTCAGTCATGTGAGCTCACATCACTGATGTGTGGTGTGCCGTACACTGCCACAGTAATAGCACAGGACAGCATCTGCTCCAGCGCGCCAAGCCAAGCTGCTCCAATCAGGACAGGTAAGTGTGTGCAATTTCATTTTGCAATGTGCATTAGAGACACTGCTATATGGTAGTTAATTACAGCAAACGTTCGATTTTCCTGCTCTCAGTCAATCTATCTTCTTGGAAATCATGGAATTGATTCACTCATTGTCACTTCTCTGATGTCTAGTGCCCTGTGTGCCGGATCATGTGACTGCTAATGTGAGCTGCCAAGGGAACGACGTGTCTGTGTTCTGGGAGGAGAGCGCAGGGGCAGACATATACACGGCCATGCTTGAGGACAGCAATGGGCAATTCACCAGCTGTCAAAGCATGAACCACACCACCTGTAAAGTTAACAGACTTGTCTGCGGACAGACCTACCGTGTCAGTGTGATAGCATCTGACGGATACTGCGACAGCTTGCCTAGCACCGTCACTGATGTTCTTTCAGGTAGAAAACAACTAATTTACACACACATATTCATAAAATGTTCTTTTTTTCAATGTTTTTAATCCAGAATTCATGCTGTGTTGGGTTACACACCCCACAGTATGATGGTTTGAATTCTTAAATGTAACAAGAAGTGAAAAACAAACTGAATAGCAATTCACAGATATTGATGGGTTAGTTCACCCAAAAATAGAAATAGATATTACCCTGTTTTTTACTCACCCTCAAGGCATCCTTGGTTTAAATGACTTTCTTCTTTCAGTCGAATCCAATTTGATTTATGTTAAAAATTTTCTCGGCTTTTCCAAGCGTTATCATTGCAGTAGGTGGGTGTTTCTGTTGAATGATCCAAAACACATCAAATAAAGTGTGCGCATCCATAATAAAATATGCCTCACATACGTACGGTTTGTTTACAGGAGCATTGGAAGTGACGTTTCCTCACTTTAGTTTAGCAAAGGAAAACCTGCCTCCTTTTGGCTTATATCAAAATTCTCCAAAATATATCTGTAATAATCCTTGGTTTGTACATCTAATCCATGACCAGCGATTTGTTGTGTTCTCTCTCCACGGTTTTGTTGTATGTTCACCTTTTAGTGCTTAATCCTGTTCTGTAAACACACAGTTTGTTTTTGAAACTTACACACTATGAATTTCAGTAGTTGCCATTTAAAATGCATTTGTAAATGAATTCTGGATTCCACACGCTGGTAGGAATGCTCCAAAGTACCATGGTACATTAATTATAAATGATGCAAAATACAATACTACTGCACACTATTGTTTTTACCATTGATATATGCACTGAATCTGGACCCTGCATTTTTGGTACTTTCGTTTTTTAACGTAGCATGACATTTTCTGACTGATATTTGTCTGTGTTTCAGCCCCGTGTATGCCTCGTAACATTCGGGCACTATTAGACTGTCAGTCCAGTACGGCTGCATTGTCATGGCAGTCAGGCATTGGGGCAGTGCAGTACACAGCCACAGCAGTAAGTGAATCTGGCCATGTGGTCAGCTGTGAGAGCAACAATACTTTCTGTGAGCTGACAGGACTGGCCTGTGGAGCGAGCTACAACATCACTGTGTTAGCGGAAGGAGAGACCTGTAGCAGCACTGCAACCATGAATGGACACCTGAATACAGGTGAGCAAAACCACTCAGAACACCTTCAAGAGTACAGTTTAAAAATACCTTAACAAACACCTCTAGCAGCCACCTACTAATGCTCTCCTCCCCTCCATAGCCTTTCAATGACCTACTGTAGCAATGTCCAGGACAACAACACAGTACAACAGTTACTTACTGTATATGTTATATTGCGTTACATTGTCCTTGCAACCACCCACAATTTCTAGCACTATGTTCACACTATAATTTAACAATTTGTTTCTCTTCATTATGAACTCAGGTCCTTGTGCACCCCAGAATATTGAAGTGCAGTACAGCCTATCTATTGGCCAGCTGTCGTGGGACAGAAGTAGAGGTGCTTCCATGTACACCGCACAGGCTGCGAATGATCTGGGATCAGTGCTGTCCTGCTCCACCAGTGACACCTCCTGTGCCCTCTATAACGTGTCCTGCAGTCAGACATATGACATCACTGTGACCGCACACAACAGTATCTGCCGAGGAGCTGCTGTGTCTGCATCAACTACTCTAAGCACAGGTGCATTCAATTTGCCATTATATCAGTGATGTCTTTGTTTTCTACACAGGCATTCAATAACTGACTCTGTACGTTTCACCAGAACCCTGCCCGCCCCAGAACGTGCAAACACATCTGCATTGTGGAAGTGGTGTAGGGACTGTGTCTTGGGAGGAGAGTTTAGGGGCAGTGGCATACGTGGTTTTCCTAGAGGGTCGAAATGGACACAGCCTGTCCTGTTCTACAACTAGCTCCAGCTGCAGTGTGACGGGCTTAATCTGTGGAACGGTTTATAACACTCAAGTACGCGCTATTGGAGAAAATTACAACAGCACAGACAGCGAAACAGTACTCTTCATATCAGGTTAGACGTCTAAGAAATGATGACCATTCACATTCTTTGGCATAACAACATGAATTTGTTGCATACATATTTAAATACCAAATAATTGTGCCATCTTTTCATCTCTGCTGTGTCTTTGCGTCTAGCCCCCTGTCAACCAGTTTCCAGTTCAGTCACTGTTGATGTGAACTGTGAGAATGCCACGGCATTGTTCAGCTGGGCTTGGAGCAGTGGAGCTGCATTGTATGAACTTACTGCTATTGGTAACAATGGCTACATTGCCTCCTGCACCTCTCAAGACACTTTCTGTACTATCAGCGAACTTGCCTGCGGAGAGACTTATACGGTTGAACTCACAGCAATCAATGATGAATGTCAGGTTACCAAAGAGACGGGACTGACTTTCCAAACACGTGAGTCGCAATATTTATATTTGCAAAAACTACAGAACATTTGCAGTGTAGCTGTAGAAAATGCGTACAGCTGATGCATACAACTGTAATAAAATATAATTTGTCATTTGACTTCTAGGCCCCTGTGCTCCTTTACATGTGAACGTGGACCTTCAGTGCAAGCCAAGCAAAGCCATAGTGACTTGGGAACAAAGGGACGATGTGCTATACTACCTTGTTAGTGCCTCTGTCAGCACAGGAGAAGCAAATAGAGTTTGTAATTCTACAACTGACAGCTGTGAAATGAGTGGGTTGCAGTGTGGATTGGAGTACGCCTTCACCGTCACTGCCTACAGCAGCCGCTGCCATAGCAATGTCAGCAGCACTGTGTACATTACAACAGGTAGAGGATTCTAACCTTCATCAATATTAAGGGTGGTAAACTCAGCCTTGCAGAGTTCTGCTCCAACCCTACTTAAAACTCACCTGCATGTAGCTTTCTAGTTACCCTTTGATTGGAAAGCTTGTTCATGTATGTTTGATTAGGTTTGAAGCAAAACTCAGCAGGGCTGCAGCAGGGGAAGACAACCCTGCTTCTGTGGCCTATTTGAAAAAGCTTTTTTTAGCTGTTTTGATTTGTGTTATCTCTAAACTTAAGTTTGTTCAAAAGAGCTGATCAACAGGCCACTGGAGGGTTACCATTTTGCAAAAATAAAATATCTAATTCTTAACAAACCAACCGGATGGAGATAATTAATAATTAAGATAATCTTGGTGTCACTCTGATTGATATATAACGTTACGCATGTTCTCTAATGCCGAGTTCAGACAGCACGATTTTCAAAGTAATCGCGTCACAGGTCTTTTCACACCGCATGACTATCTGGGGTAGCATTCAGTCGCTGCTGTGTTCACACTGCATGATAGATCGGCGAAAGGGGGTTTCACACTGCATGACTTTACAATAGTAAGAATCGCCAACAACTTTGTCTCACTGCCAAACCCACGCTAGAAGTGACATGGAAACAACACGAGGTCATTCGTAACTCCTCCCCCAACATTCCGCTGCCCTGGATGTTGCTCTCTCATTGGCTGTAGGTAATCGCCGATGTTATTCATTCAGAACACTATAGGTGCGTTCGACTTAATGTGGCGCCGCAAGAAATCGGCTGCCGCCTTACAAAACATTGCATTCTGGTAAGATCATTTATCCGACTTTGATCGGCGCAGCAGCCGCCTTTCAATCACATGTGCCATCAAAGTACTGGAAGTTCAAAACGAGAGCAGTCGCTGAGGTCAATCGCAGTCAGGTCCAGATATTTAGCATGCCAAATATCTCATGGGTGTTGGCAACACGTCGGCTATTCTCTCAGATTGCATCCCTTAAGGACTGTATTTGCCATATAAAACTGTCATACATCCAACTAGTATTTTTTTTACTGTGACCATGTCTAACATCATGAGAACTCTTTAGCACTGTAAAAAAGCCAGACTGCATCAAATGGCATTAGATCTGCTCTTTAATGGTCACTAGGATTTTACATTACATTAAATATCTGCTGTATCTGTTTCTTCAGAACCTTGCCAGCCAACTCAACCGACAGTTTCAGGATCATGTCATAACAACACAGTTCTCTTGAACTGGAATCATAGCAGAGGTGCTTCCATTTACACAGTGCACATAACAAGCAACCTAGGATACGCAGACTCCTTCCAGACATCTGAATCTACACTGACAGTGGAGCTTCTTTGCGGACAGACCTACACCTTCACAACACTGGGAGAAAACGATGTCTGTGACAGCATACCAAGCGCTCCTGCGCATTTTACCACTGGTAAGACCCAACACTAATAAAGGCAGAAATGAAAGGCCAAACTAACGAATTACTAAACTGTTACATAAAAACTTTATTCACTGCATCAACCACTGCTATTTTCTATAGCCCCATGTGTGCCGTACCACATTAAGACCTATGCAGAGTGTGAGAATAGCCTTGGAGCTGTCAGTTGGGCTGGCAGTGATGGCGCAGATATTTACACCGCCATTGCCATAGGACAGGATAACCACACACACGTCTGCATAACAAACACGACTAACTGTATTTGGGAGGAACTGCACTGTGGAGAAATTTACTTTGTCCAAGTCATCGCCAGTGCCCAAATCTGCAACAGTGGGCCAAGTGATGGCACAGTCATCCACATGGGTGAGTGTCTAAGAACAACTATGGAAGACTTCTATGTACGACAACAATAACTAAAACTACTTTGCCTCTCTATAGCTGTAAAATGACTGTAAAAATGTTTTTGTAATCTCACAAATGACTAATCAAGATTGTCTGTGTTGTGTACAGCTCCATGTGTCCCTCAAAACCTGGTGCCCTCTTTCCACTGTGATATGAGAGTGGCTTCCCTCACCTGGGAAGCAAGTGAAAATGCTCATATGTACTTGGTTTCTGCCGAATCTGATAGTGGTCACATGGTGGAACTCTCAACCAATATCACAAGTGCACAGTTCTCTGAGTTTAACTGTGGTCAGTCGTACTACCTGACAGTGCAAGCTGTAGGAAATGTATGTCGGAGTCACCCCAGTAATGCTTCAGTGCTGCAGACAGGTTGGGATTCTCTCCCATGCACCACAAATATACTGTCAAAAAAGTACATAACTTATTTGGTTTTGAAAGGACATACTCGAATATGTCACTCTGTCCTCCTGCAGAGCCCTGTACTCCCACATCTGTCTCTGCCTTCACGGACTGCATTTCCAACATTGCTACTGTATCCTGGGAGCCAACTGATGGTGCAGAATACTACACAGCAACAGTGCAAGGCCCAGATGGGCCTTTGGGAACATGCATGTCCTGGTCATCAAGCTGTGGCATGAACAAACTGTCCTGCGGTGAATCATACAGTGTTAGTGTGATTGCCTCCAGTCGTCAATGTAACTCAACACCTAGTGCACTAAGCGCTCTTAACTCAGGTAATGCACGCAAACAAACAACAACACAAATATAAGAAATTCTCAGCATAGGTAGTACACAATAAAGCACTTAAGCTACCGAGAAATTGTGGATCATTTGTAGAAAATATTCTGAAAATATTCAAAAAAATATTCTGATAACTGTTCTTAAATTTGGATAGTTTGTTCATGCACACTGTCGGATACTTCCTGTGTCTAAATCCTGGTACTGAAATGGATAATGTTGCTATGGGTTGATACCAGGAACACATTTTCTATAGTTCCAGTTTCTAGCTTGCATTCCCAAAGAAAATTATCCAGAAATTTTCAGCAATCAAAACCCAATATAAATGTCCCTGTCCCAAATGGCACCCTAAACCCTGGCAGTCTTACTCTGAGTTCGCACTTTTGTGACGTGATACACGCTTTGACTGTTAGGTGTAGAAGTCTGCTGCGAGCTAGCACCAGTGCAGGCTTGACAGAAGTACAGATCAAGGGCACATAAAGGCCACAAAGGGGGTGCCCACGAGTACCCTTCTGAGTGCTAAAATGATGAATGGGACACCCTACGGTCCTACGGTCCTACTGGACTTGACGGACATGCCCGGCGGCCATTGTAAGTCGGTAAGACCGCAAGTGCACATAAAGTGTTAAATTTAGGACAGGGCTTAATTATGTAGCTTAATTAGTGTTCTCAAGCGGGTTCTCAATTCCAGTCCTCGTTTATTTGATCAGGTGATTGAGGAAACAGGCAAACTGTGCACTGTTCTTAGGTAATATGCTTAGGAACCACTTCTCTATTCAACTAAATTGCATAGCTCACAGACAATTTCAAGGAAGGGTACACTTTAGCATTTGTCAGAAAAGTTATGGCAACAACATAAGATTTATTTTTCATTTGCTCCTGGCTTTGATGAAATAAGCTGACTCTTTCTCTCTCGTTCTCTTTTGCAGTGCCCTGTGTTCCTACAGGTGTGTCTGCGGTGCTCGACTGTGCCACTGCTGGGGCACGTGTGTCTTGGAATGCAAGCATGGGGGCGCTTTACTATGTAGCTTATGCCTGGAGTAGTACATTCAATTTCATGTCCTGTGAGAGCCTTGGGCCTGTTACACATTGTACTCTCAATGATCTCATCTGTGGAGAGGATTACACTATTCAGGTGATTGCGGTTGGAGATGAATGCTCCAGTTTGCCCAGTCAGGCAGAAAAGTTCCGTACAGGTATTGTTATGTTTAGATCTAAATAAATATTTTCTGGCTTTTAATTTTTATGTATTGTTCTAGTGAATGCTATTATTATGTTATTATATGTTTCCTGTAGTTCCCTGTGCCCCAGAGGTTACTGCTACACTGGACTGCTACACTGACTCTGCACTGTTGCAGTGGAGTCCCACTGATGGGTCTATTTTCTACACTGCTAATGCCAGGACACCGGAGGGGCTGGTCTCCACCTGCTCCAGCAATTCCACTTACTGTGAACTGAGCAGACTAGTCTGTGGACAAATATACAATGTAACGATGGTATCATATGATGGACATTGTCACAGCATGCCTGGCACAGCCCTAGCAGTGGCATCCGGTGAGAATGAAAAATTTCATTATGCATCAGCACCTACATGTAATAATTCTGACATTTTAAAGGGTCATTATCTGGAATGTCCATATAATTGTCTACATATTGTATGCAATCTGTAAAGCCATGTGATGTCATTCATAAAATTTACCAGCAGTGGCGGTTCTAGACAAATTTTACTAGGGGGGCCAAGAAGGGGCCAGTGTTTAACCAGAGGGGCACATTAAAA
>JAUMHQ010000040.1:352587-364415 GCA_032361165.1 Enteromius paludinosus | reverse complement strand
GCATCGCATTAGTTCCACTTTTGGCGCTCGTGTGTAAAATCATAATAAATTCATACTTTTTTATTTGGGCAGCACAGCGGTGGCCACAGGGGTGGCCAGGGACTTGTCTAGAGAGGCACAGGCCTCCCTAGGCCTCCGTGTAGAACCGCCACTGATTACCAGGAAACATAAAACAAAAGAATACTATCATTAGCACATTTTGACATGGCTTAGCTATTTACTGCAGCCTAATTACATATTAGCATTATTTAATGGTGGATCTGATGATACTGTTTATCTGATACTATTTTGAAAATGATGGAAACAAAAAGTTGGTTCTGTGATCGGTAGTTAATCTCCATCTGAAGGCCAAAATATGGCCCAAATATGCCTTTGCAGAAAAAAGGTAATGCATGCCTTTCAGGAAACGGATGATTAAACATGCTTCTCATGTTCTGAAAGATTAACACATGTTGCTTTTTTATTATAAACCACTCAAACTAAAACCTTAAACCTCAAGCACAAAACCGTCTTGCTGAGCACACGGAAGCAAGTAGACAAAAATGCAGCACTGAGGCAAGATGAATGTTGAGCTGCTGGTCTTGTTGGTTTCTAAAAATAAAGAGCTGTATGACAATAATTTCTTCATTGCTGGAGCTGCTGCTTGAAATATCCATTGCTGCGTTCGAAATCGCATACTGCTTAAGTAGGTACTAGATTTAAAACTAAACCTTCCACCCGACCGTTAAAACAGTACGTTCTATATAGTATGAATGGGGGTAGTATGAATGGAATTCGGATGTACTACATCCGCCATATTGATGCTGTCACCTGTCATGCGATTTCGGACGCAGCACATGTTTTTTTACAAGTTAACAAAGAAGCATGTGAATGGCTCCCTTGTTCTTTTGCGTGCCAAGCGAATGTCAGAAGCATAAAAAGTTGTGCAGCGCCATCTTGTGTACCGGGGTATATCTGTTTTTCATTAAATACTATCGGCTCACCGTCAGAGAAAATCATTTAGGTATGAACAGTGAAAAACGCTGAAGATATTCACATGCAGTGGTTTCCTTTCTGGCGACAACCCTATACTGCATATTGTTCCACATTGCATTTCTTACAGAAGGGCTTATCCCTATGCTCTAATCCAGTGGTTCCCAACCACATTCCTGGAGGCCCCCCAACACTGCACATTTTGCCTCTCTAATTTGTCTGACATCCATTTCAGTTCTTGGAGTCTCTCCTACTGAGCTGATGTTCTGAATCTGGTATGTTTTTTAAGAAGACATTGAACATGCAGTGCTGGGGGGCCTCCAGGAATGTGGTTGAGAACCACTGGATTATAGCACAGGGATGAGCCCTTCTGTTAGAAATGTAATGTGAAACAATATGCATTACCTTTCTTCTGTAGGGAGAAATTTTATAATTCAACATGAAAGTACCTTCTGGCCTTCAGATGGAGATTCAGTACTGATCACAAAACTGTGCTTCACTGAAAGATACACATGACTATCGCATTTCATTAATCATGCAGCCTTAATACTATTTTTTTTTTTACTGATTTCTGACAAATCTCTCTCTCTGACATTTTACTCTCTTTCATATGAACAGTGCCCTGTCCACCTACGAATGTGGAGTCAAATTTGATCTGTTCTTCAGACTCTGCCCTTGTGCACTGGAATCCTGGTGCAGGGGCAGAATCATTTGAGGTGCATGCCATTAGCAAAGATGGCCAGGAGACAGGATGTGAAAGCACAAATACTTCCTGTGTTATGCCTAACCTTGTATGTGGGTCCATTTACAATGTCAGTGTGCTTGCTATTGGCCATCACTGTAATAAATCAAGGAGTGAAATCACAACACTGCATTCAGGTTGGTGACCCTTAATTAAACACAATTCAATGCAGCTGAACTTTGTCCACATGACAGAGGGTGCTAAGCATTTCCCACCTCAACTGTAGAATCTCCAAAATAACTATTCCAATTTTGTCCCCAGTGCCATGTATTCCCAGCCACATTCAGGCAAACTTGAGCTGTGGATCTGGTGTAGTTGATATATCCTGGCACCCCAGCCAAGGAGCTTTATCTTATACTGCTGTTGCTCAGGGCAGCGGAGGCTTCGCAACTTCATGCAACAGCAGTAGCACTACATGTCAGTTTAGTAATCTGCTGTGTGGACTCCCGTACAGCTTCAGCGTGGCTGCCTCCGACCATGTGTGTACAAGTGCACCAAGTAATAGCGTGCAGCTGGACACAGGTAGGATGACTGTGCAAATAATTCACAGATATTTACTTACCCTTACATACCCATTGAGATGAACACATTTTTGCCTGTCCATTCCTTTTTCATCCCAGTTCCGTGTAAGCCACATGGAATTGTTGCTCAAATGGAGTGTGCCAGCCACACAGGTGTAGTGTCATGGGAACAAGGAGAGCACATTGCCTCTTACCTGGTCCAAGCATCCGGGTCAGATGGGCACCAAGCATACTGTAGCAGCCCCACCACCAGCTGCAGATTAACCAGCTTGCATTGTGGCCAAGCTTACAACCTCACACTTACTGCCCAGGACAGCCACTGTAACAGCCAAAATGCCTTTTCACAACTGCAGTCAGGTAAGGAATTTTTCCATGTTGCACCACATCATCAGCAGCATGGAATGCAGAATATGTCAGTGTTTCTGGCATTGCTACTGTATACAGCAGCAGCACTGAGTTGCTATCAAATTTATAGATAGTAGTTTTTCTGATGTAATCAGTTGAAATCAGATTTCCATTTTTGTTGACAAACCCAAACAAACTTTGAATGATCTTCACTATGCCCATGGACGTTAATGCCTCATATTGGTTCTCTTCCTCAGTTCCATGTGAACCTACCAATGTGCAGGCTTCTCCTGTTTGCCTCTCTAACTCTGCGGCTGTGACATGGCAAAGTGCCACTGGAGCATTATCCTACCAGGCTGAGGGTATCACTGTAGATGGCATCCATAAGGCCAACTGCAATAGCAGTGTGACACACTGTAACCTAGAGCATCTGCTCTGTGGGAAGACTTATAATGTGTCAGTGCTGTCTATGGACCACACATGCAGCAGCAAAGAAAGTTTGTTCACACAGCTGCATACTGGTGAGTGACTGTTAAAATGCGCACTTAAACTACCACCAAGTGCATTTGATGGCAACTGTTGCATGGTCAAGAGTCATTCTTATTTTCTTCAGTTAATTTTGAAAGTTGTTTTTCTTTTTTAGCACCCTGTCCTCCTCAGACCGTTGATGTTAAGGTGAACTGCTCTGCTGGCTCACTGACTGTCGCATGGCCAGCCAATCCAGATGCAGAATCTTTCCATGTGAGGGCACAAACCAGTGAAGGATCTTTCCTGTCATGTGATTCCACTAGCACCAGCTGTTCAATCAGTGGCTTGCCATGCGGACAATCATATTCTGTCACTGTAACATCTCTCAGGGGTGCCTGTGAAAGCCAGCCAAGCACAGCTGTTAATGCGTCCTCAGGTAATTTTCCCAACAGTGCAGTTGTCTACCGATATGGGATGCAGAAGCATACATACACCTTCAGAACTGACAATTAAAGCGGTAATCGATTCAAGATTCACTTGGTGTTTAAATGCGTGATGGAAGTATACGACACATCCATCCTAAATAGAAAAAAAAACACCCACTGCATATGTTTAATCCCCATAAATAATATCCCCTTTCAGCTACAGTAAGCTGTCATCAGTCCGACATTGTTTCGACACATTTTTTGGTGTTGGATATAATTCTCAACATAGCAGATGTAATTTACTGAGCTGCTGAAGACGCAGTGGATAACCTTTGTTTTTGAAAGGGAGTGTGGTAAAAAAGGTTTACCATTAAGAAAGTTTAATCAAAATATGTTACAGATTTGCCATTAAAACCCTAAAAAAATCATATCAACTTCTGGAAAATGGACATCTGACGACCTCTTTAAAGACGAAAAAAATGTACTTCATAAGAAACTAATAGACTGCATTTGTGTATTTTTAGTACCCTGTGTTCCTCAAGGAGAAATAGGAAACCTGGACTGTGTTACCAACACAGCTTGGGTGACTTGGCTGCAAGCAAAGGGGGCAGAAACTTACACTGTACTGGCGGTGGAGAAGAGTGGAAGCAACTCCAGCTGCTCGGCTGAAAATCTGCACTGCAATGTTCCCGACCTGCTTTGTGGAGCCACATACACCCTCCACATTACTGCTAAGAACTCATTCTGCAAAAGTGAACCCGGCAATGCCTTCCAGATTCAGACAGGTGCAGACAAATCAAACATTCTTGCTTTGCATTTTGAAATAGATTTCAAGCTATATCCACCAAACTGTCCGAATCACAGCCACTGACCTCTGTTGTTTCTGTCTGCAGCTCCATGTGCCCTCACCTCCATCACTGCACACACAGAGTGTTACAGCAGCCGTATCACAGTTAGCTGGCAGCTGAATGAGGTATCTTCCTTTTATGTAGCTACAGCGGAAGGCCTTGACCAAAGCGTTTTAATGTGCAACAGCACTGGCACATCCTGTGACATCTCCGGAGCAAAGTGTGGAATGCAATACACCATTATAATTTCTGCATCTTCCGACAAATGCAGCAGCTTGCGGAGTCCACCTCTTAAGATGCACACAGGTACTCATCACTAACTTTTCACATCCAGGCACACTCCACATGAAAATTTAATTCTATATATACTCTGCACAATTCTCACCCGCATAGAATATAACATTTCTTTTTAACTCTCTTACAGCACCTTGTGTTCCTCAGAATATAACATTGAACCCAGTGTGTGACTCAAACGGCATGGCGGCAACATGGTCACGCTCTCTGGTTGCCGAATCATACTCACTCACAGCCAGCAGTAGAGATGGAGATGTCCGCACCTGCAGAAGCACCGCAAACAACTGCACCCTGCTTCACCTGCCCTGCGGACAGATTTATGACGTTAGCATAACCGCTTCGGCTGGAAACTGCACCAGCCTGGCCAGTCAGCAGGTCACCTTCTATACTGGTGAGACTACATGTTGGCTTGAAGACAACTTGATCAGCTTTATATTTTGGTACGAAATTAATGCCATGTTGCATTCCTTCTGCTCTACACAGTGCCCTGTGAGCCACAGAACATGACTGTGGAAGTGCAATGTGACACCGGGACTGCCACACTCTCCTGGGTCAAGGGCCAAGGTTCACTGCACTACTTCACAATGGCTCGAGCTCTGGATGGGCACATGCTTCACTGCGACACCACAAGCACGTCCTGTAGTTTTCAGGGACTGACATGTGGGACGATGTACAACTTCAGTGCGCTGGTTTCAGATGGAACTTGTAACAGCTCTCTTACTGTGCCAATCCAGAAAGGAGCAGGTATGCAGCCAGATATGTCTGAGAATGTTACAGGATCTTCCTATGTAAAAATTATACAACATAAAACACAAAAACCATTATTATATGGTTACATCATTATATTTTTTGTATGATATGCACATAATTTTTTTTTTACACCAATAATGATATTTCGTTGTTTTAATCAAGCACATTTTCTTTCCCAAATTACTGCATCCAGATATTTTAATTTTAATTGTGTGTGTCTTCCCCCCACCCCCCCCCCCCCCCCCCCACACACACACACACACACACACATATTTCAAAGTAATAAAATGTCTGTAATCTGTTTATGCAGTTAATATAATTTTCTAACATTTAGCAATTTTAAAATTAGTGAATGAGTAATAAAATTTGGTGGATCTGTACTTAAATTAAATTTACTATGGAAGCCTGTTTTACTATAAAGTGAGAATTGCGAAATATTAAGTCAGAATAACGAGATATAAAGTCAGAACTGCAATAGGTGAAGTCAGAATTGCGAGATAAAAAGTCACAATAACCTTTTTAAGATAAAATTATTTTAAACAACTTTATTAAGTGACTGTTTTCTAAAAACTTTTTGGTTTGTTTGTTTTGTTTTATTTTAAAGGTGTCATGAACTGCCTTTTTATTATTTTGTACTGATCTCTGAGGTCCCTTTATAACTCTATGGGGATTTTTACATCAAAAACATGATTTAGAGTTAACAAGTTTTCGTCTTTTGGTTTCAATCTTTTTGTAAATCCCAAATCAAATTGTTCTTGTTTGGAAATGAATCCAGTAAAATTAAGTGGAAAAACAACCAAGTTCTTGCTGACATGGCTTTGATCTTCATTAAAAATAAAGTACATCCACTCTTTCCTAATGTTAGAATCAGACTTCTACAACTTCCACAACTTGGCACTGCACTGCGTCTTGGTGTCTTCAGAGACATGTCTATCATTTAGTAGACCTGCGTTCACCTCTTGTTATGTACACCACGTGTGCAAAACGGTGGGGCTAAACAGGTATCGATGTAGAATCAGAGTAGAACTTTTTACTGTAGCTGTATGTCAAAAGATCAAGGGGATTTTGAGTCCTCAATTAATGACCCCTTTAATTAACAACAATAACTCTATTACTAATTAACCCTCTGCTGATCCTTCCTGTAGTCCCATGTCCTCCTGCCACCGTGAGGGTGAGGACGCATCTGATGGTTGACGCCACTCTAATCAGGGTTTACTGGAATTTTGTGAACTGTCCTGATGTCACATACCTGGTACAGGTGACAGGCAATATCCAGAACAATCCAGCATCTCTTATGGACGTGTCATCCTACTGGACAGGCATCAACTACTTTGAGATTCCTGTTCCCTGTAGCACCACTTACAGTGTGTCTGTGTTTGCACAAAACTCAGCAGGGATCAGCAAACCATCCCAGGCTGTTACTGGTGTCACAGGTACCAGACAACAAGTCAAACTTTCATTGATGGGAGAAAAAGAAAATCTAAATTTAAGATTGTATTTGACTGACTAATCTCAAATAATGTTTTGATCTCTGTCTTGATCTCTTACACTCTACTCTCCTCCAGTGCCCTGTCCACCAATGACTGTTACTTTCACGGGTGACAGTTCCTCCGCCACAGTGACCTGGAGGTCTTCAGATCTTACCACAGGATACAGGGTTTACCAGCTGACCTCTAACGGCAGGGTGCCTGTCTGTCTCACCTCAAACCTCAGCTGTGAGGTCTCTGGCCTGCAGGCCTCTAATGTTGCTGTGACAGCCTGGAACAGTGCAGGAGAGAGCCTCGCATCTAGAATAGCTACTGGTAAGAGAAAATGGACCCAGATTAAATTTTCCTCTTTTACTGTACTGCCCTTAATTATTTTTTTATTTATACACTTCTCACCTTTAAAGTTGTCCAAATTAAGGTCTTACCAATGCATGTTATGAATAAAAAATGAACTTTTAATGTATTTATAAAAAAAATAAATAAAATAAATAAAAAAAAAAGGAATGAAAGAAAGAAAAATCAAACATTTTGACTCCAATGTATTTTTGGCTATTGCTACAAATATACCCCCACGACTTAAGACTGGTTTTGTGGTCCAGCTCACAAATATGAATAATTATGTGCACATTTAGCAAGTGCATTATTTAGTCAATCAATTAACAAACTGAATGCATTTTAACGCATAGATTTTACAGGTCTAACCTCAAACCGTCGGAAGAGAACTCTGGAATATGCAAAGATGTTTGCATCACTGACCCCCGGTGAGATGAACTCATTTACATCTAACATGCACAATAATTAAGAGCATATAAAAATCTATGCAAGACTTCTATCTATATCTTTAAGCTTTTAAAAACTTCTTAAACCTATTTCAGACTGAAAATATCAAACTTTTAAAACTTTTTCAAAATTTCTGGCCAGGCTTTCTCGACAAACCTTTTTATCTAGTCGTTATTACAAATAAGCAAGTTTTCCTTCAAATTCACAAGTCTTAATAGATATTATAACATATAATAATAATATAATAATTACGACATTTTACATAGTAAACATAACTTTTTGGCTTTACAGTTATAAAAATATAGAGGAAATGTGATTCAGTCATGAAAATGATCTCAGGATCATAGCGAACTGAAGTTGCTATTAATCAAATTCTGTTGCTTTTGCAGAGGAGCTGGCCGTCCCTGAGGTGAAGGTTGCTGTGAGGGAACAGTCACTACAGGTCGAGTGGTCTCGGGTGACCGAGGCGGAGTCCTACACTCTGATTGTATACGAGGACACTGAAGAGCAGCCGAAGGAGGTTGTGTCTGTGTACAGGACTGAGATTGCGACAGTTACTGAGCTAGAACCTGCAACACTTTACTGCATCATTGTGTCTGCCAAAAATGACAACGTCCAGAGTGCATATTCTCAGCCTGTGTGCGTCACTACTCATGCCTCTGAGTAAGCGGCCTTCCTGCAGGGTGGACTGTACAGGACTGTAGATACAAAAGAAACCAAAGTGGTGTTGAGTTCTCGGAACTAGCGTCTTATTTTTCATATATTCCATGATTACTACTAAAAAGACAACAAAATCAACCTATTTGTTATAGCAGAAATGTAAAAAAAAAATCTAATTAAGAATTATTGAGTGATTATGTCTCCTTAAATAATCATTTTCCAATGAACCCAATCATAATGAAACAAATTACTGAATTTCTACAATGATATATCTAATATATAATCATTTCAGTTGATTGAAAAACATAGGCAAGGTCACTTAAAATGTAGAATAGATGTGAAAAGATTATACTTTGATTGAGCAACATGTTACACTGAAACACATGCTGTTTTTAAAGAAAGTTGTGTATTTATCTTAAAAGTAATTTTCTGTAACCAAGTAAAATGATTTAATCAAGAATGTTTGTGTACTTAGTTCAAATAAACGGTTAATTTATCAAGCACTATTTTTAAACCATACATTGTATTTTCTGATGTATACGTGGGCGCTGTTAACAATCTAAAATAGTAATTATTTACATAAAAGTCTGTGAATAAAAACCCTAATCATTCAAATCTCCATCTTTTCTGAGAATCACAGAGTATAACATGTATGTTTTCTTCAACAATCTGAAATCAAGATTTTTTCCCCCCAGCCATAAAGCCCTAGAAGTGCATGAGATTGTGATGCAATTGAAATTAACTTAAATTAACATTTAAAAACCAAAATCTTTTTGATTTATTGAATCATTTTTAATTATCCTAATTAATGAAAATCAGCTGGTTTAATTATCTGTATTAAAATAATTATAATAATCAATTAAAAAAAAATAATAATATGTTAATTATCATCATAACCAAACATTACTGTGTCCATTTCAAGTAAATTAAAGTGCTTCTCAACTAGTTGGTCATTATACAACAAAAAATGTTGCCCCATTTTCCCCAGCAACCAGAAGGATGGCGTAGTATTGCAACAGCTAGACGAGGTACATTTTGACAGTCACAATGTGGAGCGCTGCTTTACTACAGGCTGAATTCAGGTAAAGTGGGCCACTTAATGCATAGTTAAGATACCTGAGTTTTCTTCTTCACCACCATCATCTTTTGCATTACCTTTATCAACGTTGGGGCTTAGCTTTGATACATTTAAAATTGTGTTACCTCACAGTTGCTGATAACTATGCTGCTGTACACAGATGCTTTCATCTGCTGCTATCTGAAAATAGCCAATAGAAAGATAGATAGATTATCAACAGATGATTAATGATGCATTATAATTGTTTAAATGTATGTGAGTAGATGTACTAGTCCGGGACCCAAAGGTTTTGTCCTTTTTGGTTTTCTGTGGGCAATCCACCATGACAGCAATGTCTTAAGGTTACGTATGTAACCATGGTTCCTCGAGGGAACAAGATGCTGTGTCGAACAATATGGGCAGGTGGCGTCAAAGACCAGGAAGCTTAAAAACATGTGCGGTGAAACCGATGAAAGGTGTGCCAGAAGTGTGGCACAGAGACACAGCATCTCATATCCTGGGGGAAAAAATGGTTACATACATAACCTGGAGACGTTCCTCTTCAGGAACTCGAGCTGCTTCAAATGCTATTGGAACAAGGTGCCCACGCCACCAGACACCAGTGTGGATGCAGTGCAATTAGGGTGAGAGAGCAGAAGAGCCTGGACTGGCTCACATGACAGGTTAGGACCATGGACCATCCTACAGCATTACAGATGTCCTGGGCTACTAACAGTAGACTCTCTCCAGCGCACTCTCTCCAGAGCTTCTGGGAAAAGAGCGAACAGGGAAAGGCATACAGACACAGTCTCAGCCATTTGAAGTCGCAAATTTGTGAAGAGGTCTACCTGAGCCTGGCCAAAAACTCTCCATATCTGCTTCACCTAAAGGAGAAGCATCCAATGGAATGTAGACGGCTCTCAGTGAATGGAGCCTTCCCTGGGACTATCTGCTGCACCAGCTTGTATAAGGGGCATGAACGCACACCTCCTTGGTGCTCATCCAAATCCTTCAGCAGGTTGACTTGGTACGCCTGTAACACCGCCATGGTGTGCGGGCAGAGTATGGTTTTCCCCAACATGCAATTTCACACAGGACATGGAATGCTCTGTGCTTTGAAACTCAGTTAATTTCAATAGCTTGTGCCATGTAAACTTTGAAACAGGAACTTGAATTTTAATAAAAAATTATTAAACCTTCCAAACATCCGATTTAAAACCCATTTTAGATTGCTAAATGACGCCATATATTTGCATATTCATTACATCAGTGCGTCATATTATCTTGCTTCTCTGTGGTCACATAATGTTATTCAGTGCACCCTAATTCTCAACATAACTGTTTTCACTGATATTTTTAATGGTTTCTGTTGTCAGAAAAACAGAATACAAACAAATACAAACATTTAATTAATGAGAGTTTGATAGGCAAGGTCGAATTTTGATTGGTTGTTTCACTCATCGAAGAGAAGATTGCAGCTTTACTGAGGCTAAAGGCATGATAAAATATTTTGCTGGTGTAATAAAGAGTTCGATGATTAATCACAGTCAGAGGCTGATTGGGGCATTAAAATTCATTTCAGGAACAAACAAACAAATCAAGTAGTTTTCTTTATTTGTGACCATGAATGTTCTGCAGGATAAGCTAACCATGACAAAGATACACAGCGTGAGCAACTGATATAAATAGTGGTTGGACACAATTGAGGACAAACTTGTAGTAAATATGCTGGTAAAATGTGTAGTCAACCTCGCGTGAAAGTTATATTTATTTTTTTCTTACTTGGGAGTGTTATATTTGCACTAATATGATCGCCCCCTCTATGAATTTCAAACGCCCCCATTTCAGCGCTCGGCTGGCGCCGGCTCTGGTCTGAATAGTCACTAGATATAGAGACAAAGTCACTAAGTTGGCAACACTGATCTGTATTGACAACAGACCGCAAAGAATGATGGCCACGCCTGGGCTGATGGGAATTGTAGTTTCCGATACCTCCTGTTCGCTCCATTTGCCCAAGCAAATCATTTTATCGAGTCACGCGACCATGGTATTATCAAAAAAATTGATATTGCGGTACGACGGTATTTACAATACCGTTACTTCCCTAATAACTAGGTTTACTGAATGAGCATAGCATTTTTTCATGTAGAGTGTTTGGTATTTAATTTCATTCTGTAACCTTTTTCAACTGATCTGTATGCTAGTGTTAAATGACAGTTTTTGACAACGTTGATAATCCTTCTGACATTTTTCAACACAGTCTCATCACCAATTAATACATATTCATACGAGGTGGCTAATTCGTGCTAATTTGTCTAAGGAGAACAACTGAAGAACGTTTAGTAAGTGAATTTATTAAAAGTGTTCAACAGAAAAACATGAAACTTCAGCGATCTTCATTAAACAGGTGCAGTGTAATCAAAACAGGATCAACAGAAGGACATCGCTGGTAGGTGTGCACAGGTGAGTATTTCAGGTA
>JAUMHQ010000040.1:296041-307935 GCA_032361165.1 Enteromius paludinosus | reverse complement strand
CTTGCACTCAGATTCATCTATTTTGTCTAGGTGAAATAAAGTGTGAATGCTGGAATGTTTGCAGTGTAAATACATGTCACATGATATGTGACTGTTCTCTTCCTTCTCTTTCATCTGAATAGCTACGGTCTGTTTCATACTGCACGTGACAGACGTGTGTAAGCAGTGTGTTTTTACTGAGCCGGAAAGCAGATAACATATTGAAATTATGCAATGTACATGTTTACTAACACAACCCTTTTGAAAAAAAAAAAAAACTGCATATGCTCATTAGGCATGTTTTGAAGCATGGCTGCTGGTTTGAGCTGGTTTAAGCTGGTTCTTAGCTGGTCATGAGCTGGTCCTAAGCAACTAGCTCCTGCTCAGGACCAGCTAATGACTCACTTAAACCACAGCACAGAGTGGGACATTTTTGCACTAGGAAATATAGATAATTATGCATCAACGGTCTTATCGTATATACATTTCTGTACTGACATTGTGACTACATGAAAGACCATTAAAGGTTTTCCAAAAGTGGTTTAATCGAGAAGTTTAAGCTCATTGCTTTTAAGTCTGAGGACAGAATTGTGTAAGACAAGGCACCTGGGATGCAAAGCATTGCTATAAACAGCGGATTGAGGAGCATTTCTACAACAATGACTCCTAGAGCATGTGAGAAGGGATGGAAGCTCTCACTGAGTAGATTCCTGGGGCCAGTTGCATAAACTTAGCCTTCATGTTAAGACATTTTTTATTTTGTGTATGAACCTTATACTCACCACTGAATTTTAAAAAACTGTGACCAATCTTAAAGAAAAATTTTGCTGACTAAGTTTTAAGACTAGTCTTAACCTTTTATACAACCGGCCCCTGATGTGCTGAACCGGTTCTTGGCCTGTCATATCAAAAATATCAAAAATCAGAAAAGAGGCTGGACCTGATGGAGAACAGGGAAAGTTCCTAAAAGGACGTGCTAGCATGTGCTTACAAACATATTCTATGCCTCACTTCTACAGGCCACAGTCCCTTCTTGTTTTAAATCAATTAATATAATCCTGGTGCCGAAGAAATTGACGGTGAAATGCCTCAAGGACTACAGACCAATTGCTTTAACCCCTATTATTATGATCTTGACACATAGAAACTCAGTTATTCCTCCTGGCCCTCTTCTCGCTGTTCACAAACGACTGTTTTCATATCTGTTCCTCAAAAACTATTATTGAATTTGTGAATGATACCTGATTGGACTGATTTCAGAAAATGATGAGACGAGGTGAACCTTCTAGTTCAGTGCTGTCCAAAGATATTTAAAGTTAGAATGGACTTTGCAAGGACCAGGAAAGCTATAGAGCATTACAGTGTGGTATGCTTACTGCTACTGGGTGATAGCTTGAGAGTTTAGATGAATTGTACACCATCAGAAGAAAAAGCAAGGAGTACTATTGGAGATTTTACTGACCCTGGATATCCTCCTTCTTTATTTTTGGAGACCTTATCGTACAACACAATCTTGCACTAACAGACTGTGTTCATGTTTAACCTATTACGTTTTAATAAGTCAGACTTGGATCTTCACGTGTGAAAGAAGGCAGATTTGTTATCAGCTATGAGTCACGAGAGGGCGCCACAGCTCCTGAATGGCTAATCTGAACTCCAGTTCCTAATCTTGCGATTAGGTTCCAATTCTTATCTTGAGCTTAATATATTCACTGCCAGGAACAGGGCTTTTTTTGTTTGTTTTGTTCTCCTTTTTTGCTTTAAAAAAAGGAGAAAAAAAAGGAAGTTCCAGTCAGATTTGAAAACCAGTTGTATTTAAACATAGAACTGATCATTTATCATGCTGATAATAAATGAGGCCTATGCATGGGTTCAAACAGAGTGTAGTATTTATAGACCTTATGAATTATTGACATTACAAATTTAAAGTAGATGAAAATGAGGCTGTGAGGGATAGATCTAGATGGTACGGAGGAACTGAAAAGAGTGTTTATACAGACTACTGAAATATAAGTTTGGTCAGTCCAACAGCACTGTACTTTGGTCCCTCACAGCCTAATTTTCACTCCCATCAAAAATTAAATAGAGTGCTAAGGTCTATGTCTTAATACATTAATTAACAGCAGTGTTTATTGCCAACATTGGGCAACTTGTGTAAGAAGAATGATCAAAACAAGAGCATAAAAAACACACCCATACCTCTAAGAGAATTTATGATATGCAATTTATAGCCGATAAGGTTGTATTAGAACCGTAATATCTAATATATCCTTTTGACATATTATTAGTGTGTGACTGTGTTTACATTTTAAAACATACAGGGTTTCTGCAGAATATATATTGCAACTCCATGTCAGCTAATTCTTATGAATTCTCGACTACGTCTACTAACTCTCAGACTGTTAGAGTAGGTTTAGGGTTAGTAGAATAAGTTCATAGAGAATGATTTGAGCCTGTGGCGAAGTTGAGCCACCCCTTGTTTCTAGGCAACCTTAAATTAAATTGGTGATGTGATTACAAATTGAGTATTGAATTGATCTTTCTTTGATATGGCATGGGGTGAAAATGTTCAGGCTTACTTCAGAACAATCAATGGCACAGTTTAACTCTGTGTGGCTCAACTCACCCTCTTCCTAGACTCAATTTACTCCTCACTGGGGGCAAGGTATGCCAATAGAAAAAACATATTTTGAAAGTATTTTATTTTAGATCCAAAGCGATTAATCCCAAGAATGTAAGTTGAACCCATTGCTGTCATGTGCATAAGTAAAGATCAGGCTCAGCTCAACCTGTTTTCCCCTTTAATCTAGAGTCCCAACCATGGCTCTGGGAGAGTACAGGGGTCACTGAATCTCCATTGTGTTTGCACAATCCCTCATGACTCAAATGAGACGCCCCCTTCAGAAAACAATAAAGAACTACTGGACTCTCTCTTTTCATCACTAACCTATCAAAACACTATGAAGGGGCCCGTCCTCAGAGACAGGGGTTAATTAAAAATCATTTCTGTTGAAATCACACTAGACCTGAGAAGGTTCCTCTAAGCTGGATCCGATCCCAGCTTCAGCACAGATATCGAGGAGCTCCCTGGTCTCTGCTTCATTTCAGTTTGCAGACAACATTCTTAATTTTTTAATAGTGAACGTCGCTCCATATTTAAATCCCATGGCCAAAGAGTCACAAGATAAGTGTGTCATTGTGAAGACACACTCTTTATGGCACTTTTCCAGTTGGTCCACTGGAGTTGTTTGTGGTCCCGGTCTACTCAGTCGTTACAGAACTAGAAAAAAGGTGAGTTTGATCAAGGTTGAACATAAACTCTGCTGGAAAGTGGACCTCAAGGGCAAGCGTTAAGTTCCACACTGTAAGAGGAGTGCGGCTCAAAACGTAACAGGGCTTCAGACAGTAAGTACACCCAATTTCCATTGTGTCATAGCTATGCAGCATCTCACTTCCCATTCAGAGAACATGGGTTGAGATATTATGAGATAAGTTTCACATAGAGAGGTGGGGTAAAGCAACTATTACCAGAGCTTCTCAGTGATTTTAGTCCCGGTCAAATGTGTCTCTGAAAAATTACCTCAGGTAATATTGATCCCATGCAAATAGACCAGCTTTAAATATGTACGTACATTTTCTGCCATTTCCTGGCACAGAACTTCTGTTTGTTCTAGTTAAGCCACCCCTATTTGCCTATTCCCGGGAGAATCCAGTCAGACTTTAACAAATCGTTAGGCCATTTGTGCTACCCTGTCAGATGTTGGTACCTTTCAAAACAGTAGCATAATTTGACAATGAAAATTGCTACCTGTGAGATTTTGCTTTTAGCATGATATTAATGTGGTGTGAGACTTCATTAACCTGTACATCTACATCTACGTCAACCTACCATTATATTATTACAAAGTGTTGGTAGAGTTATTTTATAGGTAGCATTACTTGTTTAACACCGGATTTAACTAATAAGGTAGTTACCTAATATTATAAGGTAATATTATAATGCACAGGAAGCAATGTGGCACACACTAGATTACAAAGAGTTGATGGTGGTGCAAAAATCGAGTTACCCTGCCACTTCTAGTAGTTTGGAGATTTCTTGTCCTGTGCATATTGTCTAAGAAGAATACAGACGTCATGTGGTGAAATTACACCACTGCATCTACTTCTAATACTGATGCCATCCAAATAGGACTGGAGTTGACTTTCATCAGAGTTAGTTCTTGTCAGCTTGGCTTATTCTTTATTTTAGTTTGTCTTGGGTGGCTAATATACTAATAACTGGATTTGCCAAAGTGGCATATATATTTAGAGTTTTGCTTTGAGGCACTGAATGGGAAATACACAGTATATTAATGAGAAGAGTAGTACTTTCATCTGCATTGGATTTGAGTTTCATATAGCACAAAGTTTCTGGGTGATATTTCATTACTCACCACCTTGTGTGAGAAAACATTATCATAAGCGCACAAGTTTAACCGAACAAATTGACATTGCAGCATCTATGACTCACAATAACCCAGACGAAAAGAAAGGAATGAAACGTTTATCAGATTTGAAATTGCACAATTTCTTTTTATAAGATACAAAATCCGGTCCAAATGTTCTTACATCATCTTAAATATTTAAAAACAATACCTTACATCTGAGTAGAGAAATATTTTAAACTTAATCTTCATGAAATTTACAAAATGCAATAGTACAAGATAATAAAATAGTTAACAAATATATAAAAACCTATACAAATGCGTTATTACATCGTTCCACATAATGTGCAGAATTACTGCCAACAGTGTCCATTTTTCATTGGCCTGCTTACCACCGCATTACCATTTTTAGAAATAAATACTGAACAATTATACAAACACAGACTTTTATGAAAGCCTGGGGCCTGTTCCATAAAACATGTTTACCAAATAAGCCAGGCTTATGGCAGATAGTCTGACTTATTTTAATACAAATTAACAGGCAATAAGTCAGACTAACTGAAGTAAGCCTGGCTTATACTCTAATCTTGGTTTATGGAACAGGCCCCTGGTCTCCCTCTCACAGGTAAAAAAACTACAATAACATTAACAGCTTCGGATAAATACTAACCTATGCACCGTGATGTCATTTTAGTGTGGTTAATGCACCTGATGCTTTTTCTTTGTTCTTAAAGACCCCATGAAATAAACTGACAAATTCAATACTCTTTCCTGTGTAGATGCACTTTCTGTTGAAACAGGAAGTTGGAACGGGACAATGATTTCAGAGGGTCTTTAAATTGAACTCTATTCTTTGGTGAAGATTTAAATAATTAAATACTTTGCAGTCATTGCAGGGCATTGCCAGAGAAACACACATATGGTTATAAATGATAACGCATTATAAATGTGTCGCTGTTACTTTGGCCTCATCCTCTATAGTGAGCGCTGGATTGTCATACATCTCTAAACTCTTATCCTTGGTTTTCATGTCATCCTTCTCCTCGCCCCACTCTCTTTCTTGACAGCACTTGCAGCAGCAGCAGCAGCGAGTCCTGCAGAAGGTCATGCTAGAGGTCACCACCTTGTCCCAGGGTTTGAGGGAGTGCAGCGGTTTAGGCAGGAAATCCCAGCTGCGGAGGAATGACGGCAGGAAACGTGGCCAGCGTTTCTGCATAACGTTTACCACGATCACAAAGATCGCAAAGACCACTACAGGCACGCCGACCCCCACCAAGACCTGCCACCCTGCGATAGAGAGTCCCAGGACCGTCAGCGGGAAGAGCAGGAAGACCAAGATGAGATACAGCGCCGCGAACCAGCGGTACTTGGCTGTGCGGTCACCCAGAGCCTTGGCCAATCGGATGGGGATGCGTGTGAAAGGGATGGGATACCACAGCAGTATCCCACTGATGTTGAAGAAGAAGTGACAGAGAGAGATCTGGAAGAAGACACAAATGATAGTCTTTAATCTACAACCAGAGTGAGCAAACCAAAATGGACGTAAGTGCAGAAACAAACCTGTAGAGAGTTAGCCAGGGTCTCTCCAGGACTGGCGAGGGCAGCTAAAATAGCTGTGGTTGTTGTGCCAATGTTGGAGCCCAGTGTGAGCGGATACGCCCTCTCAATGCTGATGACGCCAATACCTGAATTGAGAGAACAGTATTAAGGCTTCATTAAAATCGCACACTTAAGTCAACACCGCAATAAGCATATGAAGAGACAGCACTTTTAATTAGACTGAAGTACTTGCTATCAAATAAAAATCAAATGCAAACAATAACCAATTAAAAAAAGGTCTAAATGAACTAAATTACAAGCACAGTAACAGTAGCAACTATAAATTTAAAATCGCTAGGGCTACATGTACTTAATCAGAAAGACTGCTTTACATTTGAATACATGTGATCAAAGCAGAATTTATAGCATCATTACTCCAGTCTTCATCGTCTCATGATAATTCAGATATCATAGCGGTACGGGCATGTACCTGAGTGCAGTCTAAAACCAACAGCACGTGTACACACACACACCTGTGGCACTCAGACACACTCAGGCTCATAATGTTCCTGTTCAGCTCATCAGACAGCAGGACCGAATCACCTGTGCCGACTATCATATGACAGGATACACGCTTACACACTTCCTGCAAGAGCTACGCCTTCAGGACTGTCATGAGAGGACGTCTATAACATTGTTATTATAAGCATATAATGTAACATGCATGTTTTAGTGCAATAAACCATGCTTACCATAAACTTAAAAAAAACCCAAAAAACAATACTAGTTTAAAAAGCTTATATTTTCTCTCTCTCTTTTTTCTTTTCTACATTCCTACAATTTTCTGGGATTGCCTATATCAACCATAATTGAGACTAAACTATTAGCAGTTTGGTAACCGTTTCAGTGAACTGGGTCTGTATACTGACCGACTAGAGGAGTGATGGCTGAGGTGAAGACAGAGCTGCTCTGAACAATGAAGGTCATTCCGGCTCCGACCAAGATGGCAAGGTATCCAGTGACCCAGGAGAAGGGGAAGGGGAAATCTGGAGACAGTCAAAGCAGTATTAGACAGCTCATGAATAGGTAGTATGAACATTTATTCCTGGTGTTAAGTGGTGGCTGTATTAAAAACATGAGCATGTACCTGAGTGCAGTCTGAAACCAACAGCACGTGTACATACACACACACACCTGTGGCACTCAGACACACTCAGGCTCATAATGTTCCTGTTCAGCTCATCAGACAGCAGGACCGGATCACCTGTGCCGACTATCATATGACAGGATAAACGCTAACACACTTCCTGAAAGAGCTACGCCTACAGGAATGCGATAAGAGAGGACTCTGGGAAGGATGGGGGATTGCCACATCTATGTTTTTCGCTGAAGATCAAATATTTGCCGCCTCAGCTTTCAACTTAAGTCCACAAAGACTTTGGATCAGAGGTTCATGTTAACAATTATCAGCATGCGATTCATCTCTGATGTGGACTCACCTGTGTTGAGCACCTTTTTGATGACGACTGCCACCTGACCCTTCAACATGGAGTTGAGCAGCTTGACGATCAGAATCAGGCAGGTGCAGAGGGCCAGCAGCGACAGAGCCAACAGGATCAAGCCCACCGCCAGGTCCGGCAGGTCAGCGAACACAAACATGTGAGTACCTGAGGAGATGAGGAGGAGTCTGTCAGAGCTCGGATGGACAGTTAATGTTCAGTTTTCTGCTGGTGGTGGTCTGGTGTTGTCTGATGGTTTAGAGTAGAGCTTTCCAAGCTTGCTCATGGACATCTACAGTAACTACCTGCAGAGCTCAGCTCCAGCACAACGGTCTTCTGAAGATCTTAATTAGCTGGTCCAGGTCAGTGTTGCCAACTGCTTTCAATTAAATAGTAGCTAAAACCGGTAGCTAAATGACACCATACTTGCAAATTCACTGATCTATATAAAGATGAATACAGATACTTGGATAAGGTTCGTCCAAGAGGTTTCTATATTTTTCCTTGAACCTTTGGGCATGTACCTGAGTGCAGTCTAAAACCAACAGCAAGTGCACATACACACCTGTGGCACCCCAGACACACTCAGGCTCATAACGTTCCTGTTCAGCTCATCAGACAGCAGGACCGGATCACCTGTGCCGACTATCATATGACAGGATACATGCAAAACAGCCAAATTGGCAACACTGTTCCCACAGTGTTTGATCAGGATTGGAGCTGGATTTTGCGAGAAGGTAGATCTCTTATCAAATGGAAAACTAAAAAGAAATTGCGTGAACCAAAGTGCCCAGTCGCTGTAAATAGTACCAGAGTACCAGGATCTGACTTTAAGGTCAGTGCACATTTGCTAGCAATTTCTAATTTTTCCAATAAATATATTTTATTTGACTCCGGCGGAGTCATTTTTTGAACAAGCTATTACTTTACATGCTTGCCTATTGTAGCATAAAATTATTTTTTACTCCTGACAAAACTAATGTTAAAGGTGTGATTTTTTTTTCTTCTTCTCTCAGTTTAATGCATTACAAATGTGTTTCAGTGCAGCTCGCTGGTTAACTTTTGTAACTTGAATAAAGATTCATCTACATTCAACTTATAGTAGCAATTTATTTTATAGTTTATGTGATGACTGTATTATTGAAAGCCCTAAATTTTAATAGGCTTTGTCTACCAGTCACGTTGAATACCTATAATTAATGTTGGTGGCTAAGATGCATTTAATAGAGACATGAGCAGCATTACTGGTATTAAGAAATTTGGATATTCAGTGTGCAATTAAGACAATTTTGATTATTTCTTTATCAATTGCCAGAGAAAAAAAAAAAAATATATATATATATATATATTTTTTATTATATTTTTGCTAACAAAGTTTAACAAAAATATTTTATGCTGATTAAAAAATATATATATATTTTAATATAAAATATTAATATTTAATACATTTTCAGATTTAAGTACATCTTGACCACTATGTTTGTTATTAGACTGTGATTATTGCTGTTATTACAACAAATCGCACTCAGTTGCTGCAGTTACTTGCTTTATATGATTGTTCAATAATTTTTAAAATGAGGCTTACATGAGGGTCAGTTAAGACATCCACAGAAAATAAAAGGTGAAAAATTGTGTAGAAGTGTAAGAAAATTAATTCCTTTAAAAAAATAAATCAATACAAGTATATATTATAAATAGCATAAATAAAAAAACAAACAAAAAATTGTATGAATGGGCCTTTTAGATACAGCTGCCTTTATCTTTTAAGAATGGGCTCCCTCGCAAAGGGATTAACAAACTTGGGCGTCTTTGGCATTTAAGTTTGAAAACCCCTGATAAAATCTACCAAAAATGATCTTCAGATTCTCATTTGAGAAGCTGCTGAATGGTGCTTCTTGAAAACCCGAGCGCGCTCTTTCACAGTTGAAGGAGCACAGAATGATTACATACTCGGATCCACTGAACCAAGTCAAGGCTGGAATTTCAACATGCGATCTAACTACTTGCATTGATTTAAAATCACCCAAATTCATACCCAGAGCAAAGGCCCTGCTGCCAAATTGGCAGAGGCTCTTTGTTCAGGTGCACTGGCCTTAAGTGCTCGGGGCTGTCACGAAGAATAGCCCCATTGAAAAGCTAGAGTAGATGGATGGGGTGAGGGGGAAAGGTGAAGCAAAGATCTCCCTCAGCTTTTATAAGAAGCCATTGTACTCATGGAGGTTAGAGTGAGTCACGATCGATGGCTTTGAGCTGAAATAAGTCAACTATGTAAGGAAGAGGACGGGAAATGGATCGACATTAGGCTTCAGTCTCTGTTGATTCAGGATGCTCCTGCGCTGCTTGCTAAAAAAGCCACAAAGCAAGCAGAGGCACTTACATTTTTTCAAGTTATTTGTTATCGTTTGGTTCTCTTGAGTCCAGATCTGACCATCCTCCTCCCAGCAGAGGGCGCCAAGTGTGCAGTTTTCAAGTCCAGGGACCGATATGTTCACGAGGCTCTGAAACAGACGAAAACACATCTTCAGGACTAAACCCTAAATAAAGCAGAGAATATCAAGCTTTTTACGCTCAGTGTCGCAGTGTGAGCTTACCATCATGCCATCCAGTGCTGTGCCATGCAAAAACTCCCATACATGGCAAATGTTTTTAGCTGTTCTTTTTGCAGTAATAACTTTAACTTGGAAGGTATAGCCTTTCATAGTCAAGAGAGTCACCATGACTCGCTCAAAACAATTGAATCTACAATTTCAACAAATACAGAAGCTGCAAGAGCAACAGCAAGATCTCGAGAATATGAGTCGTCGCCAAAAATCAGCGAATAATTGGCATACCTGAAAACGCGGAGAAGGGCCGGCCTACTGACTTCATGTCTGGTTTCTTTTCAGAGGTAATGTTATATATCATTAATATATTACTCCAGAATATTAAGTAAAGATGTTTGTGCAAATCCCTTAAGTGCTATATTTGGTATTGTATATGAAAATAACAATTTGTCCAAGTGAATTGGACTGCATTGCCTTTACCTCTCTTTTAGCAAGATGCTTGATTTTAATCAATTGGAAATCATCATTTCGCCCCTTCTTTTAAACAGTTGGCCAATGATGCGTTGCATTTCCTTAGTTTGGAAAAAACTAAGAATTTAAATGGTTCCAGGTCCAAGTTCACTGCCATGTGGCGTCCTTTCATAAACTACTTCAAAAGTAAATTATGTTATACTAAAATGTAAACCATGGAAAAAATTGTGATTATAAAATAAATGGATTGTGCAGCCTCAGCTGTGCACATGGACAAGTTTTTGCAAGAGTTGCTACTAGGTATGCGCCAAGTGACATCGGCTGCATTCCAGTCCAGTCCTCGTCCACTTCACGAAGTGGAATGCATTTCAAAATGTTAGCAGGGATTCCCCCGAGGTGAAGCGCTTGGGAAAGTTTGAGAGTGCATAACTAAAAGGAATGCAGCCATGATACTTAGCTTATGTTAGCTTAGCAACATGCTAGCACCACATTGCAATTAACTGCCAGTTGAATCTCTGAGTGCATGATGTTGTATGCCATACCCAGCTGATAAACCTACATAGTGATCCAAACATGTTTAAATTTCAGTTAAAATCCTGCCTTTAATGGAAGCTATCTACTGTATATAGGCAGCAAGGTAATATACGTTTTAGAACAGAGCTAATTCATCTCTTTTAGATAAAAGAGTGCATATCTGTATTTTTATGTACATATAGAACCTATGTTTATCTCCTGAATTCCCATCAGTGTGATTAATCTTATTTCCTCGTGTTTTAACAGCCTAATCTAGTGAAATAGTGGGTGTGCTGCACTTGTTAACAGACATTCACATTCTCACCGTGATTTTTTCTGTTTTACACCAGATCTTAACCAGACTTTTGTTTCGGGCAGCAGGGTCTCCAGTGGCGATGTCACGGATCACAGAGGTGTCCAGCTGGAAGAACAAGAAAAAACATGTTCAATGCATAAAAGTGGTAGACACGATAGAGAGCAAAGCAAAGCATATAGATACATTTTGCATTTTCCACACCAAACCTAATAGACAGATTTTGAGCAGTGATGCAAATATTAGCACATTCAAGTCCTTCTGGGATATTTGTTTTTGCCTTCAGTTTTTATTTAATTTATGAAGGTTCTGTAAGCTGAATTGTTGTACATTCTTAATTGATAATGTAAAATATGGTCTTAACTCATACAGATGAACACACAACAATGTGGAAGTCTTAAGTGTACCCCCCCCCCCAAATAAAAAACACTATCCCCCAGTTTCATAGACAAGGCTTTAGCTAGTCCCAGACTAAATTGCATGTTTGAGCTATCTCAGATGAAGATATCTTGCTTTGAAATATCTTAAAACATGTTAGTGTCATTGTTCTGTGTTAAGATGCACACCTGTAATATTGTCTTATAAGGCATTTTTGTAAAAGTTGCTTAAATAT
>JAUMHQ010000040.1:251965-277778 GCA_032361165.1 Enteromius paludinosus | reverse complement strand
AAATCTTTGTTTGTGTTCTGCTGAGGAATCAAAGTCACCTACATCTTGGATGCCCTGGGGGTAAGCAAATAAACATCTAATTTTCATTTTTGGGTGAATTATCCCTTTAAGTGACATTACAAGCATGTGCTGTAGTTTTTGTTGTTTAAAGTATTTTAGTCATTACAATGAATCAACAGCAACTAAATAGAGGAAACTGTTGGCAGAATCATCCGAGCTGAAGTATTTCTGCATCCCTTTCTGACTTCACAACCAATCAGACCGAGGCTGGTACCAGATCCTAACAGAAGTACAGATCATTGAATACCGCCAAAAAAAGCACTCTTTCTTTCTCACTCCTCAGAGTCTCTATTTCTTTACGCAAATATTTTTTCTGCAGACAAACCTCATTTTGGCAGTTCACACAACCGCCTTCAAGCTGGATTTTCCCCAGCATTTTACTATATTTCAGAGACACTTCTGAAAACTTGATACTGAGAGATCTCTTTAAACCTGAGGTGTCTCCATCATCCAAACCAACGTCCCAATGAATGCTGTTTCTGGCCTGTCCTGCGCTGCTGACGTTACTATATACACTGTGTTTGACTTTGTCAAGCCCCCGCTGCTTCTTGAGGGCCACCAGGATGGGAAGCGTTGATAGAGAGAGTATGAGAGGGTGGGTAGAGAAATAGTCCTCAGAGACAGAGAGATTACAGTGAAGATAAAGCGTGAGAAAATGACTGCCACTAACAACAGACATCTGATGAAGGACAACGCAGACACCAGACCACCCTTTATGAGGGCGTAACAAAACCCTGTCTCCATTTATTCGTTTTTACTCCCTTTATTCAGACGGAGACAATAATAGCTAGCATAAACTCTTAAAAATAAGGGTTCTTCAGTGACTCTTAGGAGTATTTTGGCATTCTACAGTTCTTGAGCTTCTTGATGTTTCATTATATATTCTTCAAACGTAAGTGTAAAATGCAAACCCCTTTACTTTGCTTCTTGGCTGACTTCTGACTCGATGTACGACGCATTACGTAAGTTGCACCATACGTCGAGTCATACTGTAGGTCAGCCAGAATGCGGCACTCTCGCAGAAAAAAAACTTAGATGGAACGTCTATTTACGCGGTTGAAAGAGCATACAAATCTGACAAAATCTCCTATGAAAACTTACTGTGTTACTTATCTTCAAGGCTGAGAAATGAACACAATGCTGCAGACTACAGGTAAATGCAGTTATCGCTGTTTTCCATGTTCGTTTTTGAAAAAGCTGGCTAGCCAGTGTTTGGTATTAACATTCATACTCTGGTAGAACCTATACAGCTGTTTTAGACCATACTTTGACGTATAGGAGCTAATTTTGTGAGCTAGTTGGCTAATTGGAGTTCCTATAACTAAATACGTTCCTAGTTCCCAGTTCTAGGAACTATGAAAGGGTTCCTCCAGAGCAAAAGCACTTATAGATTATTAAAAGGTTCTTCATAGAATCACTAAAGCCAGGAACCTTGATTTTTAAGTGCATAAAACCTTGACTTTTCTTGAGGTTTATGTTTCCATGTGCCATTTACCATGTCAAATGTAGTCACATGGCATATGGTAATCCATGGTGATTGACTTCAGATCTGACACAAACTGT
Organism: Enteromius paludinosus; assembly: GCA_032361165.1. Lineage (NCBI taxonomy): Eukaryota > Metazoa > Chordata > Actinopteri > Cypriniformes > Cyprinidae > Enteromius > Enteromius paludinosus. The sequence goes on along the minus strand of JAUMHQ010000040.1, from coordinate 276,155 downwards.
AGCAGTACAGTGATAAACCCCTGTGGCTTTAGACTTTCAGGATCTGGATTTAATTGGAAACTCTATTTTTAAAGGAATATTCCACAATTTTTTTACAATTATTCCAAAATTTTTTGAAGATCCATTCAGCCTAACTCCAGGTCTGGTAGTAGCACTTTTAGCTGCAGCTTTGCATGAATCTGATTAGACCATTAGCATCACACAAAACAAACTTTTTTTTTTTTTCTATTTAAAACTGAAATCTTCTGTAGTTACACTATGTACTAAGAACGACAGTAAATGAAAAGTTGAAATTTTCTAGTCCAATATGGCCATTCTAATCAAGGAACTGTGCTGCCGTACCATGGGTGCAGCAGGCACAGTGATATTACGCAACGCTTAGTCTTCACCAATACCACCCATAAAAGTGCTACCGCCAGACCCGGAGATCTGGGAGCAGGAAAAATGAGCCTACATTTTCACAAGTAGTGGAGAGTCCCTTTAATAGTTACAGCTATGTAACACTGACCCAACTTGAAAGATTATTTATGATACCCAGAAATCTAGTCAGCTTAAAGTCATCAGGAGCCTCCCTACCTCCAGTTAAAAAAAGAGACCTTGGGAAGCATTTTGTGAAATATCCACAAAACTAGCAGTGTTTATTGTTCTCTCATTTTTTTCAGGAGGTTTTTAATCCATGTGAGGAGGTACAGATGGTCTGACCTCAGAGGAACTGCCAGGACTGTGGTTTCTGAGACCTTTCAATGGCATCAGTATTTCTGTCCTACGAGCACCATCGCACAGAAGTGTCACAAACAGAGTTTGTATGTGGATGTCAGGCGAATATGTATGTGTGAAAGAGTTACTTCAGAATCCTTCTTCACAAACTATCTTCAAAAGTGTCACTGAGTTCTAAGGAACTGGGACGTAAGCCATGCGTATACATGCATTCATACACACACACACGCCGAAAATCAGATAAGAGCAGAACAAAGTTCAGCACTAAAAGCTGAAACCCATCACTCTGAGATGTGGCTTCTATCCCTCTATATTTATTCCATTCACTGTTTTCTCTGGCTGTATATCTCTCACTCTTCCCCCTAATAACCACATCTCTCTCCTTTTATAGTCCCTGGAGAGCTGCCGGCCAGCATGAAACCGTTTATTCTGTGTATTAGAGTATTTTCCTCTTTTACGACACCAATGTGAACTGCTTTTACAGAGAGAAGACCTGTTTTGATAGTGCTGTTATCATCTTACTCTGAGTGAGTGTTGGCTGCCAAATGCTGCAACTGAGGCTCATAAGAATTCCAGAATAGAGGATACAACAAGGTAAATGGATTGTGTGTGTGTGTGTGTGTGTGTGTGTGTGTGTGTGTGTGTGTGTGTGTGTGTGTATAGACTGTATATATGTGAGTGTGAGGGACAGACACAAAAGTCTGAAAGACATAAGCTCTATTGTAAAGTGTAATGAGCTTCCCAACTTAGCATTTTAAAGTATCTTGGGTGTGCAACCAATGCAATTACTCTACAAAAACATATAGGCAGAACTATTTTGTTGCCTTATGAGACTAAGTAACAAAGGTGACAAAAAGGTTGTGGAAACATTGTTTTGAAATGTTTCTAAATGTCCAGATTTCTTATTTGTGTTCACCCAAAATATAAAGTTTATTTCAGTATGGACTGAACAGCTGTTTAGACAGTAGTGAGCAAGACCTCTCTAGAGTTTGAGAAGAGAAAAGAAAATGTGAATGCATTGGCCACCTCTTCTTTTGATTGTCTTGAGATCCAGGGAATTTTGCTTTTATTAAAAACACATTCATGCTCCTACTGACCCTCTTTCTGTGCGCTTTGCACACACAGTCCCTGCTGACCGTTCTCATTAGCTTCTCTGTAAAGGGCCATCCATGGCATTCCCAAACCATTGCCTCAAGCCTTCCCCATCCATTCCTTCACTATTCCCAGTACTCTTCCTCATTATTCCAGGGCAGCAATGAGGCTAATTTAAGACAGGCGCGGTTCTGCTATGTCTGTAGTGATTGACAGGCTGTGAAGGGAACTCAAACTGAACTCTTCAGGAAAGACACTACATTTAGGTTTGAGCATTGTGCACAAATTCAGCCCTATGTGTGACTGTGAAAACAGAGATGAACAGACAGAAAGATAGTATGTACTTAATGTGTAAGCAGGCTGTATGCTATACTAATGTGACATTGTGTAAATCTTGACCAATAATCAGGAAAGACTAATATTGTGCATTGCATTGTGGGATCAAGTATTCTGTGCAGTGAGCTCTATTGTACACTGCAGAATTTTGGCAAATGCAATAGGCCATTATGGTATTCCTGACATGCATTACTATGAGTTATATGAAAGATGTTTTACTTCATTGCAGATCATACACGTTCATATTTGTGGATATTTTCCAGTATGTATATATCATCCTGGCAGAGAAACACAGAACGGCTGGGATTACAGATGTCTATATTTAGTGTTTTATGTACATGAATATTGGCAGAGAAAATCTGTACATGTGACACAGAGATGAGACACATTTACACACACCAGATTCACAAACTGAGATTATACACACACAAACTGACAGTGGGGAAACGCTTCAACAACGCTGACTTTCATATAGATTTAAAACACATTTTTAGCACTAATAACTGTTGTCAATAACAAAACAATAACAGTTAAAAAAATAAAACAATAAGAAGTATGAAATAATTTAAAAAGTCTTCTAAACCATGTTTTTAATACAGGGCAGGAGAGCGGCAAGAAGGAGTCATGGAGCTACCTCTGCGATGGCTGGCGTAAAAACCAAAACGAACAAACAAATCGAACGTAGACATAAGGCAGACAAATGGTGCATGCAGTGGCTAAAAAGAGAACTGCAACTCCTCCAAACTCCCATTTCCACGGCATAGAGGATGCAGTACAGGGACTCTTTGCGTAGCAACAGCGATGGCACCCCCTGAGAACAAACCTTCAGGTGCCTAAGGTCGCCTGAGAGCGCCAGACTTGACTCGACTCGGTAATGTAAACATAAATACAGAGGTTGATATCTCACTCTACAGGCAGTTCGGTCACCGCAACACATGCAGCGTTAGCATTAGCATTGTGCGCAAGTAGTCAGTCTGCAAAACTCTCCTTAGTAGAATATCACTTCGAGTTAAATAAACTTCTTTTTTTCTCATTATATATATAATATATTTACTTCTGTGCAGAGTCTGTGCTTCGGAGTCTCTGTTTTTTTAACAGTACTTCCTTGTTTTCACCAGTTTGCTCTGGTACTTGACTGAGTGGCCACTGTGTCCCACCACATAAACATCCAGGAGGTAGCTCTTTCCCGCCTCGAGGCCCGTTATGGTCTCGGTAGTGACGGCCTTCTGCAGGTTGGCGCTGTGGAAGTACTTGCAAAGCACTTTCTCAGACTTGCGTCGGCTCTCTGGTCCAGCGCACTGGTTCTGCTCTCGGCGCCGATGCTCTTCGCCGTAGCTTTCGGAAACTTCCCGTCTGTAAACACAGTATTTGTTGCGCTCCTGTGTGCCAAGCCAAGCCACGGTGACGGAGGAACAGGTACGCAACTTATCGAAAGCCTTCATGCGGGTGTCCTCGGGTAGGGCAGGGAAAGGTTGCTTGCCTCCGGCACGTGTGCTGGCAAGTACCTTCAAGGTGGAGGCACCCTTGCGGGATCCCCGCAGACGAATCAGGTACTTGGCTTTGGGCTTCCCTCGGAGCTGGAACTGACGGACACCCTCCACATTCTGAGAGAGAACAAGCTTCCCATCACGCCGTACCTGAACTTGCACTGCGTCCAGACAGGCGTGGACAAAGAGCGTGACGCGCTGGTGAGAGGAGACCGGGGCAAAGCGAAGGAATTTGCTACCTTTCCTCTTAATGAAGACATCAGTAACTTTCCCATCCTTGAGCTCCACAGTCTTCTGCTTGGCTTCTTCCTTGGTGCGGGCAAAAGTGCCGACGTATGCAGTACTCATGTTGGTGCCAGTGTTGACGGCGAACACATCAAAGTAATACTGCGTGTCTGGCTTTAGATCCGTCACGGTAAAAATATTCTTGTTGCCTATGCAGATCTTCTGTATGTCTGCCACTTTGGGCTTGGGGATATATGTGCGACTCATCTTGTTGCTCAGAGCTCTGTTGGTGGTGAGGGAACGATCCTTGAAATCATTCTCAGATGGGACAAAACCAAAATGAGCAAAGTCAAAGGGGCTGAAATCCCGACCGGGTTTTGGAGCAATCATGAAGGCATCATCCAAGCTCATCTTGGCCTCCGCTGCACATAAGCTCTTGAAGTTGTGCTCCTTGTTAATAACCACACAGTACTGGATCGGCTGGCCCATGATGGAGCCAGTAGGAGTGGGCTTCCAGGCCAGTGTGACAGTAGTACGACCCAATGCGGTAACATCAACCCTGGGGTCGTAAGGCAGCTCCGGGTATGGCTGATCGGACTCGGGAGTTGTGGTAGAGTAAATCTTGAAGTTGCTGTCCTTTTCAGTGGAGATGATTTCCAGCTGGTACAAGCCCGAAGGGGAGCTGGTGGCGATGAACGACTCAACGTCATTTCCTTTGTAGGTAAAGAGTTCGGTCCCCTCATTGGTCGTGACCTGCTGTTTCTGCTGCTCAAGAGGTTCTGGCTCACCTAGGACGCAAAAAACACAGAGAGATTCACAAAATTAGACCTTGTAAAACAAGCACATAGAATGAAAAGATGTGAGGAAATGAGCGTCCCCACAGAACAAACCACAAACATCAAAAACAAGGCCCATTCTGTGGGGGTAAAACTGTTTGGAGATGCACATTTTGAATGACGACTTGTTTAAACCACACACAAACACAAGCCACATAAACTGCCGAACAAATGGATGTGCACACTTAGGCTTTCTCTGAACATCAATGACTGAGAAATTTAACATTAACTGCCACATAATGACGCATTTCCCTCACCACTCCAAATCCTCTCATCTAGTTGTTTACTTTCCACTTCCTCCCCACACCCCGATTAACACCCGTGGAAAAAAGAAGCAGCAATTTCCATCTTAACGGAAAGAGCATCGTTTAATGTGTTAATCCTTGTGAGGTACCAGGGAGCTACCTGCTCCAGTGGACATTTTGCCACTCGTCTGCGGGCGGCTGTGTTTTGAATCCAAACAACCTTGCACATCAGAGGGTGACTTTCACTTTGCCTTCCCAGGGAACTCTATGCTACACAGAGACGCCTTGTGGCTTCGCTGTTCCTTGAGTTCCTTTCCAAGCCCTCTCCGTTCAGCTGGGCGAGAAAGCATAATATTATGTTTGTCAGCCAGAGAACTAAATGAACACGCATTGCACTCAAAGACCGACTCCCAGTGGATATATTCCACAAACATTGGGGAAAGACTTGTGTATGAGTATTTATTTACTGTGACTCCTGTACCTCAAAGATAACAAAAATTAAAAAAGCTTCCATGTCCTTGTTTGCTTTTCATTTATTACATGTTCCAGCAATTAACCAGAAAAAAGCACATGAAGTATTGCACAGAACTTCTGATTTTTTTTTTTTTAAACTGTTGTTGATACATTTTTACGTAGCGTATGGCACTGGCAACACTAAGGGCATGGGTTAAATTCCCATTGAAGGCAAGGACTGATAGAAACAGAGGTTGTATGAAGCGTAAAGTTGCTTTGTATAAAAGCATCCACAGTTTGCATAAATATAAATGGATTGTAGGGCTGTGTGATATGGACAAAAGAAACCAATCACAATTTTCTTGAACAATATTGCAATTTAGAAAAACAATTAGCTCTTTTTATAAAGACCTGTAACACGTCTCTCTTGCGCGGGAAGAGGGAGCGTGCAAAAAATCGTACTGTACGGCGTTTTAGAAATCGTGCATGTTCAAAACATGATTACGATTTAAATTAATCACACAGCCATAATGGATAGAGCTGTAAAAATTGTTGAACTCTTTTCTGAAACTCTAAGGTCTTTCTTAGGAAGAGCAGGAAACCTAAAGAGCCTATAAAATGGTATATCATTGTCAGACAGACACTGACTAAAAGCCACAAAACTTCTGTTTTCATTCATTCACTTCAAGTTATAATTCACTTTCTGTTTGATCCAATTGCTGTCTTGAAACAAATGAAATATTAAAGAGATCTCGTTCGAAATGTTCTTTCCTAAGGTCCAGTCCCACCAGAGTAAGTGTGTGTATGTGTGTTTGAGTTATTGCAACTGTGAATGACTGAATGTGTATGTGGGCAAGGAAATGAGTCTGAAGGCGGATATCATCAACTGTGACTGATTTGTCTTTCAGGATCTCCCAATCACAGCCAAGTCACGGCGTAGCAGGACGATCATTACACGGTGTGTAAAAAAAAATCTAAATCCTTTGCATTAAACCCAACTGTACAGCAGTGAATGATGGGGGTCTCTGCATTTCATCAGCCAGGACAGCCATATTGGGCCACAGACTAAGAGAAAGGAGGAAACCCAAGGCCTGGGAGTCATTATAGCACAAAAAGTCAGAGATGATCAGAGAAGCCTGTCATCTCGCAAGGAGACACTTGTGCACATGTACATGTTCTGCAAATACAGTGTGCTTCTGACACAGCAGCTTCTGCCCTGTTTCGGTCCTATACATTGGGTTTCACTGAAACCCGCTGTGCTGCTCCATGTGTGTGGAGGGAAATACAAGGGTGTTTTGTGAAACTTTATTGATTGCTTGTTTAAGATACTGTCCAGATGGAAAAGAGTGTGATGGGAAAAAGGAAGAAATGAAAGGGAGAACAAGAGTTAAAGCGAGAAGTTTGCTTTGAAGACGAATGCCGGTCACAACCTTTTTTTGCTTACAGTTGATGGGAAGAGTGGGAGGAATTCTACGGCTGTGTGATTGAAAGCATGTCTAGGTCACACTTCACTACAATTCTTTTCCGTTTTGGGGTCATGTTCTTAACAGGTTTTGTGAGCTTCACCCACATATATCCCTATACAAGATTCACTCCACTTTACTCTTTTTAATTCTTGCTTTCAGCTTATCACCTCTGTAGACGTTCAGCTGCAGTCCATCAGCACACCAAGTGTGCTATACACTGGGCCCAAATTCACTCTTTACAACACACTAGAACAGGGCTAATGTTTGACCACGGTGGAAAACACTGACCCACAATGGACACGCTCCACAGTACTTCACAGAAAACACATATTTACCTGCAGCCATGCTGCTTTTTCAAATAAAACAAGTTATTTTTGCATCTGTAGGACATTCATTTATGTTGTCTTTTCCCTACATTGGCAACATCACCTAACTCAAACGGAACCTTATAATACAAATAGTGTGGCTTCCCCTGTTAAAAAAAACTGCATATGCTGGTTTGAGCTGGTTTAAGCTGATTCTTATCTGGTCATGTGCTGCTCCTAACCAACTAGCTCCAGCTCAGGACTAGCTCGTAACCAACTTAAACCAGCAGCCATGCTTCAAAACATACCTAACCAGCATATTCTGGCATATTTAAGGACAGCCTTACATTCCAAGCTTGAAATGTTGCCTATGAAGGCTGCTCACTAGGTTTTGGATCCAAAATATTGCAAAGAATCTTTAATCTCTAACGTACTGGAATTCTTAATCCTATAGGATCAAAATGATTCTTAATTTAGGAATGACTTCCTTCCTAACAAGTTTAATCCTTTGGAGATTAATGAAAGGAGATACCACTGTCTACTTGAATCATTAGACTGTATTGAATGGCTATGGGAGATGTTCTCTTGTTCCACCGATCTAAGATCAGGTTTTCTAATAATAGTTTAGAATGTTTACATGGAAAGCAAGTCTTAAATTACTGCAGAGTTGCAACATTGATCAGAAGATTTAATTCCGATACCTGATCCTTCCCCGCTGCGTTCCTCTGGGAGCTCCTGCAACGTCAGTCTCCACTCAAGAGGAGCATCACAAGGTGTCACCGTCACCAATAGAGGAGTGTTGTCTTCCTCCACCACAAAATAGTACCTGCAAGAGCGAGGAAAGTTAGCACTGACAACAACTTAGAAACAGGAAATTAAACCTGACTTGTTGTATGTTGTATAACAGATGTGCTCTTTGCTTGGACTGAATCACATTTGATGACTGTGTGAAAATAGCCATCTGCAGGCAATTATATTTTTGGGTCTTTTTTTTTTTTTAACTTCTTAGCATAAAATTCTATAGAAGGTTACATAACAAGGTGTATAACAATACTTTCCACATTAGGTCCTAAAAAAAGTGCAAGTCCTTAAGTATAAGACTGCTATTTTAGCAAGGTTGTGCATTATGGTGGCTAATTTAGCCTGCCTGATTGCAGTCATGTTTCTTCTTTAAAAGTACTTGAGATATATTAAAGCACGTCCCAAGACACAATATACTGAAATTAGAACTAGCTGGCCTTTCGGAGACCGCTACCGAATTAGGACCATATTCCCCAAACACAGCGCTGCTACATTAGCCTTGCTGTCTCAACATATTTCCGCTAGCTTTGTTAGCGTTTTTAGCACTGTGTTGCCAATGGATTAGCATACTTTTGACAATGCGTTGCACATGGGAGATGTCTTATAAAAGGCCCACCAAACACAGCTGGTGTATTTTAGCTGTAACCTCCTTCTAATACTATACTGAAATATTACTTAGTGCAAGTGTATGCTGCCTACTATTTATATAAAAAAATTATGTGGAACAGAAAGCATCATGTGTTTATATGTAATTAATTACATTATCACCACATTAAGGATTCATTATATCCATACAGAGTTGTTGTATGGATACACATTTTGACAAATGTGTTTAGATATTGCATTAAACATCTACTGTACATATATGTCTAAATTAGTATAAGTAGCATGATACTGCTATTCCAAACAGTCTGAGCTTTAAATCAGACCTTCTGTGAGCAGAAACACCATTCTGTACAATAATTATGACAGATGTATGCTAGACTTCAGTGCAATCAGCTATATTTGAGAACACTGCAGTTCATTAGCAGGGCACGACATTGACGGAATCACTGGCATGGACATCAAGCAGGAAACAAGGATTTTTGTCGTTTCTATAAAGCGTTTTAAATTGCGAATAGCTCAGCCTGCGACCATCTGTGGTATGCATGTGATTAATTTCGTCCAGGATCCTCAGCTAAAATAACCCTGTAGCCTTTTCCTGAGACCTCGCATGTGGTGCAGTTAGACGGAAGTAGAGAACACGGTTGATATTTGTCCATTTGAGTGCACCTGCTACTCAAAACAATGCTTCATCAAACACACACACACACAGTCGCATCCAACATCTCATTCATAATGTATGTCTCACACTCATCTGATGCACTATAGCTGTAATAGATCCCATATTTCTTCCTCCCTCACACAAAGACACTTCCACAAATGCACGTGATTATAACCCTCCCATCCCAGGATGTTCAAACTTAAATTTTTTTGGGAAAATTAAAAAGGTATGCTGCAGCACAGAAGATCAAACATAGAGGGGAAGCAAGCACTATCTTCAAAGTTTTTTTATTTAAAAATTACGTTTAACTTTCAGAATGTAAACATTTATTTATTTATTCATTCATTCATGTTTGTGTTAATACACACTAGTTTTAATAATCTTTATGTAACTGCCTATATGTAAAGAAAAGTGTGCATGTTTGTGTGATGCATGGTCCCACCTTTTTGGTGTATCTCTGAACAGGTATCCGCTGATCTCAGCTCCGTCTGGCAAGACAGAAGAGTCGTGAAACAGAGCTTTATCCCTGATCTGCATCTGAAAGAGGCCTTCATCACGCGTGGGCAGTTTCTGTCCCATCACCCCCACGACCAGCAACACCAAACCATAACATCCACACATCCACATCATCCTAGAGAGAGAGAGAGAGAGACAGTGACTGAACAGGAGAATGGAATTGAATTCTTAAAAACCCAATGAAACGCTTTCATGAGCGCAGTCTTCTTTCCTTTCTTTCACACCAACTATATTAACATCCACATTAAAACACAATTATGCTTTTAATGTTTGTTAAAAGCACACACATTTTGGTTATTGGGTTGATTCTGATTGACTGCCGATGTTTATATTATTTTTCGGCTGGAAAAAAAATCTGATATGATATTGTTCTACTAAAATATTATAGTTCTGGTTTAGACTTGACTGATGTCAAAGAATCTGAACGATAGTTCTCGTTATAGCTTCTAGTGGGGGGAGGGGCACAGAAGAAAGCATTTTTATTGGACAAAAATTTGTTTAGCAATCAATATTTGTGAAAACTAAATATGCTTATCTGCTGAAAGTGCATTTTGGAGTGCGTTAATCATCTAATGACCTTAGTTGAAGTAACTAAACTCAAATTTGATTTGATGTGATTTTTGATTAGATCGCATGCAGTCTTTAAAGCTGGAGAATCAATACAAATGAAAGACAGTTAAACCTTTAGTAGACCTTAAAGACTGTTCCAATGAAAGCTCCAATGAAGGACTGTTAAATCATTCCATGATGTCCTTTTTAGATTCTAAAAGAACAGCAAGATCATCTTAACATTTAGCTAAATGCCAGGATTGCGCCATCACGCTACAACAAACAAACCAAACTACAGGAGATTCGGGATGAAGAATTCAAATTAATGTCCTCACTGACCACCTTTGAAGTTCTGCTGCTTTTTTAACTCAAGAGCACAGCGGGTGTAAAAGATGGGTATGCGGCGGTTGATACTGCACGCAAACAACATTCAGCAGCTCATGAGAACATCCAGGCACTCAGAGCCGCTCACCGAAGACACACACACACACACACACACACACACACACAGACTAATCACCGTCTGAATGCTTGTGTAGTGTCCGAGCTCACAGCACAAAAATATCCAAGTCTGGTTGGTGTTAAACACCTGCTTGTAACTATTCACAGATTTCCGTTCTGAACTTTTCAGATGTGAACTTTTTATTTTATTTTGAAGTAAATGATAAACTGTATGGTTTCTTTTTATTATTATTACTACTACTATTACTACTTTGGTTAAAATTGAGAAAATTTGCCTTTAGAACAGATATTAAACAATAGACAAATTACTGTTCAAAAGTCTGTTGAAGGTCGATAGGACTTCCTTTCTTCTTCACCCACCAAAGCTCATTTATTTGATTCAAAATACAGTAAAAAGAGTAAAAATGTGAAATATTATTACAATTTAAAATATCTGTTTTCTATTGTCCTATATTTAAAAAATGTAACTTTTACAATTTTCAGCATCATTGCTCCAGTCTTCTGCGTGACCTTTCAGAAATCATTCTGATGTGATGATTACATGATGATTTGCCAAATAAAAAAGCATTTTTTCTGCTTCATATTTTTCTTTCTGGATTCTTTAACAAACTGTAACATTTAAAAGAAATTTAATTTTTGTAACATACATATCTTTACTGTGATTAAAAAAAAAAAAATAGTGTAGTAGGTAAGACTGCACAAATGTGTTTTTAGAATTAGAATTAGACTATGATGAGACCGCTTAGAAAAAGGTGAACTTGGTTGATCTGTGCTGGCCTGAGTCTGGCTGTATTGGGCTACACTCCAGGCTGGATTTGGCTTTGCAGGGATCACATGATATCCTTTTTCTATTGATTTGGTGCCATTGATTGGAGCTGAAGGCAAAGCCCAAACCCCCTGATATAATCAGGCTAATGATGGCAGATTAGAGCGATACTCCACTGTCATTAACAGCAAGTGAGTGCTTGTCCTCTTATTGACCTCTCCAGGAATCCCTCCCCTCCTGCTGCCTTTATTCCCACTTTTCTTGACCTCCTTCGCTCACTCTTTATTTGCCAGGCTCAGATGGTCCTCTCTCTTTCTCCTCTTCCGCTTTCATCCATTGTTTCTCTTTATTTTACGTGCCTTCCTCTTGCCATTCTTTTAAAAGTTGCGCATTATCACTTCCCCCCTCCGTTACACTTGGGCTTTTCTCTTCGGCCAATCACAAAATGTACTTAACTGCATTTGCACACAAAGCACTGCTTTTATCATGCATTACATTTCCTCTCCTCTGTCTCCCACAACAAGAGAGCACTGCTTTCTCTTGTGCTGATGGTGTAATAGGATATTCTCACACAGAGATGTGATGCTCTCTCTTAAGGACTCTTCTTGCGTTGTTAAATAAGTATGAGGACTTATTCTGGATACTTTTGGTTGTGGTCAAACTGATTTTCCTAGCTTTCCTCGAGTTTGCTTGAAAAAAGTATTCTGGGAGTATGTGAAATCTGGTATTGTTCACAACTGGTGTGACATGCAAATACATCCTCTAATCCAGATTAGTGATTTAACATTATGTTTACATGTAGAAATTCAGCCTAGCTTAAATCAGTGTTCACTGGAGATCTCTGAAGTGAACTGGGAAAATAAAAGTGGAGACCGGGACTGGGAAGACCCTTTAAATATTATCCTTGGGTAAGAATTATAATACTGTATCTCTTTGGATGTGGTTGAGAACATTTGCCACTAATTCCAATTTACAACCAAGACAAGAAAGCAAAGAAACAAGGGAACATGGGTTTCCTCTGGAACCCAGCGTCAGGTTTGGATGCAGTTGTGTTTCCCAGAGCAGAAAGCAGCTCTCTTTCTAAAATAAAACTTCAAAACAAAGCCCCATCTGGAACAAATAAAAGCTAATGTTTAATTAGAGCTGGGGAGAATATCTGATCGTAATTTGGGGAAGGATAATTTGAAGGCAGAGTCGGCCGCAATCGTGTCAACTTTGTTTTGCTCCTTTTTTATTTTTTTTCTGCATTCATTTGTTTTTACCAAACCTTCTTTTTTCTTTCCTGTGACGGAAACGGGTTCATTCGGGTCCTGGATCGCTTATGCGCCATGTACAAATCTGAGATTTGTAATGGATTGGACCTTGAAGTGGTTTCGGGAGAGAGTGTGTTGCGGGGAAGGTCGTAGAGTCAAGTTCGTAATGTTAAACAGCTTCAACCCTTTGAACGCAACAAGCTGTAATGTTTGAATTATCGTCCTCAAAATGCTCCTAAACACGTGCGAGTAAAAACAGCAACGCAATGGTGCTATTTAGACAGCTTACTCTGTAACTTTAAGTCATTTACCACGTTTTAACCTCCTTGATAATCGTTCTACGATCTACAGAGCCATTAGAGATAATTCCGCATCACAAATGCATTTCAAGAATCTTGTGTCAGGTGTTTCAGAAACATCTGGCTGCATTCCACTCTGGATAACACACAATTTCCTATGGTTACAATTCTTCTAATTATCTCTCTAGAGAGAGAAATGTCATTCTCTTGGAAATATGTTTATCCAAATCAGATAAAATAACCATTCGTCTCCACTGGGAGTCTAGAGGCTTTAGGCAACAGAAAAGTCTGATTGATCAACAGTTAGGAGCAGATAATTCTATCAGCCTGTCGTTAAATGATTCAATCAGTCTAATAGTAGACTGATTAATTGCCACAGGAAGTGTTAACATGCAATTCACCAAGGTGAGACAGGGACTAACAGGCTTAGCGATGGAAACACACACACACACACACACAGATGAGTAGCACATGTACCGTGCATGAAAAGCAGCACTACTGACAGGGTGAAAACACACATCGCACCAGAGCAGCTACCACCTGTCAATCAAACCGCAGCAGCCCGGGCCACAAACAGCGGAGAGCCATCATTACCGTGCTAACCTGTGTGGGGGTGTCACTTCTGTCTCGCTCGCTTTTTAAACATGTATGACTGCACGTTTACACACACACACACATACTGACTCTCCTCCCTATGGAGCTCAGTGTCACAAATGTGAACTCTCCTATATCACTCCGGAGCTGCAAAAGCCTTCATTTCCACCGAGATAAGGGACACATTTCAGATTCTATTTCGACAGAGGCACGACGCCCTGAAACTGGAGAATGGGTGAGTTTCCCTCAGCTTCTGTCAGCGCTTCCCGAAACCTCTGAACAGACATTTACTGTGAGCTTCGTCCCCTGGGCTCCTCACGGCCCTGTCATGCATACATACGGAGCCAGAGCTGAAAAGCTAAAGACAGGGGGAATGAAACTAACCTCAACAGTGGAACACAATGGGGACAATGTTGGATTTTGTAGAGCAGTTTTATTCAGTGCAACTCTGACAAGAGTCAGTGGTTAGTCCGTTTATTCTGACAGTCCCTGTCCTGGTACACCAACAAGCCAACGATCCAATTTATTTATTGGTATAACCCAGTCAAATATGATATTAATAGGCCAGACTAAAAAGTCTCTATTATAGTTTAGTTTTCACCATTTGAAACATATCCAGTCCTGCTCCTGTAGAGTTAAGCTTCAATTCTAATTAAACACACCTTTACCTGCAAATCAAGGTCTTTAGGATTCTTGGAAACTCCCAGGTTGTATCCAAAATCACATATTATACTATAACGTAGTGCAGTTGTTGCTCCTGAAGCCCCCCCAACACAGCTAATTTTGCATGTATCCTTTCTCCCTTGGGGTCTCTGCTAATGAGATGATGACCTGAATCAGGTGTGTTTGATTAATGTGAGGTGTTGAGGGTCTCCAGGAGCATGGTTCTGGACCACTGATGTAGTGCACTATTCGAGGGGACAGCCATTAGTAGTGATTTCTGGACAATATTGACTGTAGTCATTCAATCCAATAATGCACCTCAACAATGGATGTACGCCCTATGTACACTTAATGACTAGTAACTAGAGAAAATCCACTCTTTATGCGCATCATGCAAATGAATTGCCTCATCTTGCCATCTTCAGCATTTCCTTATTCAGTACTCCCCAACCATATTCTTGAAGCCTTGCAAAATTTTGCACATCTTCTTTGTCTGACACACCCATTTCAGGTCTTGGAGTCTCTACTAATGAGCTGATGAGTTGTATCAGGTGTGTTTGATTAAGGGCACATGCAAACTGCATGGGTAAGAACATGGTTGGGAAAGACTGTATTAGAGGAGTATTGTAGGGAATACTGTGGCAGGGCTCTAAGGCCAGTGATCAGTTTAACTCTCGTGAAACACCCCAAACAAGCTAATCACGGTGTTACAAATTAGAAACAGGTGTTCTAAATAAGGGTCAGAAATGAAGCCTGCAGGGCACTGTCCCTTTAGGACTGGAATTAAAGGGGGTGATTTCAGATACAGCCACAGGCACAAGTTCAGAATTAAACCCTGTCCCTCGAGGAGCAGGCACGGCAGTATCAGCTGTGTCTCAATTACCTCATTATGTGGTATTTGGTTTGCATTGAAAGTGAATGAGCGTGCACGGAAACAGCCACTATGTGTCCTTCTCACCTCAAATGCTATGATTTCTTATAAATGAGATCAGCACGTTAGAGCCGAAGTGCTTGACATGTACTTTGGCTGTGTCTTTATGCCAATCCTGAGCTGCACTGCTGCTCTTGAACAGCCAAATGGCACAATGACTAATTGTTAGAGGCCGGTTTTGAGAGCTGAAGTCCAGCACTCCACTGTGGACACTTGGCTGTCTGCTGCTTGTTTATTTTGGCAAGGGCCCAGAATGTCACTTGTTGAGTAAAATCTTTGAAGGTATTTGGGTTTCCGAAGCACATTTGAGACAGACACAGAGTAGCTGTGAAGTATAACGTCTCTGGGCGATTTCAAGATTATTAATGAAGTCAAACCTACTCAATAGTGCCCACTCTAAGTGTCCTTGAACAGGTCTTTATCTCGGGACTCCCAATTAGTACAACGTTTGGGAATGTCCTTCAGCAGCTGTGCTGAGGGTCCAGGGGCCACTTTCTCCAAGCGCCGCACAAACAGCCCATTGAATGGGAAGGCCCCTGACTGATGTTCACTTCATTGCTGTCTTTGTGAGAAGAATTTGAGATCTCCCAGATATTCACAGACTCGAGGGACAATTAGTCCTCCTCACCCCACCCATATCTAAGGAAGCGCATAAACGGGCATGCTGGGAAATAAAGAAGCCACTGCGGTTTATTTATCATCTACCTACTGAGAACGAAAATGATCTCATGTGAGCGGCGGTTGTTTGCGTGTTTCGCCTACGGGACGCACTGAATGACACTGAATTTGGGCTCTGAAGCTTTGCGAACAAACAGATATGGAAATGAAAGAGCAGGGGGTCACAAAAAGTTGCGATTAAATCCCTGGTTCTCCTCAACAGGACATGACACACAGTCACGTCAGACCCCACAAAGACCAGCGTGAGGACGACTGTATCTCCGCATCGGACTGTCACTCCGTCGGATACACAAACGGCTATTGCAACAGTGGCGGAATTCTTTCGCTGCCAGAGTTTTCATATGCAAATAAGGGTTTAGATACGCTGTGCAACACAGACCTTCCCGTTCTTAGACTTTTGTTCCTGTTTCATTCTTTCCAAGAGAGGATGGGAGGCAGTGCAGCTTGGCCTCGCCGCTAAATACAGTTATTCAAATTCCCTCATTCTGAGTCTGCCTTTCATTACGTCTCCCAGCCCGGAGAAAAATATCACTCTCACCAGGAACCACATCAGGTAGCCAGCAATCCACTTCTCAGTTGTTTGCGTCTGATAGGAGACTAATCCTCGCGATCCCATCGGAGAGATTAAAAAATCCACACAATTTACTATTCAAATGCGAAAAGAAAAGGATGCAAATTGGAGCGAGATTTCGCTGCGTGCTACAGATGGGTAGCTGATCACATGCAATGCTTTTACATTTTAAAGAGCGACTTTTATTATCACATATTGTTTATTCCTCATGCAGATTAAAAAAATAATAATTAAACACACTACAGGACCATTTAAGTAAACTGCAAAGCTTGTGATTTTTTTTGGCATTTTAGTTTTTTTAAGCTTTATTTTTATAAGCTATCAGTGCTGACAATCATCAAATGTAACATTTCTTATATCACTTAATATTCATGAAACAATGTAGAATATGGTTTGTTTGGATTTTGGGAATAAGTCCACTTGAAACTCTCCAGTCTAAATGATTCACCCAAAAACTGCTTATTTACATAATACTTTAATTTATATAATGCTTAAAACGAAGAAAAACGCAAAGACTTGTTCCTGTCAAAGCATTCACCTCTCTAAACAGCAAAAGCAGTCGTGCAGCACGGGCCAAAAACCCGCATCTTGCAGGTGCTTTTATGCGTTACTGTTTGTAGAAGTTCCTACCAAGCAGATATTAAAAGAAAAACGCCCTATCTGCATTTGCCTTCAGCGGAGACAGAGTCTTTTAACACTTTGAAAGACTGAATAACAGACGCACAATTGAGAGGGCGAGGACGAGTTGTGATGAATTGCGTCTGGCAAATGGGAACCGCGTCTCCAACACAATGTCCAAAAAACTCCCATCACACCTCCTCTGAGATCCAGACGAACATTAAAAGAGCCTGCGAGCTCGGGCTTGATGGGAAGATGTTTGAAATCTTTCACTTCCAGGAGTTTGCAGACCGCAAAAGCCCGTCGCTCTTGTTCTGGCAGAAGGTTCAAAGAGCGCGGGGAGTCCCGCTCCGCTTCCCCGTGACTGCAGAAGTGTTTCAACTCTTTCATGAGGCTTGAAAGCATTTAGGAAATGCAAAGGCAGGTACCTCTGAGAAATGTCTCAAAATAGTGCAAATGATCCTGGGAGGTTTGAAAGGCATCGCCTCCCGCGCGCGTTTGCTACGGGAAACTAAAACCTATTGTCAACACAACACCTAAAACATCTCAATTTTACGCGAAGTTCCTTACCTTGTTCTTTTGGGCTAGATCACTCCAGTGCGAAAGTGTCTTGATAGAAATGTTATTTGGCCGTGTTTGTTGTCTTCCAGCGGCGCAAACTTGTTTAAGAACACAAGATGGAAACAGAGGGAGTTTGTTGGAGAAAGTGCGCTGAAGTTGTTCCTACTAGATTCCTTCACTCTGGCTCTGTTTTTCCCGTCCCAAACTTGATGCCTTGTCTTAGTGGGTATCCTGAGTTGTTCTCCTGCTGTTCTCCTCTGTAGAGACTGAGAGTGAAGTGAGAGTCAGACTGCTGTGAAGTGTCTCTCTCTGAAGACCAGCCCACTCATCTGACACAGCGCACAAACACACGCTCCTACACGAGTCAACAGTCAACAAGCTCCAGTGGCATCACGACCAAAAAACAAAAATTCAGTAAAATTAAATGAACTACATTTGCTAAATGTATTGTTATACATTCAACATCTCCAATCAAATGCATAGAATTCAGAATATAAGTTCTCATGACGTAAATCCAAATACATGGTACTTTGAATATCTATTTTCAGTCTGTCACCGTCAAACTCTGAGTAACAAAGTGTGTAACAGAATTGACAGTTATATTAAAGTTTTTCAAAAAGCTCCACTTGCTGGCACTGATGAAAACATGATTAAAAGAGCTTTAAATAACCCTGTGTCAGATCAGTAATAAATTCTGTTTTCTTTTTGATATCGTGGTAACAGAGTTGACGTTTTTAAAAATAACTCTTGGTGGAAGAAGTTTTTAGATTAGAATAGTTTCTCAGAGAGAGCACAGATACTTTTCAGAGCTTCAGATCCTATATCAGTGATTGAAAGTGACATCATTTCCTGTATACTTACGCCATTCTGAGAAATAATTTCACCAATTTAAAGGGAAAATATGGTTTGGTAACAGAGTGGACACACATTTTTCTAAGAAAATAAATTGGTAAATAATTGAATGTTGTGAATTGAGTAACTAGGGTTTTTATAAGTAAAATGCAAAAAATGTTGCCAAAAGAAAAGTACTATAAAATATTTTGATTGAAAAATACACTGACTAATTTGGACAAGAAGAAATCATGATTTTCAACAATTTAAGACACTTTAATAAATTATTATATTGTTATGGACTGTAACATATTGGAATTCATAACAATTAGTAAATAATAAAAATAAATAAAATAATAAAAAATATAACCATCTGAAAAAAAAAGCACATAAGACTATACCTGGACAACAAAAGCTGTTTTAAGCTTTAATTAATTAAATTAATTCATTTATTCATTTAAAAATTGACCTTTTAATCTAAAATTAATATAATTTGGTTGAATTGTGGGATATAAAATTAGATTACTGATAATAACTGAATTTACATATTGCAGAATGTGCAGAAAAAGCAATATATGCTTTTCATCTCACTGGTCAAAAGTACTAAAGAAATGTGAAAAAATGTTGATCAAAAATGACATCAAATATCAAATAAGAACAAGCTGAATAAACTGCAGTGCCTGTTTTCCTCTGAAATTCAGTTTGTGTTGTAACTCTCATGTAAGGCCAAACATTGAATTGCACTTATGCATCTCAAAATGCTACGCGCTAGGTAGCACACTAAAGTTCACAGTCAAGCCTCCGAAGGAGTGCATTTGTTTCTTCACACACAGGATAGTTTACAGTAAGGCATCTGTCTCTCATCCGGCAGGTAGTCACGCAACTCCTGAAGACTTCATCAAAAGAGCTGTGTCACGCCGAAAAAAAGTCCCACGATGCTTCCCATCCTTCTTTTTGTACTTGCAGTATTTGCATGCTTGAATAGCTTGTGATTACCGACACACACACAATTGTGGGGTTTGTTTGAAGAGCGCAGGCACGGTTTGTTTCTTTTGTTGGGCTGTTTACAGCGGGCCATTCTCTCCATTGCTGTCTCTGTGACCCGCATCTATTGGAGGTGTGAAGGGGAGGTTTTAACCAGGGGAAGTAAATATTTATGAAAGATAACAGCAGCTTTAACCATTGCTCTCAGTGATGAATGGTCATTTATGACTGAATGAGTGTCTGAAGGCTTCAGATGGAACGAGAGCGTTAAATCTCAGCTCTTAATGCTCCTCTGATTAGATCAGGGGAAATCTCGTTTCAATTTCATAGAGTGTGACAAAGCTGTTTTCAGAAGTTCATATTTGACTCTAAATGAGAGCGAGAGCTGGGTTTCAGACAGCAGACTAAGTGCAATATCACCATCTAGTGGTTTTGTAGCTTTTCTTGTGATTCTGTTGAGATTGACTTTGTCTGTGATTGTGCACATTTTCAGAAAGGTGATTGTCCATTTACATCTGGGGTCAGTTTGGCCCTGGCAAAATCATGCGCATGTGAAAAAAGGGAGTTTTTGTGTATTAAATATGCACTTATGATCTAAAAATATATTGCAGATGATATAATAATAAAATTTGACGCTCTCTCCTGACTGTTTTATTACATCTAAGAGCACTTAAATTCACATTAACAAGCACATCTTCAATCATTTCAATAACATTTCTTTGTGCTTTTACATACTCATATTTAGATGCATGTCAATTAAACAAATATTTTTACCTAGTGTGTTATGTGATATTAGAAACTCTGCGGACCCGCCGGCGGGTCCAAAGTTACATTCAAATTGTGCCTTGAATTTTTAACCCTTTACATGCACCAATAACCCCATATGTGGTACCATTTGAAAGCTTATGTAGATAGGAATCACTTTGTATATTTATTTTACTGTAACAAAGTTATTAACACGTAAATTACACTACGCCCCCCTCCCCCCATTTCATAAATTTAGCACCAAAACGCCTTGTGTTGACATGGTTCATCTTAGGACAGACAACATATATAATAATATTTATCACTTACAGCACTTTTTTATGTAATTTCAAAGGGTTTTCTTTAAAATGACACCAAGATTTTGCATATATTCCACTGTATACAGTATGTTGGTACGGGGAAACCGGAGATTGGGGGAAATTTGGGTAGGCGGAAATTGTATGAATTTTTTTTTTATTCTTCCCTACAGTTTGAATAGAATAACTCTTACATAGATTATGATAAAAATAAATTTCCTTTTTCCTGTGCTTGCTGGCATGTGTTGGAAACAAATAAAATTTTTTGCAGGATGCTCAGGCACTTATACACTTTCAAATTTCAGTTTGCAACAAAAAAATAAAAAGTGCCCTTTTTTTGTCTTTATTATAACACAGACAATATATACAATAATTGTAATCAATTTCAACAGTGTTTTGTGTAATTTCAAAAGGTTTCCTTTAAAATGATAGCAATCTTTTGTATATACACCTCTGCATGTGGGTATGGGAAGCTTTTTAATTTGGTAGGAAAAATGCAGGCGGAATTCCCCAAAACAGCACTAGAGTGTAAGAGGATAACTCAATTGTTCAAAATAACAGCGTCATCATTACAAATGTGTGATTACAAATATATTTAAATACATGACTTGTTTTTTATATATAAATATGTGACCCTGGACCACAAAACCAATCATAAGGGTCTTTTTTTATGATTTGTATTATTATTGAGATTCATACTGTGTATCATCTGAAAGCTCAATAAATACGCTTTCCATTGATGCATGTTTGTTAGCATAGAAATCATGAAATATGTGGCTAAGATATAACAACAATCTGCAATTTAAGTGCAAAATCGCAAAAATTGTCCAAATTAAGTCTTTAGCAATGCATTACTTATCAAAAAATTTAGTTTTGTGTACTTACGTTACAAAATATCTTCATGGAACATGATCTTTACTCAATATCCTAATGCCTTTTTTGGCATAAAAGAAACATTGGTCATTTTAACCTATGCAATGTAATTTTGGCTATTGCTACAAATATACCTGTGCTATTTATGACTGCCTTTGTGCTCCAGGGTCACGTATATAAATATATATATATATATATATTAAGATGTTAAAATAAATAAATAATAATAAATAAATGTAACAAATTGCATTTAATATGATTTTTAAAATGCATTCTCATGTAAATACAAATAGCATGTACTTAATTAAGTTATAGGAAAAATGTTTTGCATGCCCAAATTTAATATTTAAGTTTAGAGGATTTCAATTGAATCACATCAAATAAAAAAAACTCTAAAACACAACGCAATGAAAAGCACATTTAAAAATACAAGCAAACCACCTGTGAAACATAAGAGAAATGTATTTTTTTACAGACTTAATGAAGCATGAAGTTATGAAGCAGGAGCACTGACATGGTCGCTCAGCTTTAGATGTGTTTTGAGCTATTAAAAGCACCTCTGGGTCTTTCTGATTGTGAACCGAATACGCTTTCTCACATGAATCTCCCTGTCCAGACATTAAAGCAGATCTGTGCAGCAGGACATGTGCTCATGTGTGCTCTGATATCTCTTCAGCTGTAGATACGAGAATGCTGCAGGAAGACTCAGTGGATCTCAGCAGTAAGTGGAAGACGACTCACGACGATAAATTGATAGCAGAGATGCTGGAGACGGAAAGCAGAGACATGTTGAAGAGAGTGTTATTACACACACACAGAGTCTAATCGCGAAGCACTCCTCTAGCACTGGAATGCTGCTCTTGAATGAGATGTCTCTCTCTCTCACACACACACACACACACACATTCTAGTCATTAACCTCATAGACACTTTCACCATGACAACAAGCCCATCGGTAAACAGTTCAGGATGTTTACTGTTTCCTTTTCCTGTTCTGACTGACACAATGCATGACCTCTGACCTCACCCTCACTGGCTTTCCTTACCACCCGCATTGAGGTTATTAGCTACCTAAACTCACACCATTGAGACTCGAAATTGACTTGTTGAGGAGAGTGCGATGCATAAACTAATAATGGAAACATATGTAACTTACGTGGAAACATAAGCAATCGCATTATACCATGCTAAAAGCAGGATAGTAACTGATTACATGTAATCTGGATTGAAATTAGATTTGAAAATATTTTTTAAAAATACAATTCATAATTTTAGTAAGCGCGAATTTCATTTTACATTTTGATCGTTTATTTAATTATTAGCTCTCTGCTGTTCATTCACATACTAGGAAAACCTTAACGTAATATAATGTTAAATGCACAACAAATGGAATATATTTTCTTTCTCTTTGTATTTTAGATCAATATGGCACAAGAACAATGTTAACAAACACATCTTTCTCCTCTTTGTTGATATAAATGGAAAATTTCTAAAATTAGCTTCTCTCTCCCAAACTAACTCTGTCCTGAAGGAAAAGAGGCAGAACGGGATTTAAAGTGGAAGAAGAAGAAGACTCGATTGGAACCAGATGCTGCAGAGATGGCTTACTCTGTGTCATTATCCAATCAGAGCAGGGTTTGATCTCATTATCCAATCAGACAGTTGCGTGTCTGTGATGTCTGATCGCTGCAGGGAGTGCCGATTTAAACATGAATGAAGCTCTCGGTCTCTGTGACTCATTAACTGAACACACACACACACACACACACACACACACACACACACACACACACACATATGCACAGCGTTACTGATAAAATGTGTGTGGTAATGGCAGAGATGGATCTGCGAGATGCCTGGCTGTCTACAGACTACATAAATATAACCAAAAACGGATTTCAGGCATTAGTGGCTCAAATTAATCAGTAGGTGACACATCAAAATGAGTTTTTACTGCAAAGTCAACAGTCTTAAATCTTCCCTGATATTGTATGTGTTTGGTGAAACGGCTACAAAAATGTACGAGACAAAATATTTGTATTAGCATGGTTACACTTTATTTGTTTTGTGAAACCTTACAGAATAACGGCTCCACAACGCCCCTTAGCTCTTATATTCACTGCTTCTTACTTTATTAATCTGTATTAATTTGTATATTTACATTCTGCCGCTAGTGTACGCATTATCTGTAGCAGGGTCTGCGTGCAGCCTAACAAGAGTCGGGGTGTTATTTTTCACTTCTCAAGCGCTGAGTGAATTATCGAGGCGTTGCACTGAAGTCGACTACTTTAAACTGCTGACTCAGGGTCACTCGGTTCACTTGTGTATTCTGCCTGTTGTCAAAGAACTTTGTGTTTTTTTTTCCGCTGTTTTCCCGAAAAACAGATGTGTGTGAAAAGGCGTAACACACTACAATCAACTGGACATCGGCTGAATACACACATCTGCAGAAAAGAGTAAACATCTTTTACATGCAGCCAATGACACAGATTGTAAACAGTTGGAAAGTGCGCCCATGGGAAAAGACTTATACATTCAAACGTACACTGTGTATGCCACATATAGAAGGAAGAAATACTTATTTGTTTCTGTAAATTGGCTTATGGTGTACTGATCATCTCAGTCTTTTTCAAACAGTACACACACACACACACACACATGTTGGTTTTTGTGATCTATGAGGACTCTCCATAGACGTAATGATATTTATACCGCACAGACTGTATGTGGTATTGCCCTACACCTACCCTACA
>JAUMHQ010000040.1:225949-251865 GCA_032361165.1 Enteromius paludinosus | reverse complement strand
TGGCGTTCCTTTTGAACACAGGTGACGGAGATTTAACGCTAATCAAAGAACCGGCTTTAGTGACGAGATGCGCATAATATATCGTACGATATATATCGCCCAGCCCTAGATACTCATCTACCCTACAACCCTAATCATACCAATCATGTAGCATAAAAAGTTCATATTTGTGTATCTATACCACAAGTACATACGATTTATACACACTTTCATGAGATGGGGTAGCAAGTACATGATTAATCTGGCATCAGTGCCAAAACACATTCAAACTATATAGTACTGAGTTAAAAATCCAACACAAATCAGTAAAACCTAAAATGAGAAATGAATAGATC
The DNA here is from genome assembly GCA_032361165.1 of Enteromius paludinosus. Lineage (NCBI taxonomy): Eukaryota > Metazoa > Chordata > Actinopteri > Cypriniformes > Cyprinidae > Enteromius > Enteromius paludinosus. Next base: position 251,530 of record JAUMHQ010000040.1, on the reverse strand, counting down.
TGGTGATCCATAGCTGAGGTCATTGCTAAGCAGCCAATGAACACACAGCTGTGAATGCATATGAATAAAAACCTATGGTTGTTTCTGAAAGTTGAGAAACGCCGGCTGGATTCGAATGTAGGAAGGCAACGAGATACATCTAAAACCGATACCTGTACTACATCCTATCTACGTCTTTTACACGGTAATACCAGTAAATGGCTGTAAAATGACCAGTTAATTACAAAATAAGCTGTTCACATAAGCAGCGGTGTTACCAGTAACTTCTGTGACATCATGAACCAGAAATGACCTCTAAACGGGTTATTTGCCTTCCAGTGTTGTGTTTGCAAACATGAAAAGGTATACGGCAGTCCGTTTTTTTTCGTGATGTTTTCATTTTTGTTTCGAGCATACACGTATATGACATCATATTTACAGACGACTCGAACTACACAGTAATGCGTCATTTGCATCAAAACGGGTCTGCATTGGCCCAGAGGCGATCATACGTCAGCGCTTCTGAATTTCTGAACGCGTACGTGCACGGAAATCTTCCTTCGCCGTTCACACACAGCAGAATTCCGCTCTTTAAGAAACGTCATATCCCTCGGCGGCCATCTTTGAAACGCTGTTTTGCGTTATAAAAAACGGATTTCTCAGACGAGATCAATCAGTGCGCGTGTCTCAGAATGCTAAACGTTTCTATAGTAACCAAAACTTCCAACGGCAGACGCGGTGATGCGCAGACTTTACAAATCAGCGATTGGCTGTTTTATCCAAAAGGCGGGGCTTCCTGTGATTAATCAGCCATGTTAAGCGTTGCGTTTTCCGACGTTCAAAACTATACAAGTGACATGTCTTGAGTATTCTATAGTCTTTGATTTACGTTACAACTTCTCATACCGGTAAATTTGAAGTCTGTATTTAAGTTTGAGAGAGGCTGTTGATATATCCTTCTCTGACATTGAGCTGAAGAATAAAATAGTAGTTGGTGGTCACTGTAGTATTTTAACAGACTCTTGATTATCACCACAGCTTCTACTGTTAGGGGCTCTTTCTTTCTTTTGTCTTTCCTATGTTTAACCAGCCTAAAGCAGTATAAGTAGTATAGCAATGACTCTACTGGTTGAAACATGTCTACCATTACACCATATATACATCAAACCAGCAGCATGTTTACTGTGTGATTTACGTCTTGCTGCATCTTTCCAGTGTCTAGACACCATCAACGGCAATTATCTCTCACTATCCCTTAAACACGCAACCAATTGTATGTGCACACGGTCTCACCCACACACACACTCTGGCCATTACCCAATTACACACAAAGACATTACGGAGATGGGTGGGACACTTATTTGGGGAGAGTTGTGCACACAATTGCATGCTGATAATGAAAATGTGTTTGTCTGCTTGTCACTGGTTGGTGTGCGTTGGGCTTGTGTTGTGGGATAAAGAGTGTTTGTGTTGTCCCCACTGTGTTAGATGCAAAGCTTTAAATCTTCTTACTTGGACAGCAAGGCAAAGCCTGGCCATGCTAGAAACACAAGCATACAGGCGATTACACCATTCAGATGCCCACACACAGGTTATATTTGTTAGGGTTGAGGTTATCTGTATTCTGGTGCGCTGCTAATAGTTGATTAAATAGAAAGATTAGATGGTAGTGACTGTTGAAACGTATCATCACAGTCTTGTGAAGAGGGTCCGTAAAATAATTCCATCATTTTATTTCCTTTGAAATATAAATAAAGCGTACTGTTGGATGTACCGACAAAAATACAAACTGACATTTGACAAAAGTTTAGTTAAAACAACAGTCATGAAACAAAGTAAACTCTTTAAGCCATTATGATTATATTATCTGCAGGTAGAGTTATTATACTCGTAAGATTTGAAATGCAATACAACTTTTTGATATTTCCCCATTCAGCTGGACAGCAGCTGTACACGCATGACTAAAAATAGACGGCCGAGTGCCTTCCCAAGATGGCCGCCGAGTGAACCGTTTGGTAGCTAACTGTGTTTTCTGTCTGCAGCCCATGATGAAGCAGTCACCGTGGGGCAGCCATCAGGGCAGCGGCTGGACCTCTGGAGGGGTGTCCTGGGGCAGAGATCACCGGCGTGGGGGAGGCATGGGTGTGCCCGGCTCTGTCAACCAGATCTCTCCCATGAAGAAACCCTTCTCCAGTAACGTCATCGCTCCGCCCAAGTTCCCCCGCTCCGCCGGCTCTCTGGGACCCAAATCCTGGATCGAAGAGAATATGTTCCGGACCGATAACAATAGCAATACTCTGCTGCCGCTGCAGGTATGTATGACTGCTGGTCAGTATCTATCTGTGTCAGACGTGTTGTATTCGTACGCCCTTGTGTGTGGCTGTTGAGCCCTCTGTTGACCAAGAGGACTATTCAGGACTTTCTACGGGAGCTGAAGACAGAGGTGACTCACAGTGAGGTCATCAAGGGTTTCGGTGGTTTCATCCCGAAGAAACCTGTCCTCTCCCTTCATTCTTGTTTGGCTCGGGCGGTTTCTCAGTAAGCTATGCAGCACTGAGAGCACTGCTATCGTCGCAGTTTGTTTAGTCTAGGCTTAGAGAAATTAGCCCGTCTAGTGTCAGTGTGCTTTTTGGCTAAATCAATTCAATCTGCTTCATTTCCTGCTTGCTGTTAGATGTGCCATCCGGGACTGGGAAATGTACATTAATCTCACAGAATCTCATCCCATCAAGCTGTGTTTATTGATTTTCTCCTGGCATTGGGACTGGGAGGTGAATATCTTCTCCGAAATGGGTTTAATTAATATAAAAACGTATATGCACAGTAGCGTTCAAAAGATTAGGTAGGTTCAATTAGGTTATTGCTTATATTCAGCATTAAATTGCATTGATTTGAAAATTAACGACATTCATGGTATAAACTATTATATGGTACAATATAGAAATATATTAGCAATATTTTGCAAAAATATTAATCAGTATAACTGTTTTCAACACAGATCATAATTAAAAATGTTTATTTGGCAGCATATGAAAATGATTTCTGAAGGGTCTTATGATACTGAAGACTGGAGTAGTGATGCTGATATGTAAAATAAATTAAAATATAATATTAAAATATACGTCTTTCAAAAACATGACAATATTCCCAACTAGAAATGGTAAAAATGTATTATATAGAAGGTACCAATCATTTCAATGCCAGGGGTAAAATATAATAAACTCCAGGAATGTTTTTCTTCTGTGGACATTTTTGAGTGATGGTATCTTCTGAACTGATTATTTAAAACAACCATTTTTGTAGCTGAAATGTAAATTAAAAAAGCCAAGAAGAACAAATCAGCACCTGCTTTTCACTGTGTTTTATGCTATCAAATAAAAGATTGCAAAAACAGCAAATGTTCAGTATACTGTCTAGCCCTGCTTAATACTTCAAGAATCTCAGATCATGAGGATCCGAACGTTTTGCACTTCTCCAAGCTGAAAGTGAGAAATGTGAGGGTGTGAGAGGCTGACAGAGAAAAAGAGATGAGAGTAGCACATTTCTGTCACGTCGCCCCATTGTTTAGATGGAATGAAACAGCAGGTCATTTACATGTGAATCACTGAAGTGTACGAGGAAACTCCCCGGCTGTGGCACCTGTAGCTGGGTGATCATCCTTTCACTTTAGCTTTAAACCTGCAATGCTAGTGTGAACTTTATTAGTTCGTATCAACATGATACCATATACTTGTACTCTCAGCTGTCGGCTAGCCCTGTGTGCTAACGGCTAAACCAGTTTTGTTTTGACGTATTTAAAGTGCCTTTCTGTCATTGAGAGCTGAGGTTGGTAATATTGGTATGATCTAATGGCTCGGGATTCATTTTGGAGCAGATGAGTGTTTGGCACGTCACAGATAATTCCTTTAATGCCAAGCCTAACAGAGCACAAATGAGGAACCCGAGATGCATGCAATCTGGCCTTCATCACCTTCTTTTCTCCTCTCTCAGGAAACAGGTCTGACTCTACTAGTATCTGTGGTATTGTTCATTTCCATAAACAGGGTGCTGTTTGGAATTCCTGGCATTCCACAGCCTCTCCTCTCTCCTCCTGTGCTCTCTCTCCTTCTCTGCGTTCCAGAGATCAAACGCGTCATCTTCTCAGACAGATAGAAATGGAGGAAGGAGGAAAGGATAGAGACACTGCAAAGAGTACTTTTGATTTCATGTTTTTGGACGTTTGAAGTTTGAATGTCAGTGACAGAGCTGTAGTAGAGATAAGTTTGATTCAGCGCTGAGAACAGGGTCCAACATGAAGTCTGTGTTAAAGTCCGTTTTTCCATATAGCTATAATTTCAACCTGGTCTTATGAAAATATGTCCCTTCATTTTTAGGTGCCTTATTGCACAGTTTCAAAGAGAAATGTCACTGAGTGGCGCTTTATTATGCTGATATAGATACGTACTGCGGCGGTTCAGAATTTGAATATCCATGGACTGTTGATAAAAGTTAATGCTCTATCATCTATTGCACAAAATCCAACCCTAAACCTACCCGAGTGTTAACAAATGGAAAACTGATATAAAAACACATTTGTTGATGCAACCGTGTCATTTCAACTTCCCTTTACACAGATTTGATCTGTTTTGTCGAACCGTAGTTACACAGGATTGAACCTGAGTACATCCTGAGCTACCGAACAAACCTACCATCTATGAAAATACATAGATATGAAGTTGGATATGTGTGATGCTAACCTTCAAAAGCATTCTTTTTCAAATATCCCAGTATAATAATGTTGTTTTGAAGTCAGAACATGAAATGCTAAAATTCTGCTTTATTTACCAAAACTCTGCTTTTGGAATCTGCAGTGATATGTACTTGTTGGTACATATTTTATGTCTTGCTAAAAAGCCACGAGACCAGGTTGTATAATTTAGGCACATCTTGTTTTGAACCAGACTCAAACAAGCTGGTTTTGACTACAAGACATGACAAGTCTTTGAAATGGAGGCAGGAGACGTTTATCATAAACATTTCGAAATTTGGTATTGAATGGTAGCTTGGAAGCCAAATCTGGCATCATGAGTCTTCAGGCCTCGTGTTCTTCGCTGGAGAACTGAGCTGCTTTTCAGACACTATTTCTGGCAATGTTGCTAAAACTATATTTAGCTGCGTGCAGCCTCACGCTGTCTGTAAGCTCCGCTGTGAGGGCCCGTGAATAGAACTGGATGCTGAAAGAGGCACAGCGATGATATAAACCCTTGTTTTTTAAAAGCTGCTCTACCTGTGGGAGGCAGATGGCCGTGACAGGGCTAAATGGAAGCAGCTGCGTTTGATGCGGTCAAACCGTCCAAACCGTGAGCCAGTGTATCTGCAGCAGATATTATATAGCCTTTATATATGCCCTGCACATGTTATGAGGAATGAACAACAGAATGAAGAATTTCTTCCCATGACTTGATTATTTCATAGCCATTTATCTCGTTTTAGTCGAATCTTGGCCACATATTAATTTGTTCCCCTATTTAAGTTTAGTTAATCTGTGGTCTTGTTAAACAAATGTTTTCTCAGCATGGATGCCATTACAAATGTTTGGTTCCTGAAAGAACCTTTCAGTCCACGGTTCTTAAGAGAACCCGTTTTTCTTAGTGTATTTAAATAATCTGAAGAGTTTTTCCACTATATAGAACCTTTTGTGCGAGGTTCAGACGTATCTGCACTTTGTAGTTCATGATGAGAGAATTCACGAGAGGGAACAATAAAACGCTGCTGTTTCTGTGATGACTCATCTGGATGTCTGAGCTGAACTGTGATTGGCCATTGCATTCATAAAATCACAAAGTAGTTATAACACGCAACACTGTAACAAATGAGACTTAGTATTAATTAAATAATATTACTAACTTGTTAATACAAATTATTATTATTATAAATAATAATAATCATCATCATGTTGCTCTTGTCATCTCTGACTATTCAAACTCTAAAATGTATGTCTATGTATCATTGATGATAATTTTATAAAGGTGCTTTTAATCATGTTTGATCTCAACACAGAGAGTTTTTTCCATATTTTCCATTAGAGCAGCTGCTGTTGGTTAACGTGTGTTTGTGAGTATGATGGAGATTTAGTGTGATGCTAAAACACTTCATACTGCACCATAATCAAAAAAAAACTAGAAACTATCAAGTGCAAAGTGCACACCGTTCATGACAATTGCTTGCAGAGTCAAAAAAGGTCAACAAATATAGGACAGGACTTGATTTTATCACTTAAGATTTGATTGGATGGCAATTTAAAGGGCTTTTAATAATATGTTACTAGTTAATTGAATTGAATGCATCTCACACGGTCTTGGTCCCATTATGCCGCAAAGAAAATGAAGGTTATTACAGGAAAATTAAAAGACTAATGTACACTGCAAGACCTAGAAATAGTCAAATAGTGCATGTAATAAAAAAAAATTATTTGTAAAACTCCCATTTAATGTACTTTTTACTTTTTTGGTGTTGTGTGTGTGATGTACACACACAGGTCTGTGAGGGCCGGAGGGTGGCGGAGAGCTCTGTGCATGTTCACATTCCTTCTTGGTCTCATTGCGGTAATGACACAGATATCTGTGGCATGTTGTTAGGCAGGTGTTGTGACCGGGAGATGGGACGCTGCTGAAGGGAAGAGGGATATTCTGGTAATGCAACTAAATAACGACTACAAGCAACACACACAAATCTCCCACACACAAACACACGCTGGTTTTGTTCTGCCTAAAAACAGCTACGTGGTGAGACTAGTTTGGCTGAACGTTCAGTCCTAAATACACTAAACCTAACAAAGCAGCCTGGTTAATTCCACTCGTGACAGCTCTACAAACAACATTCCAGCGGCGTTCGGTATTCACCAGTACGCAGAAAACATGCCATTCCATGCATTCAAGTGTGCATGCAATCCCATCATTCCCAAACAGGCTACATCTGTATTGCACATACTGACACGTTCCTCTCTTCCTCAGGATCGGTCCAGGATGTACGACAGCTTGAACATGCACTCGCTGGAGAGCTCCCTGATTGACATCATGAGGGCGGAGCAGGACCCTCTGAAGGGTAAGGCCCATTTTCTGCTCATCATCAGAGTCTCTTATGAGGCTTTTGAAGACAGGCTACATGTTCCCTGAGGAAGTCAAGGACAGTTTTTACTTTACATGGGCCAAATGAGCTCTGTCTATATCACTGTCATTAGTGATAAATAAGCTTATTTTATTAAAGGCACAATATATAGGACTTGCACAGTGTTATATATTTGTATGCAGTTGTGTACTTACGTTATCTCAGAAGTTCTCTAGCATTTGTAAATTCAAAGAAATTCCAGATTTAAAGGGGTCATCCGGTGCCACGTGCACTTTTTTCAAGCTGTTTGTACTGAAATGTGTGTTGGGAGTGTGAGTACACAACCACCCTACAAAGATAAAGATCAACCAGTAGTTTTCTTTTGATTTAATAAAAATAAGTTGCCCCTTCTGAAATCAAGCGTTGTCACACCAACAGAGGCCACTCCCACAATAGTTGATTGACAGCTGCGTGTCACACAGACTGAACCCTTACCTCAGACCCGCCCTGAGTGAGGCGTCATCAGACCGAGACGCAGAGACAAGCAAGACTCCTAAGAGATTGAGGTGTTTTGTTGTTGAATGTGTTAATGAACATAGCAGTAGTGATTTACTCCCTACATCGCGGAGGATTACATTCAATACAATTAAGGGCACTTATTTTTCACAAGGGATGTGAGGCATCTCTAAAACAACTTCTGTGTTTGGATGACATCACAAATCCCTCTCAGTCTTGGCCCCTTCCCTTTAACCTCCTCTGTATGGTTTGATACCTTACGCTCACTTTTCATAATCAGGCAAGTCCTCTTGATTGTATTCTCCACACAGGATATCGTACTGTAAAATAGGTTTCTAACAGCGTTTCACGTCGGAGGTTTCCGGAACTGCATGCTTCAGATCTAATAATGGTAAAATCGCTGTAATGCACTCTGTCGTGACCTTTAGCTATATTTAAAGCCGGGTACGGTCTCGGTGAGGTGTGTGTGGTGCTGTGATAAGGGTGTGGCACTGCGCTACACACTTTCTCTCTCTCTCTCTCTCTCTCTCTCACCGGAGCTTCTCGCTCAGCCTGCTGGAGCAGATGGACCAGACACATGGGGCGGCACTCACTGCAGAGACCGAGAGAGGGAAGGGTGTGGGTACGGCTATATTTAGCGCAGGACACACTCTGCCACCCTGTGTGTGACAGATAAAAGACAGGAGAGTGAATGTGGGTCTCTACGGTTTACACAGGCCCTCGTTTTGCGTTAATACTTGATGGTGCACGATTGATAATGCAGCCGTTTTAAAACATTGTTAATGCTATAATTTAATGCTGGTTGCTGTCAGTGGGATAAATGTTGTTGCAATGATAGTGCATAGCAATATATAATAGAAGTTAGCTTTTCTAACAGGGCATCATGCGCTTAGATCATGGGAGATGTGCTGAGCGAACCACATTTCTAAGAAACCTGTTTAATGAACGATGATTTTGTAAATGGGTCGTCACCAGAGGATGCCAACATCAGGGAATGTGCTGACTCGCGCTAAAGTGTTCAAAACAACACAATGCTGTTGAAATATTAAACACTTGGCAGAGATATCAGACTGGTATACTGTATGGGTTTGTCTTGTGATGTTGCGTGTAATCACAAAGCAGATAAAACGAAACTATAGTTTGATTCACTGCGGATAGACGATGAGAGCGCTGTGAAACATTGTGTCTAGGAGCATCCGCGTTTAATAATTGGACAACAGATGGTGTGTGTGTGTGTTAAGAGGACTTGAAAGAATTACAGCTGGTTCTCTGTGTACCTGGATGTTTTCTAAAAAAAAAAAAAAAAATCTGACTAGATTATGGATAAATCTCGGGACAGCATGTCCAGCTTTCCACATTTGACCCAAAAATCCTTCTCGTTTTGAGATATATTTTACACTGGTTTTCCTTGGGCTCTTGAAATCATCCTAAACGTCCCCTATGTCACAGAGCCCCTTACAAACACACATTCAAAGTGAATTATTCTGTGTCTTAAATGGTCACATGTCTAACTGGTGTGTGTCATGTGACAGAGCTTCAGATTTGATGCTCTGTGTTGCATGTGTCATGTGACCAGGGGGCAAACTTAAGGGTGACCTGGTAACACAGCAAAGCTAGTTCATGAGAGGAATGTCTCACGAGCCACTTTGAAGTCTGAGGGATTCTAATCAGCTGTTTTTATCATTCATTAGTTGGAGAAGTCACTGTGAAAGTGATTCCATATTATTTCTCTGTGTTGCCTTCATTGATGTAGACATTGCTATTCTCAAATAATACAACTATAGTTATTGTAAATGGTGTGAACAGGCCTTTAACAGCTAATGTGGATGCAAGCATCAACATATAAGGAAAAAAACACTACTCTTCACAGCTAATTCTCTGTTGTTAGCATGTTGCTAATTTAAAGATACAATGTTTAATGCATAAAACACAACCAGAATTGCGTTGGTTGTTAGCTGTGCTGTTTTTGTGAGTCTGTCGCAGTGCAATCTGGGATCTAGATGCTTACAAATTCTCCCTACATATGCAGCTCTGTAGGTTTTATAATGCTAGCATGTGGCTATGTTTCATACTGCTCTCTTTCTGTCTCCCTCTCTCATGTGCAGGCCGTGTGGGATGCCCCCACCCCGCCGCTGACGGCCTACTCATGCTCAATGGTAATTATGACAGTGAGCTACAGTATTTTGTCTGTAATACTTTACAAAACAGTCCAGTGCAGGACTGGATATCTACATATTTTGATGAAGATGGGCTCCCTGAAAGAAGTTGCTATTCACGTTGATGTAACAGACTCATACTACTGTACATTGTGTATTTTAGCAGGTAGCATCCAGGACCACAGACATTTAATCATTATAGTAAAGATATTGCTAAATAATTCAATCTTTACTTCTGCCTAATGGACCACAATGTTTTATAAGTGAGGCTAAAATGTATGATGATGCCCCATCTATCTTTCAGGCATGTTCTTCGGTTTAAAAGCGTCATATTCCTGTGGTTTGGCTCACTGCCACTCAAATGTTATGTCTTAATTCATTTGCGTTGATGTAATGCTTGTTGTTGTAATGTTATCTTAAACATAAGTTCCTGTTATTTTTGTTTCCGAGTAACAAATGAAAAGTTCCGCAGAGGGATTTCAACTATTTAGCATTTTCATTTGGTGTGTGATGAGGTAATCCTGTCTGACCAATCGGCTCGCTGCATCCAGACGGAACGTCTGCCAGTAGGGCTCTGTCCATTTTTAGCCTCTCTTGCTCGTTGTGTTTGGCTGGACTGATATTCGCTACGCTCGGTTTGGATCACAGTCTCTGAAGCTGGGCAGGATTGTGCTTTGCTCTTTTGTGATGACATATTTCAGTAACAGCTGTTGCTTTCTTTTTGGGATAATTGGATCATCATAGATTATACTCTAAAAATAACTGTCGTTGTAGCCAAAAGGCTTGGTTTTGTTTGCTTTAATCAGTGGTGTTTACTAAGTCAGGCATCACTACTGCTCTTGCTCTTTTTTAGAGTTAGGGATCTGAACCAACCACTAAACAGATGTATAACACTTGCATTTTATGTCTGGTGGACCTCTCATATAGGTACATTGATAGATTGACTTCAGCCATATCTAGAGACTATATTATTGGTTTTGGGGGTGGACTGGCAGTATAGCTTTTTTGATGGCTGATATATCTTGGAGAGCAGTCCATATAAAGTGATTACACTGTTTAATTCAGAGGTCTACAACCCTACTTCTGGAAGCCCAAGCTGTGTCCAAAATCACATACTATATAGTATTTTTGGATTGAAACTTACTTCACGTATGGGTAGTAGAAATTAATTTGGATGTACTGTGGTTACAGTTTATTTTGATAGTACTTTAGACATTCTGCTAACTATAAGTAACTGTAACTACATGTTGACTGATTTTTATTAATTCTCAACTCCATGTCTGCTAACTCTCAGAGTAGACTGTTAGGGTAGGTTTAGGGTCAGTAGAATAAGTTGACATATACTTGTAAAGTTTCTGATAGTCAGTATGTAGTATGTTGTGGATACACCAAAATAAAGTGTTAGAAGATGTTAAGCAGACAGTCTACTAATACTTCAATGACTGCTAGTGGACATATAATTACAAAGTTACTTACTGTTAGTAGAATATATAAAGTGGACTATCGAAATAAAGTGTTACTTGGCTGTACTACATATGCCATGTTGTTAAGATCATGTGATCTACCACCTTCAGTTACATTACTTCACTGCTATTCACAGATCTTCTATGATTGTGCACTCCAGAACCTCAGCAGAAGTAGCATCTGAGTACTTTTCATCTACTTTTTTTGAATTCAGCCTATTTACTCTTTTCATAGAAGTGTTTTTCACCTACACCAGTAGTATAGTACTAAAAAGTAGGCATATTTGGATGCAGCATCTGTGCCCCGCAGAGTTTTGCTCCAACCCTTATCAAAAAGACTAATCAATGTTTTGAGGACCACTTGAAAAAAAATCACAGGCTGGAAAAAAACTTGAGAAATTGGGTAGCGGGATTGAGTTTCCTTTGCAGCTGTGAAGCCAGCAGCAAAAAAAACCCCATCATTTACACAACGACATTTGTATAGTAAGAACATATTGACACTCACGCTATACATAAACCCTAATGTGCATGTTAAGTAAATTCTGTAAGCCGATTTTCAATTATCGGTACCGATATTTTCAGTTATTGCCATTGTTGATTGAAAATATCAGTCGTATGTTGCTAGGTTGTCTAAGATATTATTAAATCACCACCCGATCCCGGAGGACCACTATCCTGCACCTGAACATGCTTATCAGGGTCATAAGAATTACTAGAAGCAAGCAGGTGAGGTTTAGGACAAGCTGGAGCTAAACTCTGTAGGGTGTTGACCCTCCAGGAGTGAACTCAAATGAAAGAAAACAGAATAGTCTTCAAGCACCCTTAACACCTGAACATTGTGGAAGGAAGCCAGCGCATGCATATCCTTTCAACTTTTTGTGATTTTTATACTTTAATTTTAATATCTGCCTTTATAGTGAAAGGAACATTTATTGTAGACAACAAGTAGGGGCAAAAGAGAAGCAATGGAATTGGGGCCAACCTGTCCTGGCAAAAGTATGATCTAAGTTGGAGGCCTTATAGTGATAATGGTTCTGCAGTCTACTTAGGTTTGATGCGTTTGGGAAACACAGGCCTGATCATGTGCTCACACATCCCTGACAGTCTTGTTTGCTGTTGAACTGGTTGTGGAGCTTGTTTGGGTCACATAGTATAGATCACATGATTTTCAAGAGCTTTCACTATTGTTGACCAGTTGATCCAGTGGAACGTGTGCTGTGCGTCACGTGATTATTTGAAGTGACATATTAAGAGGTTTTCAGAAATATTGTACTTTTAGGAATCACTTTTAGTTCTTGTTTATTCATGCATTTTTTGACAACAATAGTTCTTCTTACTAACCTCTGAAAAGACCGCTTTATGCTGGTGTTGATGCAGGTCTTTCTAGGGGAAGGTAGTATATCAGTTGCTTAAATGAGAAAAGGTGCAAGTTTTCAACTTTGTGTTTTGGTAAATTGGTTGCACGTTCATATGTTATATTAGGTTTTATTTGTACATTTCATACTACCCACATCACACTGAGGGTTAGGGCTGTTTTTATGATAAATTGGACTTTCACATTTTATGAATTTGCAGTAATATCAGGTTGCACCAAAATAGTGTGTTTTTGGCAAGTATTATGCAAACACAGGTGGTGTCTTGATTGTAAACAGTGACAAAAATGTGTGTCAGCACATTGGATTCTTCTATTAGTCTATCAAAATTGGTATACATTTTACTTTATTTATCTAAATTATTGGAAATATAACAACCTCAAAATAAAAAAATCTATAAAACCATATCACAATCTGCATGCTAGTGTCAAGGATATCTGTTGCCGTAGGAAACACTAGCATCCAGTCTATGATGACCAGCTATAGTGAATATTTGATCAGCAGTCCTTTTCCTATCTTTACACAAACATGAAGTTAAGCTCTGTCCGTTGTTTCATAGTGCCCTGTATTGTTTTTGTTCACATGCAGCCAGGAGCTATGGGAGACGACGAGGTAAAATCCACTGTTTGTTATGCTATCTGTGTTAGCATGGAATTATTCTGTGTCTGTGTATGGTATATATATATATATATATATATATATATATACTGTATATGTGTGTGTGTACGATGCTCTTTGTGAACTCGTCATTGACCACTAGTGACAATTTGATGAGTTTATCAATGTAATATTTGTGTTTTTGTTGCTTATACTGACTGAGAGCCGCAGTTCACTGACACAAGCTGTGATTCATACATGCATTAATTACATTGGTAGTATCTATCTCAGGTGGTCTGATCACAATTGGACAGCGTTAATACAAGAAAGAACAGGGTTCAGATCGATCCAATCACTCAAACCACACTCAGAGATAGTTAAAAACAAATGTGCTTATTGAACAACCACTTGTTAAGATATAATACACATTCATTGCACTAAACTAAGGGCACTTGTGTTGAGACTTTCCAGAGTTGTATTTGAGATGCGTAATGCTGATCAGATCACCCAAGATGGATGTTAATACCAGGCAAAAGCAAGTGTCCTCACCTGTCTTTCACTTTTTAACAGGACGTTCCTCCCTCTTCCCCATTGATGACGGACTTCTAGATGACGGTCATGGAAACCAGGGGGTCCCGGGGGTCATGGGGTCTCCTCACTGTTACCCCCATCAGAACGGGGAGCGCATCGAGAGGTTCTCCCGGAAAGTGTTTGTGGGCGGTCTGCCTCCCGACATCGATGAAGGTTTGTTTGAGAGAGAGTTGTTAAGAATGTATTCAAGGATAGTTTTTGGACTTATACGTGACATATTGTGGAAGGATTTTCTGGACTATTTTGAAATACTAATTGCAAATTGTATTTTCAGTTGCATTTTCAATATGTGGACGCATAAATTGTGACATAATCTTGCATTACAGTTTGCATTTTCGATTTCCCTTTTGGCTTTTTGCTCACTTGCATCAAAACACTGAGAGATGCTGATACAAGTGAAAAGCGTTTGGCTAATAGTGAATATTGATATATTGCTGTTAGCAGGGGATAATCACTATTAGGGGTGAAAAAGACAATTATTTATTGTGCCAAGAAGGGTGCACTGTCTGCAGCATTGCCAGCTACATGTAATAACCGTTTTATAAAAGCACAAAGCTGCATGAAGGCAGGTTACTGATAACAGCATTGAGACACATCTAATCTAAAACCTCCATTGGGTGCAGATCTGCAGACAAAATGACTGCTGCTGATGAGAGATGCTGATTTACTGTCATTCAGAGGAGAATTTGGGGAAATTTCCTTATCAGTGAACTTGCTGACGTATACCAGGGTTTGCTTAGTGATCAGGGATTACACTGGATTTTCCAGCGTTTAAGTTCTTAACTTCTGATGTTTGATTTTTCTCTGCTTATTCAGGTTAAAAGCATTATGTATCTTTGTGAAAAGAGATCTGCAACATTTCCTGCTGCTATCTGTCTGATTGTCGCAATCTCATCTTTCCCACAGATGAAATCACAAGCAGTTTTCGGCGCTTCGGTCATCTGGTTGTTGACTGGCCACACAAAGCAGAGAGCAAGTCTTACTTCCCCCCTAAAGGTACTACTAGAATTAGCACGTTCAAGCAACAGAAACCTGCATGTGCTTACTGTATAGACACTATTACTGCTTTTTTCACATTGTAGAACTATTAGAATTCTCTTATCATTGTACAAGTACATTTTAAGCATACTAATTTAAATGGTTTAAACTGAACGACTGAATATGTAATAATAAATGTGCTCAAGAACTAGCGAGAATCACCTAGCGCCCCTGGTTCTTGTGATCTATAGTTTTTATTCGTTATTCAAGCTCGGGTTATGGTTACAGTGATTGGCTGTTGTGGGCTTTTGTCTAGGTTATGCTTTCCTCCTGTTCCAAGAGGAGAGCTCAGTTCAAGCACTGATCGAAGCTTGTCTGGAGGAGGACGGAAAACTCTACCTGTGTGTGTCCAGCCCCACCATCAAAGACAAACCTGTGAGTCCACATACACACACATGTAATAAGCGTAGTCAACACATCAAAATAGGTGTGCTTCTTTAAAGGGCAGCTATTACTGTATGCAAATTTCACTTTTACATGCTGTTTAAAGATAAATGTGTTTTGGCAGTGTTTGAACACAACCACCTTTTAATAATAATAATAATGATAATAAAGCTAAAAATCCAGCCATCCACCAAAATATATATCACTTGAAAACGTAAAATCTCAATCCAATAAACGGGACAGGACAGGCAGCAAACAATCAAAAAACTAGAAAACAGTGCAAGGTCAAAAAACAAAGAAACAAGGAAAACACATGAACAAGGAAAAAGTGTATGGCTTTGCATCAATAATCAGCGTATGAGAGAGGGTGAGGGCTTGTTTTATGCTAGACAGAGAGCAACACAAGACAGAACCAACCAATGAGAACCAGGGAACCAATCGGAACATGACACATGAAACCAATGAACCAATGGGGACACAACACACAGATAACATGACATAACACTCCAGGGTGGCGTGCCCTCTAAAGGAGTTCCAGCTGGCGATCATGACAAATACTATATTATACTAAACATTTTTAATAAAAGAGCCCATTCAGTAAAAACATGTTTTTTGTTTAGTCATATACACTGTGTGAATTGTGGGATCTGTATGTGTTATTGTCAGGTCCAGATTCGTCCGTGGAACCTGAGTGACAGTGATTTTGTGATGGACGGATCCCAGCCGCTGGATCCCCGCAAAACCATCTTTGTTGGAGGAGTGCCACGTCCACTGAGAGCTGGTACGACAAATACACAACTCGATGTAGTATTTGTTATAAATAACTGCATTCGATGTAAACAGTGGGAAAAAATGTCTATAATCACAACAAAGATTGTAAAATTCATTTGAAAATGTATAAATGTTGCTGTTTTCATAATGCTTCAAAAAAGGTAGTTTAAAAAAAAGTAGAAAAAAAAAAAGTTAATGCGTGTGTAATAATATATTATTCTGTTCAATAGTTTTAAATTTTTTAAAGAATTAATTGCATTTTCAAATCATAAATAGACTTTAATGGTTTGTTTCTCTGCAGTGGAGCTGGCGATGATCATGGACCGCTTGTATGGTGGAGTGTGTTATGCAGGTATCGACACTGATCCAGAGCTGAAGTACCCAAAGGGGGCGGGGCGTGTGGCCTTCTCAAATCAGCAGAGCTACATCGCTGCCATCAGCGCCCGATTCGTCCAGCTGCAGCATGGCGACATCGACAAACGGGTAAATAGACAGTGTGTCCGTGTTTGTTAGAGACTCATAACATACAGAATAGCACACTACCATACTACTTTTAAGTATATCAGTATTGTATAGTATGCA
This sequence comes from Enteromius paludinosus, assembly GCA_032361165.1. Classification (NCBI taxonomy): domain Eukaryota; kingdom Metazoa; phylum Chordata; class Actinopteri; order Cypriniformes; family Cyprinidae; genus Enteromius; species Enteromius paludinosus. The sequence goes on along the minus strand of JAUMHQ010000040.1, from coordinate 234,994 downwards.
TACTGTGCATAGTATTTTATTTTCTGTGCACCTACAAAAGTCACTTGCTATGACAAAATGCGCTGTATAACATATGCCACAATGCTACTGATATTTCTACTTGTAATATGTAATGAATTATATAACTACATGTAAGAATTATACCAAATCTCAATTTTCGATATTGTAATACTAAAATTGTAATAATAAAATATTTGAATAATGCAACAATGCTGAGCCATCCAATGCTACAAATGTAGTATTATTTTACCCATCACTTTATAGTCCACGTCATATGCACATATGCAGGTCATATACAAATTGCTTTCTCTTTAAAGAGTTGCATTACCTGTTATGAATTACTTTTCAAATAGATGTTATAAATTGTCTTACTAACGTTTGAATTGTTAGTCACATGGTACTATATCGCTTCGCGGAAGGATAAACTGTTAATTTAAAACAAATATCCCAATAAAATGTTTCAAATTCATATTCATGTCCAGTTTTTTTCCTTATGTGGCAAGTAGCCGTGTAATAAGCGGGATAATGTGCAGGCAGCCGGTAGTTATCGCGAAATTAGCCCCGACAGTGTGATCAGGACCCGACTGCGATAACTACCGGCTGCCTGCACATTATCCCTTACTTATTCTACTAACCCTAAACCTACCCTAAAGGCCTGCTTCAAATTCTCAAGCTTGTGATAGCAGGATGGATTCTGATTGGGTGGAAAAAAAGTTGTTTTGAAAATGATTCTGTGCCTCGTTATCATACAATTAAATACTGTATAGACCAACTCTATATAAAACAATAATGGATTACTTCAGAAGTAACGTTAATTAAAGATCAAGAGTAATCCCTTACTTTACTTTTCCAAGAGAAAAGTAATCCGATTACTTATTGATACATTACGCCAGATAGTGATCATGTTGTACTGTTGAAGTAGCTATGTCAGCCACTGTACTTTACCAGAATTTAAATCAAACAACCTTGTTTCTGTGCCACAGGTGGAGGTGAAGCCGTACGTGCTGGACGACCAGCTGTGTGACGAATGTCAGGGGGCACGCTGTGGTGGAAAGTTCGCTCCGTTCTTTTGCGCCAACGTCACCTGCCTGCAGTATTACTGCGAGTTCTGCTGGGCGAACATCCACTCCCGCGCTGGCCGCGAGTTCCACAAGCCGCTGGTCAAAGAGGGAGCCGACCGTCCCCGGCAGATACACTTCCGCTGGAACTAAAGACCGGGACTCCGGGAGCGCCGGGAACGGCAGCATGCAAGACAACGCAGAAACAACACATCTGCGGGGAAAAAAAACGATGCTTAGTTTGGCCCCCGAACCCAAGCTGTCAGTATAGAGTACATAACCGTATACAGTATATAGAGAATATATATGACTATAAATATATAAATATATCTTTATCTTTTGTAGCAGCCAGAAACACTACAAGCCTCAGTTTATTTCACCAAACCACTTCTTTCTCCTCCCTCCCTGTACATCTCAGGCTCGGAACAGAGTTTTTGTGGTACGTTCATGTTTTTTAAAAAGGAGATTAAGAAAAAAAAAGAGATTGATTTTTTGTAGTTTTTTCAAATTATTTTTATATGTGAGATTTAAAAAGTAGAAACGAGAATGTTTTCGCTTGGGGGGGCAGCCTGTCTGTTCTGTTCATTCGTTCTGTCCGTCGCGTGTCCGTCTGCTGCTAAATCCCCCCCTAGTGGGCAAAGTGCGCAATTGTCTCTGGAAAACCCTTGATGACGCAATCTCTGATGCCTGCCCTGGATCTCGAACCAAAGGTAGCAAAACACGCGGCCTGAAAATGAGACGTTCGCCGCGGAATATACAAAACAATTATAAGAGTAATATTTCGCCCCCTTAATGTTTCGCTCCAATGTGCTCTTAGCAGGAATAGGAATGATTCAATAACAAATTACTGAGACTTTCCATTTTCCACTGGCAAAAAAAAAAAAGACAATACCTCAGAATATTAATCCGGATTGTTATTGCTCTACTCTTGCAATTTAATCACAAGCTATAGAAGAAGCTTTGCTGCTATATAGGATATAACGAATAGATAGTGTCGGTGTTCTATGTAATGCCATTGTGACGTCACTGGCGATGTCATACACAGAAATGCAGTCCGTTTCCTCTCGCACGGCATGGCCGATCGTCGCCATGGAAACACAGAATGTGAAAACTTACGTGCATGTTTGTGGCTGTACATCATTTGCATGCAGTGTAAAGGTTACCAGCACATATAAGAAAGAAAAGAAAAAAAAAACACAAACAAAACATGATGCATATTAACGATTAACAGAGGAATTTATGTAGCATGAGGCGAAAAAAAGGTCAGACACTTATAAGATATATATATATAAGATAATCAATACTAATAACGAAAGGAAAAAAAAATGTAAGTGTAAAACTCTTCGTAAAACCTGTGCATGCGTTGTTGTGATGATTCCTTTACGAACTTATTACGAGAGAAGTGACGTTAGTTTTTAGAGTAGTGAGTTCTGCCATTTTGTAACTCGATAATTAGTCAAGAGACGGTGTGCTGTCCTGTGGTTTTCGTGTCTCGTCTTCGTGCCGTGTGAGTCTAGTTATGAATTGAGGTTTAAGTTCTACGATCTAGAGGATCGTCTCTCAACATTTAACCTTTGCCCTTCCTGAATGCCACCCCTCGTATTGCGATAGAGAGCAGGACTTTGATATGTGTAGTTCGTAGGAATTTGCGAAGGAATCGTACCCGTGGTCGTTGTCTGTGCATGGTGGGCGGAGCCTAGTACCACGTTTCGTAGTTTAATCATCGGATGAAATATATCGGTAAGAACAGACCCAGAGAAAAGAGAGGAGAGAGATGTCACGAAAGAAACCCTGTCGCGAATGTTTTTGTAGCGTTTGCATTTTTGCTCGGATCAGTCTTATAGACAATCTCAACAGAAGCAATGGTGTCGCGACCAGTCGTTCGGTACTGTACCGCTCTTTCTGTCTGTCTGTCTGTCTGTCGTTCTTTTTGCACTCTATCTATTCTTGAGTTCTCGGGTTTGGTGCCCTTGTCTTACTGTGGAGTTTGTGTTTGCGATTTAACCCTTCAAGTGTCAACAGTAAGCTGAGATTGCGTGTTTATTTATTGCGTATATGTGTGTATTTATTTGTCGACGTGTTTCCAGACTCTCGAGGACTCGAGATGCACTACCTTTTCGGTTTTTCTCCTCTCTTTTCTCCTTTTAGAGAACCAATCCCTCTTTTCCTGACGTTTGGAGTCGAACGCAAAATGTTTTGATTTTGCATCATATCACCTTTTTTTGTATACTATTTGGTTGTGGAAGAATTGCGACCTTTTTTTTATTAAGTCTATTGGATAATTTAGATATCTTTATTTTTTGCATAGTAACTTATTTGATTGTGTAAGACGCCGGACCCAGATTCTATTTAAGCGATGACGGCGATCTGCCGTGTACTCGGAGTAAGTAGCGAAGGCGTTCCTGGGAGGTAAACAAGATGGCCGCTGCATCGTTATCGTCATCGGCGTCTTTCTCTCTGACTGTAACGAGTCGCACGCTCCATTTTCCGTGTTCAACACTGTTGCTTCGTACGTGTATGTGTGGGTTTTCGTTGTCGTCGTTTTGAAAAATCATATTTATTTGACTATTTTTGTAGACAGATAATTATTTGATTTAAATTGTATTTTTCTATTTCCTCTCTCACTTGATTTGCCCACGTATTTATGGTTACGTTCACACTCAGCAACGCGCTGGAAGATGCAAAAGGCAGTTTCCGCGCAGTTGTGTGTGTGTGTGTGTGTGTGTGTGAGCGAGCGAGTGTGTGCAAACGAATCTATTTATGTATTATTGCTTAGCACACATCGATTTGATTACTATTTAAGTTGGTCGTGTATTTAATTTGAAAGAAGGAAGCATTGAGGGTTCTACTATGTTCATGGAAAACACTTGAGACTCTCCCTGGTTAGATGGAGGGGTATCAGCCCTCCCCTCACTGATACTCAGAAACTTGAATATAACACATTTTGAAAGGCTTACTAACCTCGAATCTGTGTTGTGACGTGCAATACTGTTTCTAATGTTTGTATAAAAAAGTGAGAATTGCAGTGTATACCTTTTTAATGCAGATTTATTTTTTTCATTGCATATTTTGCAAATTTCTGATTCACAGTGTCATTTTTTACTGTCAGAAAAGATGAAACCCCTTTTTTTCATTGCAACTATTTTTAAATCCAGATATCTTTGTACTGATGTAAATGATTGTAGTTATTTTGGATAGTGTTTTGCTAACAAAAGGAGAAACTTTTTCATGCATATTTCTATTTCTTTTTTGTTTGTCGGTTTGTTTATTTTTTGTTTCTTGTTTTGTTTTTGTTTTATTTTACTCTAATAGTAGCAAAATATTTGGGATAATTTTTCATATATGTCATTAATATTATTTTGTATTTTTATGTGGAAAGATATGAATATATAATTTTATGATGCTAACTGCTAAAATATTATTTCAATTTGAATTATTTTTAAAGCTAAAATCTTTGTAATATTGTTATTGTTCTAGTTTCTAAATCAATTTTGTGTATAGATTCACACAAGTGGTTTATGAAGTGTTCAGACTGTAATTATTACTGAATGGCTCTTTGATATGCAAACTGAATATCATGTTGTTCCTTATTTTGATTTGTTTTGTATTTAAATGGGGTGTTGATTACAATCTTTTTCTTTCATTTCCTAAATAAAGACCCATTCTGTTCAGACACAAGCCGCGTCTCATCTGTATTCTTTTGTATGAAGTATCTGAAATTAGCTTGGTCTGGGGTCTTTAACATTTTGTGAGAAACTGTATTAGTTGCACGTAATGGAAAGGACACTTTAAAACACTTGATATCGCTCTATAGGGATTTTCATTCGCAGCTCCTTTTTCCATGAGCCTTCAAGCGCCCCCTGGAGGAAGAAGCACGTCTTGATCTTCCTGGGTCAACATACTGTATTTTGTTGACCCTGGAACAACATTTTAATCCAAAATTTATCATATCTCTACACCTAAAGCTAACCATACCCATGAATAATGCCTAAACTCATATTTAATGATGACCTGACACTGATGTACAAACACCAAACACTGATTGTAAGCCTAAACTTCACAAAAACTACAGTATAAACTGGTTCTTCAAATCTGATTGGCTAATCACAATGTTGTTCCAGGGTCAACAAAGATGTTGACCCAGGGACACGTTGAACTCAGCAAAATCAGGTTCTGCGGAGGAAGAAGCACCTTTGTGTTGTACAAGAAGAGTTTTTTTGTTATGTATTTAATAAATGCAATTATTTACAATTATTCAAAACATAATTCAATAATAAATAAAACGTCTATTATTGATTTTCTACAAGTAAGTTATAAATAGTTTTATGGTTTATGACTCATTTTAGAACTTTATTGCAAACCCATTAGAAAGGTATACATAATTGATTATTCATCTCCTTGTAAGACACAATAATTTAACCAAAAAATGACCTGCACGTTTCCACATAAATAAATACAGTGTAAGTATTCAGACTCCCTTCAATTTTTCACACTTTGTTATATTGCAGCCATTTGCTAAAATATTTTTCCCTCATTAATGTACACACAGCATATTGACAGAGAAACACAGAATTGATGACATTTTTGCAGATTTATTAAAAAAGAAAAACTGAAATATCACATGGTCCTAAGTATTCTGGTGATGAGCAGTGCCTGGTTTTCTCCACACATACCGCTTAGAATTAAGGCCAAAAAGTTATATCGTGGTCTCATCAGACCAGAGAATCTTATTTCTCACCATCTTGTAGTCCTTCAGGTGTTTTTTTAGTAAACTCCATGCAGGGTTTCATGTTTCTTGCACTGAGGAGAGGCTTCTGTCGGGCCACTCTGCCATAAATCCCCGACTGGTGGAGGGCTGCAGTGATGGTTGACTTTCTACAACTTTCTCCCATCTCCCGACTGCATCTCTGGAGCTCTGATCACAGTGATCTTTGGGTTCTTCTTTACCTCTCTCACCATGGCTCTTCTCCCCCGATAGCTCAGTTTGGCCGGTCGATCAGCTCTAGGAAGGGTTCTGGTCGTCCCAAATGTCTTCCATTTAAGCATTATGGAGGCCACTGTGCTCTTAGGAACCTTAAGTGCAGCAGAAAGTTTTTTGTATTCTTGGCCAGATCTGTGCCACAGTTCTGTCTCTGAGCTCTTCAGGCAGTTCTTTTGACCTCATGATTCTCATTTGCTCTGACATGCATTGTGAGCTGTAAGGTCTTATATAGACAGGTGTGTAGCTTTCCTAATGAAGTAAAATCAGTATAATCAAACACAGCTGGACTCAAATGAAGGTGTAGAACCATCTCAAGGATGATCAGAAGAAATGGACAGCACCTGAGTTAAATATACGAGAGTCACAGCATGAATACTTAGGACCATGAGATACATTTGAGTTTTTCTTTTTTAATAAATCTATTATAAAAATGTAAGGGGGCCTGAATACACATAGACCTATTACTGTTACTAAATGAATCGAGCCACCTGACATTGTGCCTGGCCCCGCCTCAGCAAGGTTGCTTAACCGGAAAGAGAAAGGAAAGTGAAACTGTGGTTAATGGTGTTGTTTATAAGCATCGACACGAACAAGGTAAAACCCTTACGCGCACATTTTGTTTTCATCATTTAGCGTTTTAAAATAGCTAAGGAAATGAAAAGTTGTTGGAACTCTGTGTATGTGTGTTTGTTTTAAAGATAAATCATTCAAATGTAACATGAGAACCTTTCAGAAGTTGCTAAACGACCAGCTCAGATGAATAAAGATCAAGTCCTCTGAGAAGATAACATGACGTGAAGATAACATCGTAAGAACCCGACCAATTTCTCCTTGTAGGAAAATTATAGGGCATATGAAACAGACCAAATGGACCACTTATAACATGTTTTTTGAAATACAATTTACCATTTTTCTTAATGTCACAAATACGTGACATCAATATTCCACCTACTGTTATAATTGTAAAAGCCTCATGTGACATATGTCACCACAAAATCTTTGTAACTTGTTTTATATCATTTTGTTCAAGAAATGTACCAAAGTAATCTAGGATATTATGTTATTATATATGGGTTGAACCTTTAGCAACAAAAACAAACATTTTTGCTTATACCGCAAGGTGCTACCCAGACAGACCACCCTTTTGGAAATGTTGTCATGACAATAAAAATGCAAACATTGTAACATGACTATATGTCACTTAGGGACTTCTTGAGTTGAAAGTGAGGGATAATGCTTTAAAAGGACCTTTCCAGATAATCACCTGTGTTTGTGACACCCGTGGGTTCTTATGAGTTAAGACGTCTGGAAAAACATTGCCATGAGTGAGTCAAGTGAAACCAAAGATAATGTCACATCCAGCCATAAGGACAAAACCAGAGGTGGCTATTCTTCTACTGAACAACAAACGTTCAATCGAGCCGAAAGGTATGTTTGTTTGTTTATTAATGATTAAAAAGTCTCTGTATGCATTTGTTGTTTTGATAGTTTCACACAAGTAGTAGTAGTTTCACAGTAGTTTGAATTGTATAATGTTTCAAAAGGTTTTTTGTTCATTTCCTGATATGTTTTTTGTAGTGTTGAAGTTCATCAGCAGAAGAGAGCTTCTTCTCCAGTGTTTAGTCATGTTTCTATGAAGAGTACTGCATCAATGGATCCTCCTGTTAAATTCCAGGAGGAAGATCAAAGGTAATACACATTTGTTCAGAAAAGGGGCACCACTGACCACCTTCACTTCATTTCACCCATTTTAGTAAAGAGAATTTAACTCAGAATTATTTCTATGATTTTTATTTAAAGTATTATTACCAAGTGAACTTTAGTCATTCAAGCTGTTAATTTTTTTCAGCAGAACTGTTTGAACTGCAGCTGTCATCTCCTGTGCTTTGTGTATTTGTCTATCGACCACCTGGACTTAATAAGAACTTTATTTCAGAGCTGTCTGTGTTTTTAGCGGACATTATTTTAAAATATGATAAAATATTAATACTGGGGGACTTCAACATTCATATATGTTGTCCAACAAATTCTTTTTCAAAATTTTCTAAATCTTATTGATTCTGTTGGCCTTCAGCAAATGGTTAACGGTCCTACACATATTCATGGACACACGCTGGATTTGATTCTGTCACTTGGTTTATCAGTCAATGACATTATCGTAGATGACTTCCTGATTGCTGATCACAAGCCTGTTTTATTTACTGTCCTCCCTCCATGTCAACCAAAGAAAGTTTGTTCTTCAAAGAGACTGGTTCGCTCCGTAAATACAACTACACATGGGGATTTTAATGAAATTTTTCATGTTTCTTTGCAAAACTTAGAAACTGACCTCTTATCACCCCATCTTAGCCTGGAGGAGTCTGTTAATATTTTAACTCTGTTTGTTTGGATACACTAGATCAGGTAGCGCCTCTAAGGCAGGTGCATAGAAAGCACAAATCAACTCCATGGTTAAACAGTCAAATTAGGTCACTAAGAAGGGAGTGTAGAAGATGTGAACGGAAATGGAAGAAAGATAAGCTGCAAATCTCCTATGAAATGTTTAAAGATTCGCTGTCTAAATTTCAACGGGCTGTAAAATCTGCTAGGACTAGCTTCTTCACAAATGTTATTGAGAAAAATAGCCAAAATCCAAGATCTCTTTTTTCCACAATCGATTCTGTTTTGAATCCTAAATTAGAGGCACCTGCTGTTTCATCCAGTGAATTAAGTGAAAGTTTTTTGCACTTTTTTGTCAATCACACATCGGAGGTTCGGAATAATATACAGCAGTGTATATATGTGCCGTTGAATGCACTAGAAACCACTGCTAATCTATCGCAATTTGAATTCTATTGCTTCTTTTAATGATATTGTTTTTTAAGCTAAATCCCACTTCTGCTCCTCAAGATATTATTCCGACACCTCTGTTAAAGAAAATCCTTGAATTGGTCGGCCCATATATGGTTTCGATTATAAATAAAAGTCTCCTTTCAGGGATTGTCCCCGATTATTGTAAACATGCTG
>JAUMHQ010000040.1:215702-225849 GCA_032361165.1 Enteromius paludinosus | reverse complement strand
TCCTCCGAACCTGATGACGCAGTTGAATCTAAGCTAGGTCCTTTGTGCCAGTTTAAAAAGTATCATGTAAAAAACCTTGGGATGATTTGTGATAGTGCACTCAGATTTGACAAGCAAGTAAATGAAATCGTTAGAACGAGTTTCTTCAAACTGAGGATGATTTCCAAAATAAAGTCTTTTTTATCCAAGAAAGACTTGGAAAAAGTAATTCATGCGTTTTTTATTTCGAGATTAGGCTACTGTTATTCATTATATTATGGTGCTCAAAATAAAGTTTTAGATAGACTGCAGATGGTCCAGAAAGCTGCTGCAAGATTGCTTACAAGCACCTACAAATTCGATCATATTACTCCGGTGTTAAAATCATTGCATTGGTTGCCTGTTACCTTTAGGATCAATTTTAAAATGCTAGTATTGGTATTTAAATCTTTACATGGTTTAGCACCATCTTATATTGCTGACCTAATCCAGGAACAAAAGGCAATGAGAGCATAACGATCTCAGTCACAGAGACTTCTTGTTGTTCCTAGGTCCAAGATGAAGTCTAGAGGGGATCGCGCTTTCGCGGTCGCTGCACCTAAACTATGGAACAGTTTGCCTCCATATATTAGGGATCTTCCTACGCTTGGCCAGTTTAAAAGCCATTTAAAGACTTATTTCTTTATGATAGCGTTCGATCAGGGTCAAGTGTGATGGGTACTAGTGTCATGTATATCTTTGTTTTTATTTTTTATTAGATACATGGTTATAATGGGTTTTTATTTGTCTTTTACTGTTAAATTTAATTATTGCTTGTACATCACTATGTTCAACATTGTTGTTTTATTCAGTGCTTTATAAATAAATTAAATTGAAATTAATTTTTTTCAGTATTAATCCAATGATTGTGTGCTATTTGTGACAAGCCATGCCAATTAAGCTGCACATAATTTTACACAGTATGACTCTTCTCCTTAGGCAGTTAATAAAAAATTACTGTATGACTGTACTGTATAAATTACTGTACAGCTAATACATTACTGAATGTTCTGTTGTGTCATAGTCTGCCAGGAGATTGGCTCAGTTCGTCTGCCCACACCCATGTGTCTGTTCAGAGCAACTGGTCAATGGAGCCACCAACTAATCTCCATATGGTTGATTCTACCATCCAACAACAGTATGTAGGGATTTGTTTGTATTGAGTTTAACTGACCCTTAAGAGCACTCATGAATTCTTAATCAAATTTTTTTATTAATATTCAATTTGAGTACTTTGTTCTGAATGCAGAGAGCAACCCACAGGATTGCACCACCAATCAACCCCAAAGACACAAATGGCTATTGCTGCTATTTTGCGGGTTAGCTTTTATTTATTTATGTTTTGTTTGTTTGTTTTACATTTGAAAGATTAAAACAACAATCAATGCAATTTTTTCCTTTTTGCCTTAGCAACTTCAATGCAATGTGATCAATTTTGTGAAAAAGGAACTGAGAAAAATCAACAGCGTTTTGAACCCTGATCTCCCAGATTGTACAGAGAGTCCACCGGATGAAGACGAATGTGCTCTTGAAGCCAAAGAAGCAACAGTAAAAATCACATTGCATATTTTGAAGTGTATGAAGGAGCAAAGCCTCTTTGACAAACTACTTCAATGTAAGTATGTTTATTATGGGTAGAAGGAATTTGTCGAACTCAACAAAATCAGGTTCTGCATGGGTAGAACATACCCTGGTGAAGAATAACTGCACTAAAATGAATTTGAAATACATGTATTTTATTCTTGTTATACTATCAAGATGTTAATATTTATATCTATTTTTCTACTTTATAAATATGCCCTGAAAATGTTCTTTTGGCATACTAGACTGATTGTGCAGAAGTAATGCTGAAGTCCAACTTAAGATATACTGAAGTATATTTGATTGTTCAAAAGTGATTTTGTAGTATTTTAAAGTATTTTGATTTTGAAGTTTAAATATTTTTTTTTTTACTTAAATATATTGTTTGTTTTTTTAAGTACAGACAAAGAGTAGTAACAAATTGTTTCTTCTCTCTTATTTAGTTTATAAAATTGATGCTTGTCAGCAAAAGCTTAAAAACAATTTGAAGAACAGGAGCCAGCGTATATTTGAAGGTATTGCTAGGCAAGGAAATCCATCCCTTCTCAACAAGATCTACACAGAGCTCTACATAACAGAAGGAGGGATCGGAGAAGTCAATACAGAGCATGAGGTGAGGCAGATTGAAACAGCATCTTGGATGCCAGAGACACAGGAAACACCAATCGAATGCAATGACATCTTTAAAACCTTACCTGGACAAAACAAACCCATTAGAATGGTTCTGACCAAAGGAGTCGCTGGCATTGGAAAAACCGTCTCTGTGCAGAAGTTTGTTCTGGACTGGTCTGAAGGAAAAGCCAACCAAGATGTTCATTTTGTGTTTCCCTTGCTTTTTCGAGAGCTGAATTTGATTGATAAAGGGCAATACACACTGGAGCAACTTGTGTATTTGCTCTTCAGAGAAGTTGAGGGACTCAAACTTTCAAACTTTGATAACTACAATGTCATATTCATCTTTGATGGTTTGGATGAGTGTAGACTACCTCTTGATTTCAGGAACAATAAAAGGTGCTCTGATATAACAGAACCAGCGTCTGTGGATGTGCTGCTGACTAATCTCATCAAGGGGAATCTTCTTCCTTCTGCTCTCCTCTGGATCACCTCTCGACCAGCAGCAGCCAGTCAGATCCCTCCTGAGTATGTTGACCAGATCACAGAGGTTCGAGGGTTCAATGACCCTCAGAAGGATGAGTATTTCAGGAAGAAAATATTTGATCAGAGTCTGGCCAGAAGAATCATCTCACACATGAAGTTATCAAGGAGCCTCTACATCATGTGTCACATCCCAGTCTTCTGCTGGATCTCAGCCACTGTTCTAGAGAAGATGATGAGTGACAAAGAGAGTTATCAGATCCCCAAGTCTCTAACTGAAATGTACACACACTTCCTGATCTTCCAGACATTGCAGATGGACGATAAGTACAAAGAACTACATCACTTGGATCCACACAACATCCTGTCACTTGGAAAACTGGCTTTCCAGCAGCTAAGGAAAGGTTTTGTGATCTTCTATGAAGAAGACCTGATGGAGTGTGGCATTGATGTCAAGGATGCATCACTATATTCAGGACTTTGCACCCAGATCTTCCGAGAGGAGTTTGGTCTGTACCAAAAGAAGGTCTTTTGTTTTGTGCATCTAAGTTTCCAAGAGTATCTTGCAGCTTTGTTTGTTCACGTTCACTGGTTAACAACTCAAAAGCCCAGTAGTGATGAATCCAAGATACCATTTCAAGACACAGACTTCGGAGAGCTCTGTATGGATTCATCTCTGTTGGACCTACACAAGAGTGCTGTAAATCAGGCTTTAAAGTCAAGAAATGGGCACTTTGACCTTTTCCTCCGCTTCCTCCTTGGCCTTTCACAGAAGCATAGTGAGACCTTGTTTCACCACCTTTCTATTCAAATAGGACACATCACAACCAGCAATGACAACACAGTCACATACATAAAAGAAAGACTTGGGATAGGTCTTAGTCCCGAGAGATCCATCAATCTATTTCACTGCCTCAATGAACTCAACGACCACTCTCTTGTCAAGGAAATACAAAGGTACCTTCACTCTGGAACACTTTCAATAGAGGTGCTTTCAAATGCGCAGTGGTCAGCTCTGGTTTTCGTGCTGCTGACCAGTGACGAGGGACTGGAAGTTTTTGACTTGAGGAAATTCTTGAAATCAGATGAGTGTCTTTTCAAGCTTCATCCTGTTCTCAAAGCCAGTCGAACTGCCATGTAGGTGCCATCAAACGTTTTGTTTCAAAATAAAGGTGTGGTTCTGAAGATATAATAAGAGGTTTGTTTTATCATTTTTAAGTTTGTCTTCATGTAAACTGACAAAGAAAAGCTGTTCAGCTTTGGCGTCTATTCTCGAGTCCAATCCCAATGTTCTGAGAGAACTGGACCTGAGTTTCAATGAGATTGGTGACCGTGGCATGAAAAGTCTCTGCTCTGGGCTAAGAAGCCCACATTGCAAACTAGACTCACTAAAGTACATTTCTTTCTCTATCTTAATAAATCTTGATTCTAACACATGTCATAACACAGGTGGTAAATGGCTATTCCTCTCCATTGTATTCTTCTAGGCTGGAGTTTTGTGGACTGAGAAAAGACAGCTGTTCGGCTCTTGTTGCTGCTCTAAGGTCAAACCCATCATATCTTAAGGAGCTGGACCTGAGCTACAATGCCATTGGAAATGAGGCAGCAACCTGGCTTTTGGGTTTAGTTCCTGACTGTGGTCTGGAGAACCTCAGGTCTTTCATTTTTTTCACTGGCTTGTCGAATATTGATATGGTAGTTGTTGGCTTAGTTCAGGGATCCTTCAGCCAAATTCTTTCTCCCAGTAATCCATATTTGAAGCCACACAACTTGTCTTTGGTTGGGCTGTGACAAATTGATCCATGCCGGGCTGACCATCTGGTCATGCACTTGGTTCCCCAGTGGTTCCCCATCCCAGTCGCCCCTCTATAGCTACGCGAATGAACTTTGTTCCAATTGACATGGTCCCTACACAGTGTTCATTGCCCCCTACTCCCCAAGGTGGGAAATCCATTGAAATTTACTTCATTTCAGAACATTCAGTCACAGATTTACGCTGCACAGTATCTTCATGCACAGACAAAACGTACTAGAGAAGTGTGACATAATATACCTTAGGGGTGTAATGATAAATTGATTAATGGATTGATTGTGTGATTTTCCAAATGCATCGCGATTCTCTCTTGAATTGATTCTGAAATTAGTGTTCAACAGTAGATGGTGCTCTAGGCTTTGTTTTTAACTGCACACTCAAATGCTCACAAAGAAGACCACTTGTGCATTTAACTGAGTGGATAAATGTATTTGCACCTTGGCTTTTATGAAGCCATTTTAATATAAACAACCCACTGTTGCAATCAGCTTCAAACTTTTTGAACTTTATGAATGATTATTTTAAGTTCAAGTGGAGTGTGTGTGTGTGTGTGTGCATAAGAAACTGAAAGATTCCAGAGAGAATTGCGATGCATTAGATAATTGATTTATGGTTACACCACTAATATCTCTGTGAATAAATACAGGTGAGGACTGGGATTGGGAAATGGAGAAGATACATTAATTTGCTCAACCCTTTGGTAACATGGTACAATGCTGCTCAGTCCTATATGACTTTCCAAACTGCTAAAACAGAACTAGTAGAGTTGATATTGCTGGAAGTGCATCATTCAACAGATATCCATTTTTACTTGCAGGCTTTCAAGCTGTGGGATCACAAAGGAGGCCTGTGCTTTCCTCACATCTGCTCTGAGTTCAAAACCCTGCCAACTTAAGAAACTGGACCTTAGTGATAATAGACTCTGGGATTTAGGAATTGGGATGTTTTCTGATTTACTTGCAAACCCAAACTGCAACCTTGAAGAGCTGAGGTAGGTGTGCAATGATCTTATATGTGGAAAATGTCTGTTTGTCTGCGTGTACTTTTTAGAGACCGAGAAGTAACTACTGCATTTGTTAAAGGTAATACAAATTACTTTTCTGGTTAGGCGTCCAGTCAAATAAAAAAAAAAAGATAAAGTTGGCCCTCTCATACGGAAGAGTCTCTAACCCTGTTAGGCAGTGGTTCCAAACGTGGTCCTGGAGTACCCCGTAATGGTACACATCTTCGATGTCTCTGTCATCTGATAGAACCATTTCAGGATATTAAGTCCCTACTAACAATGTGTGTTTTAGTAGGGAAACACACAAAATGTTCAGAGTTGGGTTTACTCCAGGACCAGAATTGGGAGCCACTGCTGTAATGCAAACAACAACTTTATACTTTTTCAAATTTATCTTAGAACACCAATCATCAAACTAATCAAAATAGTCACTGGGGCAGTGGTCAAAATTTTCTGATTTGCCAAACCAAGTCATCATATTCACAAATGAATAGGAAGTGAGGCTGTAGATTTATAACACTTTGGTGTATGGAAATGAATTACCAATAATAATGATTTATTTATTTTTTAGATTAGAGAGATGTAATTTTACATCTAAAAGTTGTGGGCTGGGTCTGGAGAACACTCGTCTCAAAGCCCTAGATCTTTCTGACAATGATGTACAGGATTCTGGGATGAAGCAGCTCATGAATTCCCTGAAGGATCCATCCTGTAAACTTGAGAAATTAAGGTTGTGTTTGATGCATTACATTTTCACAGCGCCTGATCAGACTGTTTTTTTGTAAAACTGAAAATATATTTTATATATACGTATTATGAACATTCTTTTATTGGACCAGCTTTTATCCAACATAAAATTAACTTAACATGAGAAGTAGCAGAAATAAATGCATAATTGCATTACTACATGATTATCGTGGAATCATAACTAAAACTTTTTTGCTTTGTTCTCCAGGCTGTCGTGTTGCAGACTGACAGATAAGGGTTTCTCATCTCTGGCTTCAGCTCTGAGCTCAAACCCCTCTGGCCTGAAAGAGCTTGATTTGAGCAAAAATTTCCCAGGATGCACTGGAATAATGCAACTTTTTACAGTCCTTGGAGAAAACAGTGCTCTCGAAAAACTGTGGTCAGTATTTCCCATAGGCAAAATTATAATGTGTGATGATGGTTGAAGAAATGAGAACGGATGGGTGCGCCAAATATATAAAGTTAGCATAGTACACTTTTATAGATTATAATTGTTCTAAATTCTTTATCCCTGCAGCCTGGAGTCTTGTGACCTCACTCCAGAAATGTGTGCTTTAGCAGCTACAGGTCTAAGCCAAAACTTAAACCTGAAGGAGCTGAACCTAAGCAACAACAACCTAAAGGATAAAGGTGTTCATTTGCTCTGTCTTGGGCTACAGGAAAGCAGCTGTGCACTGAAAACTTTAAAGTAAGATCAAATAATTATTTATGATTTAGGAATGGAAACAATTCACAGAGTCGTGATAACGGTTTCCTCTGTTTTCATTTTAGATTATCCCACTGTGGTCTCACTGACAACAGCTGCCAATCTTTGGCTTCGGTTATTAATCAGTCTGTATCTATTGAGCTGGACCTGAGAAGAAACACTATCAGCCAGCAGGCGGAGCAGTTTCTGAGTTCAATATCAAACATCAACCTTTTATTCTAGTTCATGTGCAAGGGTAGTTTCACAGTTTTGCAGATAAATAGGGAAGTTCTTGCAGACTGTGGATATGTGTTGTTGGTAGAGGAAATCATGAAATAGAATAGAATGGAAAAAGAATGGAAAGAGAATTAGAATGAGAAAATACTTCACTAGTAGTGTGTTTAGGGTATGATTGCTGTAGCTGTGTAGTGTGACCTCACTGAGAAATTCTGGAGGTGTGTCTTTCAAGTGGGTGGTTAAAAACTCTTTCCACAAGTAAATCAGGAATGCTGAAAGATCACTACAAACATCTTGCAGAAATGCACTCATTTAGAGAGACGGATGAACGGAGAGGTAGGAGAGGTAGGAGACAGAAGCATAACGACAGATAAAGAGAAGTCAGACAGAGTCACAGCAGTACAGAGGGAGAGATGATCATGACGTATATGTATCTGCTGCAGACATTCAGCTTATACATGGATGTACAAGAAGGAAAAAAGAAGAGAAGCAAAAGACAACAATCTGAAGACAAGAACATACGACAAAGCTCAAACTGAGGAATTCAAACAAGCTAAGCAAATAATTAATCAGGGCCACGAAAACAATCCTGCGACAGAAACTGGCAAGTCACTATTTTTTTGTTGCTTAGAACATGTATTAAACAGGTTCTGTTTAATATTGTAAATTATGATTGTGGGATAACTTTTAATAAAAGCTGTATTTTGATTTAGAACCATTTGTTGTCCTTTTCAAAGATATTAGAGATTATATATGTATATATATACAATATTTTTTTATGTATTTGTTTTATTTGTTGGTAGGATAAGGTGTTGTTTTTTCATGTGCTAAAAACAGATTAAAATCTTAAAATGTACTCACCCTCATGTTGTTTTAAACCCAAAATATACAATAAAAATAAATAAATGAATAAAATGTAAAGGTAACACCTAAAGATTTTGTCCTGTTTCTCACACAGATCTTTTGCAAGGCTTTGAATAGTCATATGGATCACTATTATGATAGCATTTTCATTCTCTGTTACACATATGGGTTGGTTCGTAATGATACGTTTTCATTTTTGGGGTGAATTTTTCTCTTAACAGACTAAAGTTTTGTGATGGGACAGAGTTGTCATGGTAACAGTTTTTGTCTCTCCAAGGAGGATGTTTGGTAGTATCGTATCACACTTCTGCTACATGTCACAGATGTTTTATTGCATTCACCATCACAAACCGGATTTAAGAGCGTATAAATGAGTTACGGTCCAATCTGGTGTCCCAGCTGTGCTTGGCTCATCAGACAGTAAAGATATGAAGGACAAATTTGAATGTTCGAATGGTGAGATGATTTCTGACTCTTTTTGTTGATAGAGATTCACTTAAACCTGATCTCTGTATCTGAGCAGCACAGCTTACACAAATCTACAGTTGCATGGTTTGCATTGCTTGTATGGTTTTCCAGAATGCTTTATTTGAGTGCTAACACTTTGTTGGCAAATCTTATTACAACAAGTGCTTGTTTGTTCTTCTTTGTATTTCCAGATGTCTTTTGCTTTTTTTTTTTTTTACAAACTCAGATAATGAAAGTACAATTTCATGACTCAAAATCTGTCCAAATATTACAAAAAAGCCTTACAACATTGTCTCCGCATGTGTACTTATTATGCATAAAAGATGCTATTGGGTAGAAAAAACAACAACTTCATGATATATTCTCTAAAAATCTTAATTTATATATATATATTCAAATTTCATTTACTGCAATACATACATTAATTTTATTTTAAGGATGCTTATTTTACTGAAAAACAATACAAAGTTTAATTTGGCAGTATTAACGCAACAACAGATCAGAGAACAGATGTAAGAGAATCAATATCTTCAAAGTCTTACACTCATGTTGCTTTCTGATGTAGTTCAGTGATGTTGTAGCTCTGGAATGAGCTGGATCAGAGCCTCAGACCCATTAGCATATCATTATTCAGAAAGGCCTATAAGATGACTTCTGCCACATGCCATACATCTGATCTGATGTCTAGGGTCCTGCAAGGGTTCAGCATTTTTGTGTATGTATGAACACAGTTTAGGTAATCGCATGCCAGTACACATCTGAATTCTTACGGACATGATATGTGATCTTTTTGGAATACTTGGATAAAGTCAGATGTGTAATCATAATAAACTTCTAATGTACTCATGAAAACACATGCTGAGAAGCTGTGCAGTCTTGTTTTAAGTATGGTACAATGCATGCTTTATTTTACCAATGTTTTTGTCTGTTTCAAGACTGGACAAGTTCTACATTTTTAAGAGACTCAGTATTGCGTTTTCATTTCTGTTGTGTTGCATGTAAACTTGGCTCTCGGCAAGTTTCCCCTGTTGGTCTGAAATCTTTAGTAAATGTTTACATTTTATAACATCTGACATGATCCAATAAAAAGCAAAAATAAACACATGCACTTAATGTATACATTTGTAAGATTTATATTGGATGTGCTTTTTTTTCTCTGCAATTTAATGTACAAGTTACAAATAATATCAGTTTTTATGTGTGGTCAGTAAACAGTCTAAACAATAAAATGGTCTGTTATGAAGTTCAAAGACAGAAACATCCTCTTCCTCTTAATATGAAACAGTTTGCCATTCTGAAAGACAGGCACTTCTTATTCCTTGTACAAATACGCTGCTATGAATTTTGTTTAAAGCCTGTGACACACCAAACTGACATCATAGAGCAAACAGGGATGAAAGCTGACTGTGTCTAGGCCAAAATTTGTGCTTGAACACATCCCAGATAGCCACTGTACACTGTAACGGAACAGGGCCGCAACCGCATAACGATAGAGACGGGTCTGGCCCGCATCCGCCTCACGGACTCGTTCCTGAGTCCAAACGCACATCGGGCCGAAACCGTTTCTGGTCTGTTTTTAGGGGTTGTTGCGGTTATGTGCCAGCGCCGATCCAGCACTGCCTGATCGTCCCGTTAC
>JAUMHQ010000040.1:176418-188288 GCA_032361165.1 Enteromius paludinosus | reverse complement strand
CAAACCTTTCAAAGTAAAAAAAAAACATTCACAGACAAATCCAGATTACACCCCGCGGCTCGTGACGATACATTGATTTCTTAAGACACGAAACGATCGGTTGTTGTGAGAAACTGAGCAGTATTTCTATAATTTTTTACCTCTGACAGACAACCATGTCCAACCGTCTCGGGCTCGTGCTTTAGCGTAGGATACGCAAACGCTGTTCACTACAGATCACTTCTGGCGTTCGCGCGCATGCGTATCCGGCGTTTGCGTCTCCGAAGCGTGAGTTCACAACAGATCACTTCCGGGGTTTGTGTAATCTACGCCAAAGCACGTACACAGGGAACGAGACGGCCAACAACATAAATGGACTGTAAGTGATCTAGGGCTTGGAATGTTCCAATTCAGCCCATAGCCATGGTTTCTCAGTAGAGTACATTCATGCAACATAATCGATGGCACACATGTCAGATTGGAGCTGAACGTTGCAGGAAGGTGTTGGTTTCCAGAAACAAGCCATGCAATGCTAGTAACTTATCTGAAAGAGAAAAAACCTTTGCCTTTACATCCATTTTTATGTATCTACAATTGTATTTTTATATTGTTCCAGCATCCCAGGTCCCTGCTAAGACAAACAACCACATTCCTGAACCCCCAACACTGCACATTGTGAATGCGTCTGTTGTCTGACACACCCGTCGCGGGTCTTTAATGCTCTATTAATGAACTGATGACCTGAGTCGGGTGTGTTTTGAGGAGACATGCATCACTTGGGGCTCTGGGAATGTGTTTGAGAACCACTGCAAGTGGATGGATAATCGATCTCATGGTCAAAACTCAAAAGACTTAGATTCAGATTAATAAGTATGATATTCAAATTGGTCAGCACGTTGGAATAGCTCAATACTGTATGGTAACACAAACTTTAAATGTCAATTAACATCAACCACACAATTATAATACATCTTGTCATCAAACAGCGTGGCATTTGACATTTGTGTCACTATATTTAGTGTTTATGTCTATTAATCTTCAAGTTTTGACTTGAAAACTGAAAAACGGTAGAAGTAAATCATATAGGTTTGAAATGACAAGAGGGTGAGTAAATGATGACAGAAAGGTCATCATGAGGGTGAACGTTTGAGCAAACAGAACCAGAAGGGGAAGAAGAAGAAGACCAGTGAGATGAAGGGAGCACTGCCGGCTTCCAGAGGGGAATTGCATCTGGAAAAGAAAGAAAGAAAGAAAAAATAAAAGTTGGAGAAAGAAAGCTGAAAGCCAAAGTATGTGGGTAATCCCCACACAAGAGCACAGTCACCCAGAACTCTGTTAGTAATCCAAACCATCATAACAGCTCCTGGCTCAAACATGATCCCTATGACTCAGCTCTAAACCACCACCACCTCAAACATGAAAAGACATGAACATCACTGCTCAAATATGCCCTTTTAAAGGCAATGTACGGCCGCCACTGAACACAGAGACTAGAGCCAGGCCAAAGGGCTTCACACCGAATATCTATGACCAGTTCTCCCACTTCAAACTAGACAAGCTCCAAACGAACTGATCACAGAGCTGTGTAAATAACCAAAAAACACATTAGAGAGAATCAGGACAAAGAACAGATAGATCACCCAAAAAATAATTATTTACTCTTCCTCATCACTTCAAACCTACATGACAGTGTGTAATCCACCTCGAGTCTAAAAACTCTCAGCTACAAGGTTACAAGGTTATCATAAGTTGAAGTGCTATGGAACATGTCAAGACACGTTGAGGCAGGATTTTCCTGATTGCCTGTCATTAATGCCAAAAATGATCGGTGAATAACTTCAGTTTGAACCAGTACCTCACACAAAGCTGCCTTATGATGGAATAAAGTGTATGAACCATATGGACCACTGCTATTATACTTTTATGGCACTTCTTCATCTCTTTCCGCTGTGTGGAAAATAGGGAAATTCTGTCTAATCTCCATTTGTGTTTCACAGAAAGTCATTTGGGTTTGGGCCGACCTCGGGATGAGTACACGATGACAGCACTTTTATTTTTGGCCAATCCGTTCCTGTCATTTTCAGCTCTCTTTCGGGTAGACTGCAGCTAGCAGGACTCTTCTCTCCAGCCAGACGCTTCAGATGTTCTTTATCAGCGCTGCAGCAAGGCCAGTGTTTATATGTGACTGACAAGCCGTTTCCTGTGTCCGATGAGCTCCTTCATCCCAGAGAAAGGAAAGGAACGAACCAAAGACCAAGTGAAAGGAAAAAGTGAGGTTAAACTAGGTCAGCTGTAGCAGTGCTTCTATTAGCACCTCGTGGCTTTCAAATGACATATAGCTCATATTTTGATTTTCATTACTGACAGATATATAATATATGCAGCTGAAGGGCCCTCAGATATGTTTGTTCCAGTTGGGGAAAAAAAGAGGAGAAGGCAACTCATACCACACTGCACCCACGTCAATTACAGACACATTATCTCACCCCCTCACAGGTACATTTTTTGACTTTACGGGGCATTCTTGCAGATTTGTGCCGCTTTGAGGGTTGAAAGACAATGACATCAGCCCCTGTCATCCATCCAGCCGCCCACACACAGTTGTCATCTCTGTGTGAACATGACTCCGTGGGTTTGAGGGGCCGCTCAGTCCTCCACGTCTACTATGTCTGACTTTATGTCTCCAGTTCAGGCCAACCACATCAAAACCAAAAGCCCAAATGACTTTTATCCACTGACCACTAATCATATCTGACCATGTGGGCCCACATACAGCCAAGCGTACATATACTTCAGTTTCTCAGTTCGCTATTGAAATGATACAGTATGACTTAAATATTTACCACAAACAACAATTTGACTCATACCTCAGTTTCAAAAGAAAATCGTACAGCAGTTATTTTAGCATTATTTATATACTATTATAGTACTTATTCATATTTTGAATTAGCTTTTATGCTTTTATTGTAATTTTTGTTTAGTTTTTTGTGTAATTTTTACTATACATATGAGGTCTGTCGCATATTTTACAGTAGTGTTACTGTTATTCATAAAGCCTACTATTGCAGAATTTATTTTGAATTTGATTTATTTTTATATCTCAGTTTTCATTTCAATTTTAGCTAATATTTAGTTTTTATGGGTTTTTTTTGTGCTTTTGTACTTTTTTACTATTTGTATATATTCCTATATGCCATTCAGTCATTTTACTTTTAAATGAACTATTTATTATATTTAGCTTTATTTTAGTTACTGAAAATTATACTGAAATAAACTTTTTATTAGTTTTAGTTTTACAGTAACAACACTGCTTTACTGTACTGTGTTTATAATAGAAGTCTGTGAGGCAAGGCTTTAATGAAGGTTTGAAAGCCTACATTTGCTGCTTGAATTTATTACATTTGTCATGGTGTTTTTTCTGTACATGAAGCTGTCTAAATTGTTTTTTTTGCTAGATGAATGCAACATCTTGTCAGCTTTTTTTCTGATGGTGAAATTTGCCTCCAGTAAGCAGTCCTTTATTCAACCCTTATGTGAAGGTTTTACTAGTTAGTCCCTGCAGGTAGATAGATACCAGCCAAAAAAAACTGCAAGAATGGCAGTGTTAACTGAAAGCTTTCTCCAGGTATTATATTGTGAGCTTACACCACATTGCTGTCATTTATCCTTGCACATATCATTCAAGAGTTACCAAGTTCACAGAATTTAAACGGCTATGACATGAGATGAAAGACTTAATATAAAAAACTTTCCTTTTTAAACCCAAGTGTGGATAACGTGGCCACCCTTCAGCTAAAAACACTGTTAAAACAAGGGGTAGTGCTAGATAGATTACTTACCAGCTACAGTCTGTTCTATACTAACTACATATTGATATTTTTAAACATATTCCATTATTTGATATCAACTTCATGAAGTGCATTAAACACTATGCAACTCTAGGGTTTGTTTTAAGGGAGAACCGCAGTGGGTCTTTTGCTTGAGAAGTGCTTTTTCCTTCAAATTCAGAAGAATGGATCACAGAATTATTGACATCCCAATTCTATATTGATAATATAGTCAAATAAATATATAAAAAGTGAGTGAGTGAGTGAGTGAGTGAGTGAGTGAGTGAGTGAGTGAATAAATTAGGAATTATTTGCTGTCCTTTTCTGAATTAAAAAGTAATATGATTCTGAGCATTTTAAAATGTAAATGTAAATGTAATGTAAAATGTAATGTTTAAAATATAATACAATTATGAATAAGTATGATTAAGTAATCCAGATTACATGTAATCAGTTATTATCGCCCAGGTGAAAAAAAGTGCACTTCCGTAAAAGAGTTCTGCTTTTCCACACTAATTTTGTACTTGATATACTAAAATTTTTCTTTAGTACTTCTTAAGATAAACTTAAGGTCACCTAAATGTACTAAACTGAGCTTTTTTGGGACAGCATTAATATGAACTAAAATACACTTTTAAAGTACTACATCTGTATTTAAATGTATTTAGTTAGCACTTGTAGTATACTTGAACCATATTATACACTACGATTTTCAAGTGTACTACAAGTGGTGACTAAATAATCTTTTTAAATAAAATAAAAAAAGAGTATGTTAAAAGCATATGGTGCCCTAAAATAGCACAGCAGAGTACACTTAGATGATCATGTTTTTCTTAAGAAGTACTAAAGAATCATTTTTAGTATATTGATAACAACATTAGGGCACTTTAAGTACATTATGGAAGTGTACTTTTTTTTCAACTTAATTCAAATAAAAGCATGAATTAGTATGAGGCCACAGCTTAACTAAAATAAGGGGTACAGATGAACAAATACTGCCCCCCCTCCAGCATGTATTGGGCTCTGTATTTAAGGAGCATTTTTAGTGATCACAGATGTTGTAGATATGAATGCCACAGACACTTTCGATAGAGCTTAAGTTGCATTCAGCCTGGAATATCTCTTTAAGCGTGCCCTCCCCCGGCAGCTAGCTTCCCCCACCAAAATCCCACAGCTTTGAGCCTCCAAATCAGCAGAGGAAGTGCATCGTTACTCTAGCAAGACTGGTTGGCGTCAGCGAAGGTCACAAGGGCTTTGTGGATTCAGCTTCCTAGAGAAAGGGTGAGCTGCGGAGGAGGTCTACAGAACCTAAAACCTCAAAACTCTGGCCACATTGGAAGCACAGATTGCTGGCATTTCCCACATTTATTACATCTATCTATTTGACAGATTGAGGCTCTGGAGCTAAGAGCTGGATCCACTGGTCTTAATGGTGCAGACTGGTCCATTTCTCTGGTGCTCCTCTAAGTCTCCGGCCTCCCTTTTGGTCTTTTTCCACCTGCAGTGTCTGAGAGGCGAACATTTGTTGGCCATGTGTCAGCTAAACTGGGTTAGTGTTGTATTAGCGTTAGGCTAAGCAGAAAAAATGTGTGCAGGTGTTCTGACCATCACTCAAAATATCTGACTAGTGTCTAGACGCTATATATTTATTGCACCGTATCTATACAGAGACCCTTGGGTGTAAATTCATGCATTTCTTGTTTTCAACAGTCTTTCGAAATTCAGTTTGCTTGTGTTCAATTGAGAACGTTTAAGAAGGGCATAATTTGAAACTAAATGGGTAAGAATCAGCAATATTTGATGCCAAACTTGGTGTTATGCAGTCTGTTTGAATGTGCTCAAGCATGAATGATGTACAAGATTTTTTTGCATAAATTTACCAAATGAACATCTAATACGTGTACAAAATGCTTAAACTACTCTTTTCTTCTATGAGCGGTGAGAACGTTCTGCTAAACATCTCATTTTCCAAACAAGTATGTGTAAATACTTACAGAATATGAATTTAAGCGCGAGCTGTTGCTTTAACACATTCCAGCTTCATAAAAAACACAAATTAGACACTTTTCTGTTAAAACAAAGAACATAAATTACTTTATTGGGAAAAAAAACAGCAAGTGAAAACACATCTTTGCTCGAAAAAGTTTGCATAGCGTTTGGTTTGCGTTATACGTCCAACATATAAACAATACGTAGACAGGCAACTTCATATATCATTGTGGCTTTGGAAAAAATATGTTCGAAAACGACCAGAGGAAACAGGCTTCATGGAAGGTTCACGTGGAGGAAACTCTGACAACATCTAATGACCTTCTTTTCGTGTTGTTGACACTGTATTCAGTCTTTAAGAATATATAACAGCATTCAAGAGATGGCGAATGATTTAATACCTCTGAGCTAGTATTACAGACACAAATTCCAGAGTCTAATTGAACTTCTTATTAAAACAGGTCTTTAGTGTCCTTTTCAGCCATCAGTCTAGAAATACAGCCAATGCATTTGTCGACAGGCCTGCGCTGCAGCAGCTGTCCCAATACATCCCTGCACGTCTGTGGAGATCTCGCTGAGAGATGACCTCTCACCACACACGCTTTATAGCAGCTGCCCCCTTAACAGTCCCGGACCAGCCGGCACCGAGGTGCATCCTGGGAATCCACCGAGAGCCAGTCTGTGGGCCCCCTCCCCACCACAAAAATCTGCATTTAAGCAGACACGGTGTGTGTGTGTGTGTGTGTGTGTGAATGTGTGTAAGACTAACACTGGAAGAAAAACAGCACCTCTCCAAAGATAAGGCACTCTGTGCATCAGTACATTCTCTATGAGTCCAAACATTCACTTGTTTAACGCTGAACGACGGGCCGCAGCCGTCTTGTCCTCTAAGCAGACGGACAGCAGCCGGACAGCGTGTGTTTGTGCAGGAGGGACATGCGGCTGAAGGTACGAGAGCAGGTCCCGCACTGGTACTTCTTCACTTCGGAGTGGGTCTGCAGGTGAGCGCGCAGGTTCGAGCGGTCCGCGAACGCACGGTTACAGTGTGGGCACGAGAAGGGGCGTTCACCTTGGAAAAGAGAGGTCATTTTGTTGTTAGTATACACACATATATACATAACCTCTACAGTTTAACTCTAAATGCAGTTCAGGTGATGCAGACAACAAGAAGGTGAACCTTCAAAACACTTTTTTGGAAGGGTTTAGGTAGGTATTTGCTTAAAATAGTACAAATCAAGGTTTCTATAAAAGCCTTGTCTTTAGAAATGGCTTTGTGGGCATCCTTTTGGTTAGCCCCTGCTAATAGATGCACCAGCCTAGCAACTGACATTGACAAGAATGGGAATGTTATTTATACAGATATTATAGGACTTGAAGGATATATTACAATATCACTTAAATATCACAAGTAACTTCAACAAAGTTGTGTCCATATATATACATTTCTGAAGATTTTACTGTCAGTTTGGCTTGGAAAAGTAATAGCACATTATGGCTTGGTGAGGAGATTTATCATTTGTGCCCAAGCCAGACAGTGCAGAACGAGTAACTGTGTGTAAGTGTGCTGGTCAGTCCCCATGGATTCCATAGTTTGGAAAAAACACTATGCAAGTCAATGGTGACCAGTAACTGGAAGTGAACTATCCCTTTAAGGATTGACTTTGCATGCTCACCGGTATGCGTGCGGATGTGTCCTCGCAGTAACCAGGGTCTGGAGAAGGCCTTCCCACATGTGGTGCACACACAGGGGAGCGTGTGTGAGCGGATGTGCATCTTGAGCGCTCCCAGACTGTTGTACTCTTTGGGACAGTGTTTGCAGTGGAAGGCGGCTCTGGTGCCGGTGCTGGCGTCTCCTGCAGCACTGATGGTGGTCTGCGGGCCGGCGGTACAGTGATGCCGAGAGAGCACAGCTGGGCTGCTGCAGGTCTTGCCGCAGTGGGTGCACTGGAAGCGGTCGGCGGGGTCTGGGCTGGGAGGGTCAGAGGTACGGCAGTCATCCTCCTCTCCGCTGCTGCCGCTGGAGCTGGACTGAGAGCTCAGGTCCAGAGGTCCCGGAGGAGAGGGGATGCTGGACGACTGCGCTGTGAGGGACAGGGGTAAGGCACTGGCGGTCCACACGAGCATGGAGGGATAGTTGGGCGCTCCAGAATCGCCTTCTCTGGTGGGGAGGTCGTCCAGAGGGAAGCATTGTGGGAAGACAGCATAGCGTTGGTCTGGGGGAGAGAGAGATGCACGTTATGTTTTCTGTTTTTCTTCCTTCTGGTTTATCAAAAACACTTGAGTCTGGAGCACAAAACCAGTCATAAGCAGCACAGGTATATTTGTAGCAATAGCCAACAATACATTGTTTGATGGCAAAAATCTTTAGGATATTAAGTAAATAACATGCTCCATGAAGACATTTGTAAACTTCCTACTGTAAATATATTCAAATTATTACAAGTAGTAATATGCTTTGCTAAGAACTTTATTTGGACAACTTTAAATCTTTAGATCTGAATCTATTCTTTATTTATTTTTGCACCCACAGATTTCAGATTTGCAAATAGTTGAATCTTGGCCGAATATTGTCCTGTCTTAACAAACCATCAATGCAAAGCTTACTTGTTCAGCTTTTAGATGATATATAGATCTCACATTTGACCCTTCATGGTTTTTGTTAGTAACTACCAAATATCTACTTCATTTTTCAAAGAGGATTTCTTAATCAAATTGAATTAAATATTACATACTACAGTTTGCATGAATGTCAAAGTGAAAAGTAAAGTTTAAGAAATATGAAAATCCTTTAAAGCATAATAAAATTATAGAAAAAGTTATGTGCACATTTGTGGTGCAGGACGTCATGATAACTTTGGTTGGCTGAGATTTCGGCTCACTAAGTTTTGACTAATGTCAAGCTGATTAATTTGACACAGGCCTACTGATATTGTACAATAACAGACATAAACAAATATCTCTTGGCACACTCACCAGTTTGACTCTCCAGTTCACTGTAGTTTGGCTTCTTGTTGGAGAAATATTTCTTGACAAGAAATGAACGTGGCATTTTGTAGATCCTCTTCAAACTCCAGCGAAGGTTTTATCTGAACCCTGGATTGAGTCTGTGGAGAAGCTGCAGCGAGCGCGAATCCTTTAGGATCACAGTATGCTTCCAGTTATCTTCACTGTTCCTGACAGTCGCACATGAACTACTACCATTCAGCCCGCACGGGTTTCTTCATATGAGGCCGGGCGGGGCCTGTGCTCTGTCCACGCCCCCTGGAACACCAGCCGACAGACCCCGCAATCCCCCAGGTGCCCTCGGGAAACACCACAGCATCCAGTTTACACCCTGCTTACACCATTTATACTTAGGCTATCAAACTTCAGATTTTAGATTAGGTAAGGAGATCTGATTGGATGAGCTGCAGTAAAATATCTATTAATAAAAATGTTAATGAGATGCATTGCTCGGCAGGTTGGTGTTTGTGGAAATATTGTTTGATTACTATAAATGCATTTGTTTTTACTTGGGCAAAGTAACTGTTAATTGGGCAGCTGAATTGTATTTCTTTATAAATACATTTCAGTTTAAAGACACAGAAACAAGCTGAAATAGGCTAAACATAGCCTATAAAACCAAATTTGGAAATTATTACTATTGTTAAGTTGTGTCACAACGAAACCTGTAATCAGCTAAGCAATATTGACACATAAAACGATTAATAAAACAGTAAAAGAAAAGCATAACAAATACGTAAAAGACGTGCAAACGTCCCCCGCTTTGCCATTTATGAACGTTTAACCCTGTCCTTTGACACAGTTTAAGCTTAAAATCTACAATTAAAAATATGTATTTTTATAATATAATTTATAAATATTTAAATACTTTCCCCAAAATATTCCTAGCAGCCTCAAAAACAGCTACAAAGAAACATATTACTCGGAATTAAACTTTAAATAAATTGGCTGCAATCTTTGTTTTATTAACTACTCTACTTAGTAAAATAATGTGAAGAGTATAATTACATTCGTTTGAGTAGACAATACGGCCCTGCACAGGTTTGAATGTGACACAAAGCACAATTGTAAGTCATTTAACAATGATGTGGAGCACAAGCTCCTATTTATGCTTCAGCCTCGGGATCAGAGGACATTAGACTGATTTCCAGCATGGACACTGCGGGACACGAGAGGCGCTCAGCGGGCGTGTGATTAAAATTTAACCCACTACTCTGAACAAAAGTGTCTGTCATGAATCCTCCTCTGATGCTCGGCTCTCACATCACATATCACCGGAAGACGAGGTGCTGAGCGGGTTTCTCATCGCGTCAGAGACCCAGGGTGTTCAGAGCAGTCGTTCCTCGGAACTGCACCTGTGCTCGGATCGGATTGATCCACAGACGCCGAGCAGACGCGGGTCACGGCAGCAGATCTGCCCTAAAGCCCTCACACATTCCCAAAGCACTGCATTCCCCTCAGAAACACCTCAGTACACAACAGTAGTGAGCGTGCAGACGAGCTGCTCTTCTCGTGCGTTGTGAACACACTGTTGTATGGGAAATCGCTCTCATTGAATCTAACACGGTTATGTTTAATGATAATGACATTATCTAGCATGTTTGATTTATTTACTTGGCTATGTGTAATATTTATCATAGATAGAAACACATGTAGTACATGCTGTGGTCTTGTTTAAAATAATTGCCTATTTGGAGAGAAAAACAATATTTACATGCAAAGTCTGATGATAAAATCTGACCCTTTTATGCTATAGTAGCCTAATTGTGTTTATTATATTTGCTAATAGACAGACTAATAGTCATATAGATAAATAGATAGATTGTGCATGTATATATATGTTCCAAAAAAAAAATATATATATATATATATATTCTTTATTTAGTTTGTTAAATTTTTATGTACATTAGAACCTTTCAGGAAAACCTTAAAGGAGTGCTTTAATCTTTTTTTATCTACAGTCCTGCTGTTACTTGCTCTTTCATTGCAGGACACTAATGCATACATGTTATGAATGTGAAACACGTTCAGTTTTTTGACTTCAGTACAAGCATTAACCCTTTATTTTTGTCCAAAACATCTCACACATACAAAAGCTTTTAGTGTTGAACCGGCGTCCGCGTAATTTGCTGCGTTTTATGCCTGTCAGTACGCATTAGAAAACAGCCACAGGTTGTGTTTTGTGAGCAGAGTGCCGTGATCTTTTGACCTGGACACAGGGAGCACATAAAGCACAGAAATGTCCCGAGCTGAGAACAGATGTTTTCCTTGTGTTGCTCTGGAGAGACAGACACTCACTCAGCGTAGTCATGAAAAGAGCATTTACACTCCGCAGCGCTCCAGCTTCATTCAGCACTCGCCCCATATGAGCCATATGATTTCATCAACATCAGACATGCGATCATAGTTCACTCTGTGTGTGTGTGTGTGTGTGTGTGTGTGTGTTTGAAACATGTGTGATCACTGCTATATTATGAGACGCTGAGCAGAGATACATGTCTTTAGCTGTGATTCATCTAAAATAAACAAGGTAAATGCTAAATTATAAAACATTTTTGGATTATTATAATATTTGGATTATTAAATAGTTTAATATTTCAGGTTTGATGAGTTCAAATATAATATAATATAATAACAGAATTTCAAATATGCATCATTTGTCATGTTATTAAAGTCTTTACTGTCACTTTTGATCAATATAATGCATCCTTGCTGAACAAAAATACAACAAAACAAAAATCTGTACCCAAAATTATACTTTTTATAAAAAAATATAATTATACTTACAATAAAATCCCATGAAAATGTATTTTCTTTTTATTATTAACCAGTACTGTATTTATACAGGCTTTTAAATTTGTTAAAATTATAAAATGCAGTTCTCTTTAAGTATATCACTCTCAATCTCACATCTCTTGGTGTTAGAAATTGTGAAAACGTCATTATAATAAAGCTGTTAAAGGTGCCATAGAATGGAAAACTGAATTGACCTTGACATGGTTGAATAATAATAGTTCAGTACATGGACATAACATACTGTGAGTCTCAAACACCATCGTTTCCTACTTCTTA
>JAUMHQ010000040.1:122916-138961 GCA_032361165.1 Enteromius paludinosus | reverse complement strand
AGGCGAACAGAGCAATACAGGCTAGACTGAATCGTGGTCGGGAGGCAGGCAGAAGTCGGCAGCGGGGAATCAAAATTACAAACAACACAACTGGTACAGACAGGAAAAACCGCTTACAGAGAATGATCAGCGGGGAATGACTGGAGAACCGGAGTATTTATACACAGGACTAACGAGACAGAGGGGAGGAGAACATATCAGTTGCCATGGAGACACATGAGAAAGGGCGGAGAACATATTGGTTACCATGACAACACATGAGGTGGGTGGAGACAGGGTACACAGGCGACAGATCATACATGGCATGGAAAAACACAGACAGACTACATGGGGGGCTGGAGTGCCGTCCAATCTGGACTGGCACTCCAGCTGAACATAACAAGTAGTTAGAAAACATGAATTAAAATAAGCAACCAAGATCAGCCTACGTAACAGACTAAAATTTGTGTCAAATCAGCAAATTGTACTTAAACTGTATTTCTAGACATTCTAAAGTTATGTTTTAGTAACATACACGCACTTAAATGCTCTTAAATTGCTCTTCCTGGTTCGATAGCCTGTGATTGATTTATATAAGCACCCTGACTGTATATTATTTTGTTCCTCTAATGTTCAGGCCCGTGAATATTTAGTGATCGCCACCGCTGGGCTGCTTGCTCGATTAGTCCGTTTCTCTGTTTCAGGCCAAACAATTAGAAAGTCATTTATTTTCACATTTCAAAGTGATGAGCCCCAAACACGCCTTTATAGATCTTCCTCTCCTCAATTGTGTCTATTTGCATAATGGGATAGAATGGCTCTGAAATGTGGCCCTGTGGGACTCACTGAAGATTGAGACAAGAGAAACCAGCCGCCGCCTCATATTTATGTCTGTTTTGGGGAAAATTAATGGTGCATTTTCACATTGTATAATGTTATTTAATGGTGCAATTCATCTAATAAAAAGAGAACATTTTTGAAACATTTATGTTTTTTGCTTTTTACATACAAGGAGGCCCAGCGGGCCTGTGCAAATATTTCCCTCTGCGTGGCTGCAGTTTCTGCGCTGCAGGCTGTTTTTATGCATCATGATGGATGATTTTGCTTTTCTCTATTCTTTGCCCGATAAGTTGCAGCTCAAATTGGTAAGATTTGAGAAGAAAGGATCTGAACAAAGCATTAGCATACTGAATCTGGTTCGCTTTCATGTGAAGCAATACAATAAACTAATTTTTATCATTTTGGTTGTGACGATCCTTTTTTTTTAATGTATATACACTATTATGCAATCATGCATACAAATAATGCACATTTATGAAATAACATAATGATAAGAAGATATAAGAAATCTTATCACCTTAAGAAATCGTGAGACTTGAAACATGTGAACATACAAGTTTAAAATATGTCTGCTTAACACATACATAATAGATGCACTTATTTGGAAACATACACAATTAAATGAATATGGATAGCAGCTCAAATCACCATCTGTTTTCAGAATATGATGTAGAATTACAGAGATCTCAGCTAAGACCCGTGTGATTACTTTAGTCTTTTTTTCAGGTAGAACATCAGAGGATCAGATCCATTTATGATCTTTTTTTTGCATACGAGAAACAACTGAGATATTAAAGGGCTTATGGGCTCTGTTTCTTTTATTCTGTCAGATGAAACACTGATGTATTGGATTTCCAGCAATGCTCAAATCTTGAACTAAATGCCCCAGAAAGAGAGGCCAGCTTCATTTTTTATGTATTACCCTTCAAAGACACACCCCATCTGTCCCGTTCCTGTACACCCTCACTTGTCATTTCATGATTTCTCAACCCCTTTTTTTTTCTTATTCTAGATCGTTTACAGCCCAGCCTTCCTTAACCTCACATATATATATATATATATATATATATATATATCAAAGTGCCCCTATTATGGATTTTTAAAAGATCTTTCATGCAGTGTGTAACACAGCTCTAAGTGAATGAACACATCCTGCAAAGTTATAAATCTAAAAGTGCACCGTGTATAAAGTTATTGTCTGTCAAAAGAAAGAGTCGACTCTGAATCATTGAAGCAAATTGTTTTTAAAACAAATATCAAGCCATATGATGTCGACGTCAAAATGAAACATTAGCATATAGCTGCCCACTCCTTGGCCTGTTCGGGTTGGTCTGAAATAAAATGTAAATTCATTCTTCACCACTAGGTGTCTTTTTTGGAACCCTGTACACAAAGCAGCACTGAGCTCACAAACACTGCTTTATCAGACATTACAGACATGATGAGATGAACATGAGACGAGATCAATCACCACAGATTAGCGTCACATAAAAGAGGGGTTTGGAGGAATGATCATTGAAAGAATCGTTCGGGAGTCATTGAGCAAATAAGGTAAAAAAAAATGCGTATTATAAGAAAACGAACGTGTTTTGACCTGTCAGGTTGTTGTTGGAGACTCTCATAACCCATAATGGGAGCACCTTAAGGGTTAGTGAATAAAAGTAATTGCATTTGTTCCATAAAATGTAGAAAGCCAGTTTTTAAACAATAAAGAGATTTTCTAGGATAACACTGTGTAGAATCTATAATGTATTTCTGTCAATGTGTGTGTGTGTTGTGTATAGGTGTGTGTGTACGGCCGGTGCGCTTCTCTGGCTCCAGCTGCTGTTTTCTCCTCCAGCCTGAAGGTAAAGCCATTGAAAGGCACTTTAGAAATTAAAAGAGTTTCACTGCACTGTAATGTGGCTTAAATGATCCAGAAAACACAAGATATATTGACCATTTAATGAAACACACAGTCTCCCTCCACATCTCAAACGCTCAGTCTGTCTTGTCCTTCTAACTGCTCCTGCATTTGATATTCGCTGCATTCACCGTGAACTTATGCACATTATACACATAAGACCATTCTTTAACTTAAAAACATCTCTAACATAGCATGCTTTTGTTCTTCAACATGCATGATGCTCACTATATGCTATATCATTTATTCACACTATATAAAAAATACACACTAAAGGCTACTGTAATTTATTATTATATCACCAATGATATCATAGCATAATATTTATGATCCAAAAGATGAATTTAATTCAAGCTTAATTCAAAGACTTTTAACTGGACAGCCACCAGAGTCTGTGGGAGACTGTGGTGTGTGTGTGTGCGTGTGGTCCCACTGGGACACTGGGACACCTAATCCCCTCCAACCTCCCACCCCCCGCTGTAGGGCTTAACGGTGACTCAATGTCAGACCCCTCCATAACACAAACGCACACACATGCAGCACACATCATGCACAAAGATGTAAAAATGCACAGCCTGTTCATTTTTATTTTTCACTCACAGAGTGCAAAGAATTTTAATTTAATACAAATCTTTATCGCATAGCTTTAGCAGCACTTTCAGCTGATACATTATTGTTACAGTAATGAAAGGGTGAAATTTCTTATGGCAATTAAATTCATTAACATAGTGCAAAACTATTTTATATGCATTACTATGACATAAAAAAGTGATATTTAATGTGTGTGTATATATATATATATAGTTTAACTGTTAAATGTAAATGTACAGTATTTGTTTAATTTGCCTTTAATTTATGCTAATTTAAATATATAATAATATTATATATGACATCGATATAGTATATAATCACATTTACATGAACATTTCTACTGTAATAATACTCAAAACAAAAAAGACCTCAAGTAAAGTAAAAATGGAAACATTCAGATGGATTACAGTAATTAATGAGAATGAAATGAGTGGGGATGTAGTAAAATATATTAATTAGTTAATTAGAGAAAAAGATAAATTGCCATGAGAATACAATGTCGCAATGCAAAAAAAAAAACTAAACACAATAAAAACCAACTTCATTTACCGTATTCATGATACAAATTTAATTATATTGATTGTCTTTTGATCATGGGGTAAAATATGAAGTAAGATTTGATGAGGTTTTGATAAAAGCATGTAACTTTTATTAATTCAGAGCTTTGTAGCAGTTTGTATCAAAGCGGATTCACTAATAATAATAATAATAATTATAGTGATAGGTGGCCTTTTTTAATGTCGCTTTTATGTTACGTGAAAGGACACTTACTGTATGCAATTCCATGCATTCAGTAAAAGACAAAATATTAACAACGTATAGACAACACCTTCCATGAGTGTTAAACATCCTAAAAGTGAAATGAGAAATCAATTGTTTTGGACATGTTTGAGGTCTATAATGAAGCGTGGCTCACTGCTGAGGGCTCCTGGGAAGCTCTCTCTCCATTGGTTAATCCAGGTGCCGTGAAACAGACGGAGAACGCCCTCTCCAAATGTCACAGGGAGCAGCTCACATGGCATTACACATTATTAATCACCCTTTCACTGCCTCCGAGTCGGAAACCTCGCAAAACAGGAGCGCGAGATGCAGGCAGGGATGGGTAGCAGTGCTGGAGAAGGGTTAGGAAGCCACTACCATCAATCATCCGGCAGTCAACATTTTCACATGGTGCGGCCGAGCTGGTATTGGCAAGTCTCGAAGTTCTCTGGAGCGTTCTCCACAAAACAACCCCCTCGCTCAAACCACGCTGTCAGCAGGAATATGGCAGGTGCGTTAACTCCCACCACTCCAAATTAGGACCTGCAAGATTTGCAGAAAGTGTTTTTTTTTTCCCATCGTAACTCAGGATAATTAGAAATGATATCAGAGGTGATGGAGATGTTAATAGCTGAGGAGTGCAGAGCGGTTTTGTTCTGGCTCTGAGACCCTGCACCTGAAGAAGAGGTCTCTGTTTGAACGCCCTCAAAGACTAAACCCACACTTCTGCCCGTCTTTGAGGAGACGCATCTTTCTTTCACACAGCCTGATTTGATGACTGCTTCACGACTGAGCTTCCAGAAGTTACTGGTTTGCGGGAGAACTTCATGTCTTCTTAAAAGTGCTCGTTTGATTTCTGTCGCAACTCGAGCCTTTCAGGTGAATGAAAACCTCTGAAACATCAAGAACTGGGTCAAGTTTATAGGAGAGCATGATTTTGAGTCAATCATGTAATACCAAGTCAGAGCACAACAGCAGCTCTGATAATATTATAACAAGTCAGAAAACACAACGGCAAGTCCAAGTCCAACATTTCCCTTTAAAGTGCCCCATTATAGATTTTTTATAGATCTTTCATGCAGTGTGTAACACAGCTCTAAGTGAATGAAAACATCCAGCAAAGTTTTACACATACGTTCTCTCAAAAGTCGTTTTTAAGTCGAAATCTCAAGATGTTGATGTCAAAATGGAACATTGGCATATTGCTGCCCACTTGTTGATCGTTTAGCCTTGGTCTGAAAGAAAATGTAAATTCATTCTTCACCACTAGATGTCTCTTTTAAAGCCGTAAAAGATCTGTTTCTCTGGTAACTGTACACACAGCAGCACTGAGCTCACAAACACAGCTTTATCAGACATTGCATGAACATGAGATGAGATCAATCACCACAGATTAGCATCATGCAAAGCAGGGGTTTGGAAAAACTGTTCTTTTTGCTTCGAACCCTTCATAACCCATAATAGGGGCACTTTAAATTCTCTCCACCCCACAAAAAAACCCCAAACAAAACCCAATTAAACATACCTCTGACTGCATTTTTTGCTTTCCCATTTACTCAACACAAATGAAAGAACAAAATGAAATTGTTATTTAAAATTGTTGTTCACTGAAAACGTTCTCCTCCACCACGGCTGTCTTAAACAGACATGGTAATGATAAAGAATGAGGCTTCCCCTGAGAACTTAATTTGAGTATGTTCCCTTCAAGAAACTTTGCGCTCGCCCTCAACAACAACAAAAAAAACCCTTAGCATTCACTCTAGCAGCTGTGTTTCAGTGCCTTCACGGGCGAACGCAAAGTTTCTCAGGAGAACCCAATACATTTGAAGGAAAATAATAATAATAATAATATAATGTTTTATTTATATAGCACCCTTTAAAAACCCAAGGACACTTTACTTGAAGTTGATAGATAACAGCAAAATGCTAAATGTTTGCAGCAGATTGTAAAATGTGTTGGGGAAAGTAATACTTTTTGTGAGAGAACTCACACATTTTTTGAGCAATTGCAAAAGCATTGAAATTTTTGATCCTCCCATCTCATGTTTTTCTTCTCAGAGGCTCTGTACATCACAAATATAGCACCAACTGAATGTGATATTTGGACTGTATTATTTGGAAATCTTAAGAAATGTTTTGTGCTCTACAGAACATTAAAATAACACAAGTTTGTAAAAGCTGAGGCGATTTAGAGCTGCTTGAGGTGGACTTTTCTTTGCACTAGGGGGCGGCAGAGGCTGTAGTGTTTGTCTGGTGGATTCACAGACAGGCATTTCTCCCAAAAAGATCCTACTGAACCAGAAAGGTGAGGAACAATAGCTTGTTTTTTTTTTATAGCGATATTTGTGGTTTATTAGTTCAGTGACGCCTGACTCATTGGTTAAAGCAGTTTGCATTAATATTAAGGTTCATTAATGTGCGCAGACACACACAGTAAATGCCTTTCTTTATATTTACAAATTCTAAAAATATGTGTTTTCAATTTTAGACACAAAATGAAACTCAATTTTTCCTGGTGGGTTTGATATATTTTCAGACAGTGTTCTGAACTGATTTCACGATGCCTATATAACAGCTCCCGTTTCTCTTTTGTGATGTTATTCCCTCAATATGCTTTCACATGCTGTCATCTCAAGCCTATTGTAAAATAGATACCAGGATTTATAATGGTCCTGTGAATTACTGTATGCACAATGCACTCTTCTTACAAAATCATATTTTGCAGGGATCTTTGTGGCAATTTCTAAGGTAATTTAATAATGATGCATTTGCACAAGAGACATATCTAGAACATGCCACTCCTAATTCAGGGATGAAGTTGATTCACGCAGTTTTGGAAACAGCAAACACATGAAGAAGGAAGCTGCACAGATTGTCTCTGTCGTCAATATTAACATACTGTATTTCCACAAACGATGTATAAACAAAGCACTAATAAATAAATACTTCTCTAAAAATACAAGAGTCCATTGCTAATTCTATTCATAGATAAGAACATAAAAGAAACAACAAAGAGATAATCTGTGTATATGTTCCCTGTATTTGCCACTGTATAACATCCAATCCTTTTGGAGACCTCAGAAATATGAATTAAAATGTATTAATCTAAACATAAAAAGAAAAAAAAATAGTTTCTGTGCTTTTAGAATAGATATGTATTTTAACTGTGTCTATTTTCTGTAGGTTTGATCAATGCATCATATTACAGTAATACAATTATACATATATATGATCATAACACGACCATTTTGTTGCTCTCTTTAATGGCTGATGGATGATTTTTAGATTTAGTATTTATTTATTTATTTTTTTATTCATTTGGTTTCTACAGATTCTGTTTGAATACATTTGAATGGTTAGGTTAGTAAAACAATACATTTTATTTTTAATTATGTCTGTGTGACTAAATGCTGCAAACTTTATTTAGAAGTTACACTTCAAATGTTTTTGCTAGTTTCTCATGCACTTGTGTTTCAATCCATTTAAAAGTATCATATTCATGACTGTGCTCTGTTTCTTCGTTGTCACAAACACACTGAGGCTGAGAGTAAAGCGTTATTCAGATATATCAGAAAGATAAGGTGCTTTGAAATACTGCAGTACAACCCTAATATATGAATGTAAAAGTGTATTGAAATAAAGATGACGTTCCGTATGTCTCCGTGTGAATCAGTCGTGTTCCTGCTGTGTGAAATCATGTTTCACATGAACAAACTCTAGCAGGAGAGAATGAATTATTGATCAGCAGCAAGATTTCCTGCGTAGCGTGAATAGAGTTCATTCACGACAACCTCAATAAAATCATCCGGCTCCGGCTGAGAATCTGAGAGAAGAGCTCACCGTTTCCTGGAAAGATTCGCTAAACGGAGGGAGCCACGTCTTCTCTCTCATTCCAGCATTTAATAAGGATTTATAACATATCATTTCACATTCACGTTTTTTAAATTCAATTACATTTGCAAATCTGAATGGCAATTTGTGGGAAAATGCACAGTCGATGCTGCTGCTGTTCAAATCTTTTTGTGCCAGGTTTGTGTACCACTCTCTGAGTACCTTTCTCTCTGTTTTTGTACTGTGTGTGGTGCATTCTGTATAATGCGATGCATTTAATCATGAATCTGAATACGCCTCTCACCTGTGTTCTCAAATGTACATTATTAGTATTGCTGTTAGGAATCTAAATTTATCAACATCTCTTCTAAACACTTTGGCGTATTCTGTCAAGTCATAATTTCATGCGTGTTTTCTACATCTTCTGGAGTACGGTGTAAAGCTAAAAGTCCTCTATACAACAAACGCAGGAGCGGTAGATTTGTAATACGATATGATGTTTATGTCAGCAAGATGAATTAATGGCTTAGATTCGACTTTTGTCTGTAACACAAAATTGAGCTGCATTATTAGTGTTGCAGTTTGGCTTATTAAAAGAACATAACGGCTGTAAAACAATGCTGCATCTGTGCAGACAGTGTAAAGCTGGCGAAGGCTTTGTTTTGGAGATGTGTGGTGATGAGTGAGCCGGAGTTACCTGAAGGTCCTGCTGGAGTCTTTACTGTGGCTCTCTCTGTCTCTCCTCCTTATGCTACTTTCAAAATGAGCCTCTTAATTCTGCCGAGTGGTTAAATAGCTCTCTCTCTCTCTCTCTGTACCTCCTGTTTCAGCAATGTCAGAGAGAGAGAGAGAGAGAGACTGCAATGTTTTCTAAGTGTTCAGTCTGTTCTCTGATCAAATGTACTTTGTGTTTTTTTAAAGCTTCAGATCCAAACTTATTTAATTTTGTTTCAAAGCCATAAACAATATATGAATATTTTAAGGTGTTCTTATTATGTGTTACATGCACTTACTATAATCATAACAATTAATTCTGCATAATTGCATGCAAGTAACCCTAAACCTAACCTTAGCCATATAGTAAGTACATGTAGTTTATTAATACTGCTCAGTACTTAAATGTATAACTGTCCTGTAACAAATACACTTTAAAATAAAGTGTAACCTGTATTTCTGAATGCAATTCATGTTAATAAATGTGTAATAACAATGTAATTACAAACGTGATCATTCAATTAGTTATTTTAACTCAAAGTCTTATAATGTAGTGATGTTATGACCTTGCAATAGCCTGCTTTTTGTACAAACTAGAATTTTACTAATTATTTTAGATGAGACCAGGAAACATCATGTGCATCTTTTAGATTTTTAAAACTCATATATTGGTTAATTTATGCAGTCGGTGGCAGTAAACACAGAAAGCAGTGTGTTTTTCTTGACACTGGCAGGTGTGTGTCAGTCAGAGGCAGGTGAGAGTAAACACCTGCTGCTCCGCTCAGCTTCACACACAGCTTCAGTTCAACATCTGCATCTCCACGTGAAACACACTTACACAGTAAACCAGCAGAGGAAGACTTCAGAATGAATTTGAGCCGAAGCACAGGAGCACATGACACACTGCTCATCTGTGTCTCTGGTCCTGTTCAGCTTTCATGGACATTTGTCTGTACTGCACTGAGAGAGAGAAAGAGAGAAAGAGAGAGATGGCTGTTTTGACTAAATGTGACATTTACAGAAGGTTTGTTGATGTGTGTTGATAATAATTAGAAAGTACAGCATTAATAAAGTTAGCCAGAGCAAAATATTCACGCTTTCTGATGAGCAATTACTGCGAAGCTCTGTTCTGTTTCCCCCCACCCCCCCGTTACACAATTTGTATTATACCGTAAGTCTTCTCAGGTAAGTGGTAAAAACATAAATATACATTTAAAATAAATGGTCCCGCTTTATATTAGGCTTTATATGAACTTACTTACATTTAAATTAATCATTAGGAACAATGCACTTATTGTGTACGTTGTACTTATTGTTTAAAGTAAGTAGTAGTCAAGGCACCTATAGAAAGTGGGTCCAAATACATTTTTCCATTATAACATAAAACATAGCATTCACTTCATAGTTAGTAACACAGTTGTGTGACACTGTAAGCCTTGAATTACCATTTTTTGGGGGGTCATCACAATTTTGCAATTGATAATTATAATATTTTTTTTTTTTGCTTCATTGAAACCCCAACAAACTAGTATTCATGTATTTAAATGATAATAATCAATAATTTTCAAAGGCAATGTAAATTCATTGCCTTGGAGATACAATCCCCCCCATTAACAAAAAAGTAACAAAAGTTACCATGGTATCTATGTTTATTTTTATTATTATAATTATTAATATTATTATTAACAGCAAGCAAAAGACAGATGAGGTGTGGGTGGAAGTGGAACTGTATTTAAATTCAAATGCCCAAACATAAATATCCTGTAATGTGTGCTAGACTGCTTACAGTGCCATGGTATTTTACCTTGAAGTATGAAAACAATAGAGTATAAACATGCTAATCAATTGTTTTCAAGTTTTAATCACCAAATATCATCATTACTATTGTAAAAAAGTAAGCTGTCACTGTAGCACTGTTGCAGTACTATTATGTATGTTAGTATGTATTAATTAGGTACTGTACAGTACACTTTAAGCACAAACATGCGCATATTTTAGATATACTGTAAATGGGATCCTATAGGCTACAACATCATCCTAGCTACAGTTTTTCTACCTTTTCTAAGTTGCACCGCAGCACTCTGTGAATGACCACAAAAGTGCTTCATTTAGTTTCTATAATAATTTCAATTTCTGAACATATGCATGCCAGTGGGATAATTACCCGAGCAGTCTGGAATGTGTTATATAATACGATCTTTTGTGTGTGAGATGTGATGTGATAGGAGAAAGCGCGGCTCTCCAAGGACAGATAGGAGCGCAGCCTTTCAGCGCTTTAAACGTCACTCAGCCCCGGAAACGGCACAAAGCGGCCTCGCGCCGGGATCTGATGGAGAAGAGAAGGACAGAGCCGAGAACCGAAAAACAGAGAGGGAGGGAAAAAGTCAGACATCAGCAGAAAGAGATTTTTCTCGAGATGCCGTTGTGTGAGATTGAACGAGATGATGAGTGTGTGATGTTGGGCTCATTTTCTCGCTCTCCGTCTCTTCTCAAATATTCAGTGCGCTGGAGGAGTGTTATGAGTGCGTTTAAGTGTGTGTGCAGCGCGCTGAGGGTGAAGTATTAATCTTGCTTGTCACACCAGCCCAGATGTAGAGAGGTCCGCTAGAAGCACAGAGCTGGACTCAGCACTCTCTCTCTGAGTGTGTGTGTGTGTGTCTGAACGGGTTCGCTCAGATTTCACGCTTGCCAGTAAAAGAGAGATCATATGAGACCAAACACAGCAAATTAGCTAATGATATAGGCAGAAGGGGCCCTCCAACAAAGCCCAGTAGTCACAATTAAGTGGATGTGTGATGCCCTACGCTGTTTACAAGACTTATCAACATGCGTCCAAAAACCCAAGCAGCACAACAGACGGCCAGATACGCTGCTCTGCGGGTGTGTGACGGAAGGATGCTTCGCCGAGTTTAGGATACCAGGCACGGGTCGACAGATCCTGAGTCGCGGGACCATCGTGCTGATGTGTGGAGAAGCGTCAGAACTCCTCGATTTGTAGCTCGTTATGCAAAAAACTAAAAAACTTGTAGAGGAGTGCAGAAAAACAAGAGGCCAAGCTGCTCTCACATATGGCGGAGAGCTGCTAAATAATCTGTTGTGTTTTTTTAACGCAAGCTGATACCTGAGCTTATTAGAGAGCGCTCTACAATAGGCCTCTATTCCTTTTTTATGAATAT
Source organism: Enteromius paludinosus (assembly GCA_032361165.1). Lineage (NCBI taxonomy): Eukaryota > Metazoa > Chordata > Actinopteri > Cypriniformes > Cyprinidae > Enteromius > Enteromius paludinosus. The sequence continues at coordinate 127,168 of JAUMHQ010000040.1, read as the reverse complement.
CTACAAGCATTCATGCTGTCGAACGACTAATCACACACAACATAAAAGTTTTTATTTACATAATATTTATGTGTGTGCTGTGCTGTGTTTATTATGCATATATAAATACAGACACATGCATGTGTATACTTGGAAAATATTTTCATGCATTGTGGCTCAGTATGTATTCATATTCATATACATTGTATTGTGTATAAGTATATTTTATATATAAACACAACATATGTTTTTAAATATATACATGCATGGGTGTGTATACATAAATATACACATACACACACATGTAAAACCTTTATTTTGGATGTGATTAGTTGATTCGTTGTTAGTCATAGAGTTTCATCGTGGTCTACTAATAATCACTTTTTTTGTGCCTCTTAACTAGTTGTTTATTAGCATGCATATAACTAGAATATTATCCATTTATTAATAGCAATTAAGCAGATATTAATGGCACATATTAATGAAGTCTTATTAATGACCATATTCTACATCCCCAGTCCTACCTAACACCTAAACTTTAACAGCAAAATTGAAGTTTATTGAGGGAAAAAGTCATATTTAATAGTGAATAAATGTTTCCTATATTTCTTCTGAAGGATTATGGACAATTATTAGGAGCAGTATTTGAAGTATTTGTAAGTTCTTTTAAAATAAGTTTATAGTAATGAAGCATTTGCACTTCAAACTAGTTTACAGGTTATACCTTATTCTTTTTTTTATAATATTAATATACAAATAGCGAGTTATGTATTTATTGTTACAGTAATTAAGTGTTACTGTTATTAGCTCATAATGAGTTAGATAATACTTTTTACTTTACTGACCATAAATAGCTCTCACTTTAAATGAAGTCGCAGAAAATCTGAAATCTGAAAGTGCTTTATTATCAAGAGTTTGAAAATTAATAATTTATTTTCATAAAAATTTCATTTTTGAATACTATTACAAATAACTAGAAATTCATGTATTTGAATGTGTCCTTGTTACAGTGTAATTATACGTTTAATATTAATTAACAACATGTACTTACTATATGGTGAGGACTAGGGTTAGGGTTTGGCTTTGGGTTACTTGCATGTAATTATGCATAATCTATTGTTCATTTGGAAACATCTAGTAAATATATGAGTAAACGTTACTCCATTTACAGTGTTACAATGTACAATGTTTCTGACTTTGAACTTATTTTACGGTCTCTGTCTCACTATATCAAGGTTAATTATCACAAAAAACAATAATTTTCTTCTTTAAGCCAGATACGAAACAATTTAGCAGTATTTATTTTTTTTGTTTTTGGCTTTCTTAGGATGCATATAAGAAGCAGAACATTCTGGATCTGTCTTTGAGCAGTGTACGGTACTCTTGCCATTACAAACCTTGGGTAAAAACACCTGCTGAAGTCTGTTTATGAAGTTTGAATATGGTTAAGAATGGTTCATAAAAAACTAATTTTCCACTCACAACACAAAGCACTAGAACACAAGAAGGAAAACTGTTCATGAATATATCATGTTAATAACAAACTACTCAACTTTCAAGTTTTTTTCTCATAAAGTTTAAATTTTTTTTTTATTCAAATTGACATAATAGGTGATTATCGTTTTGCATTACTTGTTTTATTCTTCAAAATTTGCATGTACTGCACCTACCGTACATGTTGTAAAAACTAATAACTAATACAAAGCATTAAAGGAGATATTATATATATATAAATATCTTATTCAGTCATTGTACAATTTAAAAAATTGCTAGTTATACAGTAGATGTGCCATGCTTATTTTTTACTTGATAATAACGTTATTTATTTATTATTATTTCTAACACGAATTCACCCTAATTAATTTGTAGTTTCTGCAAGGCTGACTCGAAACTCAAATAAACTTCATGTGAAGGATTAGAATCGACACTCAAATTGACAAGCTTTCATTAGTAAGAGGAAACGGCTTATATTAGCTACATTTGATCATACTAATTGTGGTTCAGTTTTAATTATTGAACTGTGAATTGAATTAGTGTCAGAAATCAACTGTTAATGACTTTGTCCTGTTTGATCACGTACTTGTATTAAGAGTGATGGCACACAGGCCCGGGCTGATTCTCTCTCCCGTCCAGCGACACACTCGAATTAAGTCATTTTGATTCATAACGACATGAAAAAGGTTAAAAGCGCAAGGCTGTTCTGCGAGGGGAAAATGAAGCCGTTAAAAGCCGGTCCCTCTTCAACGTCAGTTTCTCTTTGGTGTTATATGACTGTATCTATTATAATACAGCTTATCTAATCTAAAAGGTCATCAGATCATGTGATTAATTTGGCAGCTGTAGACAGCAGTGTGCTAGTTTGCCCTCGTAATCGCTGTTTCTCGCTCGTCTCTGTCCGTGCAAATTAAAATCAGCCTTTTCATCTCAACACACAAAAAAGATCAGTTTGAACATTTACAATCTTTCATGAAACATTTCTAATTTAGAACCATTGCCATAAAAAAAAAAAAAAAAAAAAAATTCTGGAATCATATGCTTTTAATATTCTGAATGTTCTCCATCAGTTTTGAATGTGCATTAAATGTGATGAGAAACACCAAATAATACAAGCTGTTAAGTCAGATTAGTAAACTATGAGCCAGTTTAAATGAATTCAAATCAATTAAATGAATTCATTAAACAAAGACTCACAAATAACAGGTTTTGAGTCAGTCTAAACAGTTCTTGACTTTTTTTTTTACTGATTTCATGCCCACCTTAAAGTGAAGTGATTATAATTTGTACGCAATAATTATAAGATCTGCAGTACTATATAATTTTTTGTATGACAGTTTGTAGTTAAAATACACTTTTTTTAGTAGAGTTTTGAGTTAACCTATAGTTTAAATTGTCTTTGTTACAGTGTAATCATACTAAGTAATATTAATTAACTACATGTACTTACTTTATGGTTAGGATTAGGGTTACTTGCTTATAATTATGCATAATTTATCGTTATGATGAAGTATATGCAATGTGTGACAGGGTCCATAAAATAAAGTATTACTGAGTTTTGTACTTTTTAAATGAAAAATAACACTAAAATATGTAACCAAAAACATATGCTGTGTGCTGTCTTGTTTAATATAGCAAAATAAATATGATTTTTAAAAAATATGCTTACATTTCAGTTTAATACGGTCAATGTGGAGTTTTACAGATTGAACATAAATTTACAGTTATAAAATTTGGTGTATACCCATGAGGTGGTAAAGATACAGTACTGTAAAGATCCATGATGAATCAAAAATCATCAGAAACTGAAGTAAATATAATATACAGTATAGAAAGAGCTCAGAGTCAAACACACGTTTTTCTTATTTATTATTATTATTATTATTTTTTAAATCAAGAAGGATTTTCCAGACCAGTAAAAGTTATTGTGTTGTTTTCAGAAAAAAAAAAATAGAGTTTTTATACCAAGCAAAATAATCAGCCAATGGGGTGAGGAAAAATAATGAAAATCCTTATTAATTTAATAATTTGTAGATATCTGGGCTTAGCCTGGCTTCGCGACTATTAAGCTCATAGGAGCTTAGTCTGGCCAAGCTGCCTACTACCCTCATTCTGGGAGGTGGGCTTAACCTGCGTCCAACAGATGCCTCTGTATACTACTGGACGAATCTACAACCAATCAGACCACTCATTCCAATGACGTATGCTTAGTGATGGAACCATTAAAGCAGTAGGAAAATGTGTTTACTTAATATAATTACTTAAGCTCCATTTTCAAAGAAAACCTGTCATGAAAATTTCTTAAAACAGCTGCAGCAGCAGTGTCGAACGATTGTTGCTGCTTGGTACACGCCGTGTTTGAAAGCCGGTATGGTTTCCGGTCGTAGAACTGCTGCGTCATTGCGTTACACCCACCTCGTTTCTCATGGGTTCCCTTTTTTTTGGGAACGGAAATGCTCTAAAACGGAAACTTAGCCAGACTAACTTTTCTCGCGAAGTGAATGTAGAGTCAGAGGAAGTATGGGCGGGCCCAGGCTAATCTGGGCTGGGAACAAGACACAAAAATTGGGTAACACTTTATAATAACTACACACTATGAATGATTAGTTCAGCATTAGTAAGCATTTATTTAATCCTTTATAAACCATTGTTATGCGTTAGTTAAAAGTTTACAAGTGCATCTATAAACGCCTTGTTCTTGTGCGTATATATAATGTTTACTAACTGTATTTTCATACTTTATTAATGATCAGTTTATCATTTTTTTAATTATTACGTT
>JAUMHQ010000040.1:68618-84920 GCA_032361165.1 Enteromius paludinosus | reverse complement strand
CCCTTTTCAGAAAGTTTTTCAAACCAGAGGTGTGAAGAAGCACCTCTGAAACAGGGGGGTGTTGTGACCCTTTAAAGAAGGGCAAAACACCCACACAATAAAATATACAAAACAATGAAAAAATACTGAATTATTCATTCATAAAATAGATAGCTCTTTCAGAAGATTGAGATTTGAGATTCAGATTTGCGTGTAATTTTTCTGTCACTCAGGGAGCCGCTTCGGATGTTATCACTCGATTGAATGGGCCGTTATCAGTGGTTATCAGCCCATTCATATTGGTCATAGGGTAAAACTGGTAAAACTAAAAATGAGATTGTGTTTATTTAACGACTACACATACCCCAACCCTAAACCTACCCTTTACTATGATACAAAAACAGTATTATTGTTAAAAAAGTGTTAAAAAAAATCGTTCGATTGATGTGCGCATGCCCATGATCTGGCAGTTTAGCAGAGATTGCTGTAAAATTATTTGCCAACAGAGGGCGCAGTTCCACTTGAAACATGTTTTCTTGTTATTCAGTAGAGTAGGTTATACAGACAGATACGTACTTGTATTTCAGGCATCTTAAACAACTTTGTTTTTTCTGAGCTTAATTAAATGCATGAATTTGAAGTTAAACAATTTAATTGACATCTGAAACTTGAGGAATTTCTTAAGGAACCTATATAGAGTTCAGTAGGTTCTCAGATATAAAAGACCTGTTGATTTTTTACTAGAGAAATTGAGAATAGAGTTTTATGATTATCTAATGTTGACATTTGTATTGAGTATGACCTCACATTGACCATGTCATGTGACCTTCCTTCTAGCGAGGAATATGCAAATAAAGTCAGTTCCGGTTCAACAGCATACTGAGTAAGCATGTTTTTTCCTCCGCGTAATTAATTTACCGGTTATTAGACGCAAAATGGCTGTGCCAACATCTAAGCAGTGTTGTTGGCTTGAATTTGCTGTTATAGTGATTAGTTCTAGAAGCTTGTTTCCTTTCTATTAAATATTAAACTTCTGTTAATGTTAAAATGTTAAACTTTTGGCTGTTGTCAGGGACAATGTGAGTTGCTTTTTTTGTCAAGTCAGAGCTTTTAACAATACAGATTGTAGCAAAGCACTGAACGAATCAATTAATGGAACAGAGTGATGGTAATGTTTAATGACGAGAATTTAACTATTTATTTATCAATTGCAGAGACCATCTCTGTAATCAAGATGATGATAATCGCTAGAAATCAGGTGTCCCCAACTAAGCAAGCCAGAGGCGACAGCGGCAAGGAACCAAAAACCCATCCATGAGAGAATGGGGGAAAAAACCTTTGGAGAACCAGGCTTGGTTGGGGCCAGTTCTCCTCTGACCGGACGCCCAGTACCTAATTTCCAGTTCTTTTTTAAACACATGGTCTCCAATGAAGATCATCTCTTTGTGCTGGTTCACCATCTGATCTGGATACCTGGATATCTGATGTTCCAGAGTCTGTGTGCTAAATAGGAAAAAGACCTGCCACCCGCAGTAGATTTTTAGACGGGCTCACCCTTTTCTCCAGCTATCTGCTGCTATGACGAGTTTCTTCCTGAGGGGAGGAAAGGCTTGTGCGTAGTATTAGCGTGCATTGCCGGTGCAACATGTGCATAACAGCATTTCATTCTAAGGATTTAAATAGATGGATTTCTCACTGCATTTGATTCCGAGGAACTAAATGGTTGGATTTTTCACTACATTTGGTTCTGAGGAACTAAATGGTTGGATTTTTCACTACATTTGGTTCTGAGGAACTAAATAGTGTTCAAATCTATGGTTAGGAGCGCTTGATGGGAAAAAAGAAAATTCTCATTTTGAATTGGCAGTAGGGGCTGCTGGGTGGAGCAGCCCCAGCCATGTTCCAACTCCTCAGTCAGGGAGCATCATTTCTCAAACTTACATTAAGTGAAGTCAGAGTGACGCTCCCTGACTGTTGTCTCAATAGAAGACTTTTGTAGTCCTGATGTTCATGACTTCGGAGTGCAGGCTCCTCTGGGAAAGAGTGGTGTACACCGGTGTGCCCTCAGGAGAACTGGTAACTGCTAACCCTGCCAGTGTTCCAGGGCGCAGCGGTCTCCAGCGAGCGCTACTTTCAGTCTTTTCTGCCCAGAGACATAGCAGAGCTGAAAGGCTTGCCATCGGTCTCTCAATGGGATGAGCCCATTCTTTTTCCCCCAGTATCCAGTCTCAAGAGACTGGTTCCCTTAGTAGACTATTCGGCAGCTTGGAAGCTACTGCCGAATGTGTCTCGTTGGGTCCTGCACACTGTAGAAAGAGGCTACAGTATCCAGTTTGGATTGCCTCCGCCGCAATTTGCAGGCATTTTGCCTACACTTATGGGCAAAGAGCAGGCTCTGGTGATGGAACAAAAGCTAGACATTTTCCTTAAAAAAAAGGGGGAAGAAGGATGGAGGGCTGAGGCCCATTTTAGATCACAGACTCCTAAACTGCTCATTGATGAAGCTGAAGTTTAGGATGCCTACTGCCAAGCAGGTCATGTCACAAATCAGGTCCAAGGACTGGTTTGTCATGATAGATCTAAAAGACGCTTACTTTTAAGTGTCAATCCCTCCTTCTCACAGGAAGTTCCTGAGGTTCACTTTCAGGGGCAAAGCATACCAATATCAGGTTCTCGTTTGACTTGGACTCTTGGATAGTTTTAGAGACTGCTGCGTCCAACGGGATACCACTTGGCCTGCTGTACATGAGACCCCTACAGTGGCCACTGTAGGAACAGAGGTGTTTCCCAGAGGAGAAATCCCCTTCACATGATCAATGTGTCACACCGAGCCATACGTGCCTTAGACATGTGGAGGGAACCTTGGTTCCTGCATCAGGGCCCGGTGCTGGGAGCTCCTTGTCGCCGTGTATTCTAGCGACGGATGCAGTCGTGAGTGGCCGCTCAGCCCGCTGTCTGTGGAGTGGTCGCCATCTCATATGGCACATCAACTGCCTGAAGATGCTGCCTACATTAATTAGGACGTCCTACATGTGTGCACGATGAAGAATTACTGTAGATTTTTCAGTTTTGCCTTGGCCTTAATGTGTGCGCATACTACCAAGTTCAGTTTGTTGTTATGTTTTTAAATTTTAATGACAAGATTGTATTTTACAGCTCTTAGTAAGTATGCAGCAATATGTTAACGAAAAAAAATTCAGCTTCTTCAAATAATGTTGTTTTTTCCTGGTTGAGACTATATTTGACTATAACAGTTATATATATACATAATAGAAATATTGATTTTAAAATACTAATTATTACCGATTTTGAAGTGTTTTGCCTTAGATTTACTCCGATAGGTAAATCATTTGTTATAATCATTGTTAAGATGCTACTAGACCGCTGTGAGAATCCCTGGTGAGGCCTCGTGATGGATACTTCAGATAACCGGTGTAAGTATACTGTGGCTAATTTTTGCATTCCACTATGTGAATAGATGGTCACCTGAGCCAAATTTTGGTTCCAGTGTGGCATTTTACTAACAAACACTATTCTCTATAAAGCTGTTTTTGGGACAATATGCATTGTGAGAAGCACTAATTGCCTTTGGCTGGCTTAGTTGGGGACACTGGCAATATCATTGACTTCATTGTACAGATATTTTTTAACTGAACTGAGCTGGACTCTAACTAGAAAACTGATTGTTTCCCTGCTGAAGAAACTGCATATGCTGGGTATGTTTAAAATCTGGGATGCTGGTTTAAAGGAATAGTTCTCCCAAAAAAAGAAAGTTCTATCATTGTTTACTCACTCTCAAGTTTTTAGTTTTGCTGATTACAAAGATAGATATTACGTCTTCCGCCATTTTAGAGTATCACAACGCATGCGCTTGAGCACATTTGACGTAATCAGCCTTGTTTACATCCAGGGAAAGCACAGTTTTGGAACGAGATGAGGGTGAGTAATTAATGACAACATTTTTATTATTGGGTGAGCTGGTCCTTTGCTGGTTTATGCTGGTCATTTCAGCAGGGTTATTGTCATCCTCTTGCATTATTGACACTATGCTCATGTTTGATACAATAAAGCTGCTTTGACACAATGTATATTGTATATAGTACTACAAAGGTGAGCTGATGACTAATGTTATACAATATTTATAATGTTAGAGAGAAAAAAAAAAACTGAAAGCATTTAACTTATTTTGGCAAAAGAAAAGAAAAAACAAGTTTCAATGTGACAAGCTGACAAAAAATGTTGCACACGTTTTGAAAGTTTTTCTCAACGAACATGTTTTCTCCTTCCAAACTAATATTGCAATATTGACATCAGCACAAAAACTTCAAATCAGGTTTTCGACATTATTTTGATCATGTTCATCATTACCTTTATGCATATATAAATGAACATTGTGTTATTATGGATGAGGAGGCACTACACCAGCAAGGAGGTTGATTTACATCAACTAACTATGAACACGCACACACACACACACACACACACACACACATCCTCTACACTGCAAGAGAAACGTTCACAACATAAACCTTCATCCCTTCGTTTGCATAAAGTACAAATCAACATTAAAAATAGCATTTACATTACACGGCTCTTTACTGTCTCAACTTAGGTGTTCGTTTCTACTCAACACAGTTGTACAGTTACGGTAGAATATAATCTTAATAAATTACATCATCATATACAAATATGACGGCGTGGACCCACACGCATTTATACATGTATGGTACATAGTGATTTCATTGCAGTCAAAATCAAATTAATACAGTATGGTACCTATATAGCATTACAGTGTTATTTTTTTCAAAGCGTTGTTCTTTTGTTACCCAACATTTACAATTATAACACTACACCTTTATTTTCTATACATAAACACAACTCATACACACCGAATATAATAAAGAGGATACTTCCGCCCGATACAACCCCCGACACGTGTACTCTTCCATACTTCTTTTTGTGTACGTTACAGAAGATTTCTTTTTTTTTTTTCTAGACTGAAAGTTTTAGACAAATCACAAAGCTGCTGGGGGAGGGTCTTTCCTCTTAGTGTATTATGTAACATTCTGTTTCATTGTTGTATTTGGTCCCACACTGAAACTCCACGAGCGATGCCCAACTCCACGTATTTATATGTTTTTAGTAATGCAATCTGGAAAAACAGGCACGTGAAGAGCACTGCTTACATTATCAAAATCATGGCTTTTCACCATATAGAGTTCAGCTGTGAGAAGAATAAACATGAAATGATTCCAAAAAGTATTTGGACACTTGAGTCGCATTAAAAACGGTATGAATTACAGATTCAGCCATCTATCATTTCAAACCTAAAACTGCTTTGTCATTTTATTTATTAATTTCGAAAATTGTGCTTGTGCTATCATTCAGTCAACTACATTAAGTGGTGGGATATTTTGTCATCCAGTGCAATGCAATGAGTAGTTTAAAATTGTCATTCACTCAAGTTGTGCCAAATCTGTATGATATTTCTTCTGTTGAGCACTAAAATATAGATTTTGAAGACTGACAGTAACTATTGATTTTCAAGGAAGTCAATAACTACTAGCAACTGTTTGGTTACCAACATTCTTTAAAATATATTATTTTGCATTCTACAGAAAAAAGAAACTCGCATAGCTTTGGAACTACTCGAGGGAGAGTACTGATCTGTTATTTTCGAGTGCCCAAATACTTTTTGCCCCAATGTACTGTACAGTAACCTGCAAATCAAGGTTTGGCACCATGTTTACATTTTTATTTCAGTTACTCTTTTAGAATTGAAAAGTTTATGTTTAGTCTTGGTCCAGAGTGTGTTAGTTAAGAGGCCATGAAAGAGGGCATGTGGCGTTGCGGGTGTGAAATTCACGTATGGATTTGGTCAATGCGCTGTGCATAAGTAGCCCAAATCATGCACAGGAAACATTCATGTCCATCTGGAGAACCTTGATTTGATATCAAGAGGTGACCATGAATGGATGCCAAATAGAGACGATGCTTATGCAAGACTTTCTTGGAGTAACTAAGAACAACACGTGACTTTGACAAACATGAGATCAACGACCAACCAGTTGGACAACTGTGGCTATGTTCAGAACATCATGCTTACATACTATGCGGTGTTTAGTATGCATACTTTTTTACAGTCCATGGAATACCCAGATGTTTTTATTAACGACGTAGTGTAGATCCCATGATGCGATGTGTGATAAATAAAACTAATTCTTGTTTAAATAAAATCCATTTTGGCAGTGGATTTTTTTTAGTTCAACTAAATTTCAATGCAGTTGTATTGTGTGATGATACCTGGATGCAACTTGCATCCCAATAATACATCTTAGTCAGGTTAGAAGCCATGTTAAATATAAGAAATAAAACGAGGCTGTGAGGGAGAGATTTGGTCTTCACAATGGCATGCACTGTATAATTAAATGTTTTCTGACAAATCGCGACTTTCAAAACAAAGAATGCTGAAGAATCTATATGTTGTTAAACAACATTACGTTCCACAGAACACACTGCACTTAGTCCCTCAAAAATTCAATATGGCGCCACCCTAAGACTAAGGCCTACTGCATACTGTTTCACATACTATCTTTAAAAATAGTATGCAGCATCCATACTACTGCTAGGATAGGATTCTGTTCTGAACAAAGCCTGAGATTTTCCACCGCTTCCTGGTGTGAGGTTGACATGAGTCTGCTGCCCTCTGTGGTCACTGTGGGAATTGCATACGGTACAGATGGCCTGAGGAATCAAGGGCTACATGCTCCATAGCACATGCTGCTATGCATACAGACACAGACATCAAGAGAACGATAGCTAATATATTAATCAGCGCAACAAGGTATGAACCAATGGTGAGAGTAAGAGGAAAACCCAAAATAGCCCGTTGTGAGTCCTATTCTGCTTAACATGTGACACTGGACGAGTACCCCGTAATTGCACACTGACTCCGTTAGATGAACTTTGTACTAAAATACAGCAGAGTGGCCACGTGAATATCTGTTCAGTTGGATATTACGCTATGGTTTGTACTCTAATTTCAAATAACATGTATTCTGCACCAATAATGTGTAGCCGGCACTTGCATAACTGATGGGTCACGTACTTGTTGATATCTGCTTGTTTGTACTCATGTATATGCTTTTTAAATATTTGCAAATAGATATTAGTAGTGAGCAAGCTCTTCCCCGCCTCCCAGATCAGATCAATATATACAGTGTGGCTATCTTTACTAAGATTCTTTTTTTTTTATTTTTAACAAGACTGCATTGCACATCTTCAGGGAAAGTCGTTCATATTAAGTCTCTGGCGTTTTTGCCTTGTCGTTACGTCGGACAATCAGAGCTGCCTCCAAAGGTGTGTTGTCCTCCAGTCAGGTGATCAGATTTCCTCAACGTAATTGGCCGGGTATAAGCCTGTCCGGCCGCTGTCCAGACGGCCTCTGCACCAGCCCTGGTCATCTTCCTCTTCGATCTTTGTTAATTCATCACCTGTGAGTAATGCAGATTATATAACTGACATATCCACGATGTAAAGAGTTAATTTGCAAAAACCGATAAACAGCACCTAAAAAAACATTTATAAATTGTTGATCGTCGAAAATTGATGTGCAATATTCTCCACATACAGTATAGTGTGATCTGAGCATATTTGGCATCACATCAAGGCATCACAAGTTCACATTTTACTGCAGAAGCTGACAACCACCCTTTTGAACAGAAGCCGATTAGTCCATTTTAGCGAATCAGTGAACTGTATTCGGGTCAGCTGACAGAGCTACTTTGACTTTAAAAAGACATACTAGGTGAGAGGAGTTTCATTAAAGCTGATTAAAAGTGATTGATGAAAAGTGAATGATGAACCTGGGATCTTCTTCAGGTGTAAAGGAAAATAAAAGCTGATTGGCTTTCATGGAACTCTGCATAAGAAGTCCATTAATATGATGACAGAAATCATGTAATCACATCTATATTATCACAGCCTTTTGTTAGGTATCTACATTGTCATCTGAACATATCACTAAGATTAAATCACTGTTTTTTAAACTTTAAAATATTAAATATGGAGTTATCTGCTTTTGCCAATTCACACTGCACAGACAAATGGCAACAGACAAGTTGGCTGTTGTATTTACAATGTTATGAAAAATAGTTCACACCACACCAACAGACACCGACCAACTTACTGACTGGGAAAAAAATAAATGATCCTATACTCCCAATCCAAATTTTACTCCTATTAAGGCATTTGTGTGTCATTATTAACAGAAAAGGACATTAAAATAGACAAAAGAGGCTGTTGGTGAAGCCGTGGTTATTGTAATTGAAATGAAAACAAACTCTAATCAACTCCAACCAACATCTGACAGGGCAAACACACTGATCCAACAAATCTGTTGGCGTTTGTGCGGTGTGAATTCGCCTTAAAAAAAAAAAAAAAAAAACTACCGATGAACTTTAATGTGGTACATGGAGGGCATTCTTTATAAAGACATTGATAATGACAGCTGTTTAGATGAGCTTACAATGTTTGCTTTGCACTTTACCTGCTTTGAAGGTTAGCTCATCCTGCTCTTGCCCTTCATAGTCATAGAGCGCTCGCACGCGCACGCCTCCTCTGCTGCCCGAATCGTCCTCGAACGAGTTTGCACCCCCATTTGTCTCATTCCCCGAGTACCCGGCGGGCTGCTCGTCATCCGACCACTCTGTGGAGTACGCCTGGTTCTTATCATAGCTGCTCACACTAGTCAAAGACAGAGGACACATGCTGTTCACACGGAAGAACAGCCAACGATACCACCTAAGTTTGTGCACTTTTAAACCTTCAGATTGGAACCAGTTTTACAGCCAAATGCCTTTTAGGGCCCTGTTTACATTAGTGCATTTTTGTTTTAAAATGAAAACGTTCCTTGTCTACACTGCTGTTCTCACTGCATTTCAGAAACGACCTCTTTCCACAATGCACAACCGAACATGCATTTCACATGACCATTCATGCAGGTACAACCATGTGCTTGGAGCTGCCAAATGGGGAATCTACCTATATATACAGTATTAATTCAGGGTTTTTAGCTAGTATAAGCAAAAAGACACAACAACAGTATCTATGGGTACAACGGTAAGCATGATGTTATTGTTGACATGGTCATCAAAGATAGGCAGAAAAATTTGTATGCTTTTTGAAATGGAAATGTACTAGTGTAAACGTATCTGTAAACTCCGGCAGTATGTGCATCATATTTCAATCTGTTGGTCAATCAATCAATGACTAATTAGTCAATATTGCATGCTCTGGGGCGATTGATACTGAGTAGTCACAATATACATTCATTAAGATTTCACTGGAGATGGGAAAAGCCTTTTAAGCCGTTTCTGAAGTACTGAGATTGTCTGCGCTTCGGGAGTTATTTAAAATATTCAAAGATTGAATATTGTGCAACAACTGAAAATACTTTCAGCAAAACATCTACATTCAACTCAAGAAACCTGTACAGACTCTTGATAAGAGGAGAGTCCTCTGCAGAACCTCAAAGAATCTTTGAAGACGACAGCAATCAACCTCTAAAAAGAGAAAAGGGCATTGCACTGCAGCTAAAAGAAAGGATCCTGGAGAAGGTTAAGGAAGGCAGAGATGATATCTTACCTGCCACGATCTCCTGGTTGACCTGCATGCTCTGTGCTCGGAGTAGCCGGAGCCACTCCATCTGGCTTCTTCTTTTCTCTCTTGGCAACAGCATTGGTGGCTTCTGGATTATACTCCTGAGAAGGACAGATTCAGAAATACATAGCTTGAGGGGGCGGGGGGATGTAATTTAAAACTGTTTTAAACAAGGTTTAAGAAAAACAACTTGTTTATACAATTAACCCTTTGTGACAACGCTGAAATGTGACAACTAGCCCTGGGCTTCCTAACCTTTTTCATAAACCCAGAAAGGGCGCAAAACAGTTAAAACCTGTTAAATGTTATTTGTTCATTAAAAGTTGTGTACCTCAAACTGGGGCCAGTTCATATGCATGCCAGGACCATGGTTATTACTGAACCACTTGAGATCCTCTTGTGTGTTGGCAGCCAGAATGGTGCGTTCAAACTCACGGTACACTGACGCATAGCTAGAACATGGAAAACAAAAACACAGACTTGGCAGTAAGCTCTGACAAATACAGCTGAACTAGACTAGAGAAGTAAACTAGACAACTGTATTGCTTTCACTTCAGTGACTGGTTAAGGGGCCATATGATGCGACTTCAAGTTTTCAGTGTTACAAGCTGTTAGTGCATAGATAAGATCCCTGAAGTTGCATAACCAAGAGATATTCTTCAGAAACATTATGACTTGTTCATGCCCCCACTTTTCTGCATTACAGAGTGGGTTTGTTTTCAAATGTTTAAGCAAAAAAGAAGTCAGAGCTATTATTCTCCTTGTTGTGTTGCTGTAGGCGCCATGCTCTGGAGATGCAGTGTTTAGTTGTGATAGTGAAACTACTTTGTTTGTGCTTACAAAAGAGGAGATAGCTAGAAATCAGTGGTCATGTTGGATTTACAACACTGTTCAGGAAAAGTTTCATTCAAATATTAGAGTGTGTTCAACACATTTACGGAGGACTGACTCCTAAAACCTGGAGAGCAGTTACATTTTCTTATTAGAAGAACCTGCTACTTACTATTTAAGTCATGATAATCAGTACTTATATCTCCACTGGATGCAACAAATGCCTCGTTTGTAATGGCTTTTATTGTTTTTGTGTCATAGCGCTGGAACTCGGCATCACGTTATGGTTAGGGGCGTATAATTTCTGCCACTTGCTTGCAGTATTCGGCTAGTCACAGTGCACTGGATAGCTGGCCAATCAGAGCACACCTCCCTTTTTTAGAGCGATGAGCTTTGAACAAATCAACCCGTTCCAGGAGGCGGGACTTAAAAGAGGAACAAAAATGTACAGCACTCGGCAAATAATGTGCTTTTTGAACCTTAACTGCATGAACACATTGCATTACCCCAAGTACACAAAATAATGTTCGTTTTAGCAACATCATATGACCCCTTTAATTGAAGTCCGGAATATAATAACTGTGTGAATCAGCACAGACAAACTTTTTCTGGGGTTTACACTGACTTTTGGTTCTCGGTGAGGTTTAGGTGTCGTTTGATGTCCAGGAGGACCTCTTTGAGGAAGGTCAGTCGTTTGACCTCGTGCTGCTGGCATTGGTCAAACACCTGCTCCATGGACTCCATGTACTGCGGTGTGCACTTCGACAGCTCATCCAGAGACTTCTCATACTTCTCCTTCGCCTGCAGCACAAACACACATATTACAAACAAAAGCTACGAAGCTAAGTTGCACAAAAGCAGCTCTCAATTTGCAATGTCTGTGCTTACAAGCCAGTCAAAATCTATTTCAAAAAATGTCTTCATGTATCCACACATTAATAATTCAAGACCATTGTTTTTCAGACTCTATCCTCCAGGACTGTAATGTAATAATTAAATGCATTCAATAGAGGGAGAGAGTGATTGTTGTATCTTTGAATGTAATAGAACTCCACATAAAAGTCCTTGCTCATTTTATTAGTTTCATAGTTGTAAGAGTGATATAAGATGCTGAGGTAAACGTCTCTCAGCGGAGATGTGCTCCAGATCCAGATTTGAATATTATGTCTTTATTTATTGTAGTAGGTAAAATTGCTATATGTACACAAACAGAGCAAATCTAAGTAAATCATTATTATTATTAAGTTATACTAAATACTAAAGTGCATACATTAGGCCAAATCTGTATGATTGTGTCAGAAATTCAGGATCGTGTGGAAAATATAAAATCTGGAGTGGATCTGATGATGTCATTTCTGCTCTTCCACTCCACTTGCATACATCCAGTATGTGCTGGATGTATGCACATACTGGGTGTGGATGTGTATCCTCCGGTAACTGTACACACAGCAGCACTGAGCTCACAAACACAGCTTTATCAGACATTACAGACATGATGAGATGAACATGAGAGCAATTGACCAATCACCACAGATTACCATCACACAAAGGAGAGGTTTGGAAAAATTAATCATTGAGTGAATCATTTGAGAGAATCAATGGGCAAATAAGATAAACATAAATGCATAATATAAGCCCATGAAAGTGTTTTTGACCTTAAATGGTTGTTGAAGACTCCCAAAACCAAATATAAACCCTTCATAACCCATAATAGGGGCACTTTGAATCCAATCTTTTCTTTATTTTTCGCACCTTCTGCACGTCCTGTTTGCATTTCTCTGTCTTCTCATGGAGTTTCTTCTGCTGGTCAGGAGTGACAGATGCATCCGCCTCCCGGGCTGCAGCCAGTTTCTCCTCTTTACATGCCATGTGATAGTTCTTCTTTGCCGTCTCCATCTGCAGCCAGACATACCACAATTAACTAACCGCAGTACTGCAACTAAATGGATGAAGCTTAGAGAATGGTCGTTAACAACGGAGGACACTACATTGCTCTTCCAGGCTTTTAAATGATGTACAAATGCATTGTTTTGGTTGTAGGACAACTTTGATGAAAGGTTTTGATGTTGATTTATAGCGCTATAGCTCTCCTTCTCATGGTTATGTTCAATTAATCAGTTGATCTAGTTCACAAAGCTGGTCTGGATGATTTGGATCTTTCTCATACACAACTGTCACCTATGACGTCAGAAGACATGGAATGTAGTGAATATGGTTTACTTTTGTGCTCATTTGTGATTTATTATCCTTTTTTCCCACTAAAGAGAGAATGTCATGGGGTTGTAAAGAGTGTGTAAATAATGAAAGATCGTGTTTGTAGTATTGCTATAATATCTTGTAAGCATACTACATCAGCTGGATTTCAGACTGCATGCATAATTAACATGCATTTAAATTATTTATATGCATATTAATGAAATAATGCCGTTACATTACAATGCTAACACAGAATTTACATCATTTGTACCTCCTTGAGTTTCTTCGCCCAGGGTTTCTGGGCTTTCTTGAAGCCCTCTTCTGCCTCTTTGGTTTCCTTGAAGCCACCTATCATCTGTCTGTGGTACGAGTCTTTCTGCCAGTTCTTCACCTTCTCAATGTCCTCGTTCATCAGGCCGTTCTTCACCTCTTGATGAAGCTCACTCACCTTATCAGCCTCTGTCATCATGGCTATCCAGGCACGCTCCACAGACCCATACTGAGGTCCTGGCCACACAAACACATGCATTCAAACCAGACAAATGCACTGAATATACTGAGATGACTTCTTTTATTGGTATGATTTATGCCCACAGTTGAGCAAAATTGTAAATAACTGCTTCAAAGACTTGGATGAAAAAAACAGCTTTAGGTTTCTCTGACTGACCTTTCTCGATCAGTTGCCTCCACCTTTTGGACCATTCAGTGAGCTGCTGGCTGTAGGCCTTCTCAATCTTGGCACGATCCTGAAGGCAGTTCATAAGATCATTGCAGAGTCGATGGCCGTCGTCAATTCTCTTGACAGCGCGCTTATAATTTCCCACCTAAGTGAAGTGGAAGAAATCATATTGCACATCACATCATATTACGTATAACTTAAATTTAATTTAATTTAAAAAAACTAGAATTCTGCACAAAGGTTTATATAACCCATGTAGAATCTGCAAGACGATACCATGAAAATGTCATTTAGTACTACTGTGTTTTAGCTATTTGACAGAATGCTCACTTAATGGAAATTATAGTAAACAGTAATACTGTGCAATTTTGTTGTAACCTATTTTCAAATGTATTTTATTCTTGTAATCCAAAAGTTGAAATTTCAGCATCATTACTCCAGTCTTCAGTGTCACCGGTCCTTTAGATCATTCTAATATACTGATTTGCTTCATGTATTGTTATCATCATGTTGAGTTGTGTTGAACATTTTTGGGGGGTAAACTGTAATAGATATATTCAGTATTCAGAAAGCTCAGAAGAACAGCATTTATTTAAAATAATTAAAATCTTGTGTAACATTATAAATGTTTTACTATTGTTTTTGATCATGAAAAAAAAACTCACTTTCTACTAGTCAGTAGTATATATCGTGCTGTCAAACAATCAATCGCAATTAAACATATCAAAAATATGTTTTTACATGATATATGTATGTGTGCTGTGTATATTTGTTATGCATATAAATACACAAACATACAGTACATATTCAAAAAATATTTGCATGTATATACATTTACATTCATATATTTTACATAATTCACGATTAAATTGACAGCACTTATATTAAATTGTCCCTTTATATGATATAACATAAGGTTTTCCCCAAAATAACTGGATATTCATATAGGAAGACAGTATAGTGTGGCGTTCTCTCTGGTGCCTGCAGGTGGCATAATAAAGTGGAGAGGAATGAGAGGGTGATGAGAGGGGGAAGGGACTCATTCTCGTGCATGTGAAGTTACGCAATGACTGCCACAGCTTTGTGTCCATGTGCTCCTGGAGCTCTAATCCTGCGCTTCACTGCACTAACAATGACATCATAACCACACACACACACACACACACACACACACAGGAAAGCTAAGTGAAGCTTTGTGTTTTAAAGAGATGGGTTTAAAGGGATGAAAAACACAATGTGTCATTGCAGCCTCACTACAGTTATGTCAGCTGGATTTTAGAAACAACACTGCTTATTTCAATGCCTTTTATCTAATTGAATATTGTCAAAATGCTGAAAAATATTGACATATATTGCTCAAGATGGAGGGTTAGCTACAGTTAGCTCAACATTAGCTCCCTGTAAAATATGACTGTTATTTATTTATCTACTTTATGTTAAAGATTCATTGAACTTGATTGTAAAATACTGATAATATGTACTATTTATGTACTATGCCCTTGTTACTTAATCATAAGATAGCTTGTATGAGTTAATATTCTGTCAGTTACAGTATCTTCATCTTTAGTTCGCTCATTCCTTTTTAAAAGTCAGAATGTTGTTAAACCGTTAATGCAATTTAATTACCATCACAGAAAGTAACTTGATGTGTGGTTTTGTTTTACACATTAATTCACCACTATGGTGATTAATGTTCCGTTGGTACTTATTAATTAATGTTTAATAAATCTCTGCCAACCAGTTCCCTGGATACAAAAAAATGAAATGTCCGCGCAATGATAAGGCAAGAAGTAGGACCTGTGTAAATATCGAATTAGCTTTCTAGAGAACTGAACAAGCAGAAAGGCCTGCGATCAGATGCCGAGGTTGCTTTAATTCATCGCGATAGGTGAGTAATTCCTCGTCTATGTCGTCCTGCGACAGTCTGCCTACGCTGGATGCGATAAAGCAACTGTTGGAAATCATTTGAAATTTGTGTCAACAAGTCATAAATAGAACACTGTAGCAGTTTTCTGTCTGAGATTTGTAGCGCTGTTCACGTACATGCCCCCCTAAAACGGCTCATTTAAACATGGACCCACTTTTCTACGTCACAGTGTGGGTTTATTTTTATTCCTAGTAATAAAAAGAAGTAGAGCAAATTTGGCGAGCTGTCTGGGGAGCGAGCCGGGAGAACGGCGGACTCTGAACCCTAGGGGAAAGAACCCTAGCGAGGGTTCGGGTTCGGCCCGTTCACCGTCTGCCCCCCTAGGAACGTGAAAGTATGGGAGAAGGAGGAGAAGGGGAGGAGGAGGGATGCGTTCAAAGCGAGATGTGGGAATGTAGAATCGGGGCGTATTTATAGTAAGGGGAAAGCGATTTGATTGGAAGTGGTTGATTAGGGAACCGGCTGACAGCTGTGGGTAATTACTGCGTTCACGATCCCCTCGAAACCATGTTATTTGCAAAACATATACTAGAAATTTGGTGTCTCCAACTAAGCAAGCCAGAGGCGACCACAACATTACAGGCGACAAGCTATGCAATATCAGGTTCAGTATCGCAGGCCATTCATTTGTGGTACTGAACGCCATATTGCCTATCTTATCAGTCATCTTCAGCTCTGTGTATTAACTGCCGCTCCATTTGAAAACAGGTGATGGAGATTTTTTATGCTAATCTTTACTGACGGGATGCGCATGACTATAGCATGCAATATACAGCCCAGTCCTAGAACCAACTGCATTATTTAATACTTGTGGCTGAAGAAGTATGTAAGATTTTAATAACTGATATTTCTTGATCTGCTGTGATTTAGGTTAAAAACTAGAGCCGGGACTTGATTAAAAAAAATATTCTAATTAATTAGAGGCTTTGTAATTAATTCATCGAATTTAATCGCATATAAATATTTGACCTGAGAACAGTGAGAAGTAAGTTTTTCAGTATACCATTGAATAATGACTGAATACATAAGC